>JAMPIV010010005.1:1380000-1727500 GCA_024509875.1 Oreohelix idahoensis
TATTAGATAATAAAGTTGTAATCTGTGAATACGCCAACAGGAGAGATAGAGTGACATTATACTTATTGGACAAAGTGTTCACACATTTTAGTTAATCTTTTTATGTAAACTATCTTTTCCTCATTTTCAAAGACCTGTCCAAAAGAGATGGCGGGACAGGCAGATTAAATTGTAAAAAGAAAATATTCAATTTTAAAGAAAAACCTTAACCACTGTTTTATTCATTTCCTTATAGTGAGTTAAAGTGTTTTGTGTTTATGTACCATCATTTTCATTTCTCCCCTAGACATTAGGTACATCATACACCAGACACTAGAGCCAAAATAGTGACCGTGTGAGATCTAGGGAGGTAGCGTTAGGTTCCCTGCAAATACCTCACCATCATCTTTTAGAGTCAGGGGCCTACATGTGCTTGACCTCACACGGTTAACACAGACACATAATTCTTTCCTTTTAGGTATAACATCATAACCTCCCCAGCAAATTAAACTTGCTACGGAAGCCGCGCTAGCGTAGTGGTTACAACACCGCTCTGGCGACCGGGTGATTCAGGATCAAACCCGGGCGACGGCATTTGAGGATTTTTCGTCGACCGGGATTTGGACTGGATTATACGCTAGACCTGGCGAGAACATTTGAAGGAGTGTCGTCGACCAGGGACTGACGGCTCCTGAGCCGACCCAGCTCTAATGGGTACCTCCGAAAACGGCGAGTATCTGCCTGAATGGCGAGGGACACTTGTCTCTGTACAAGAAAATAGGATACTCACGTAAAAATCAATGTCAGGTTAGACATTAAAAATAACCTGAGATTTCGCCTCGAGTATTAGCGGGCGTACGAAAAAAAAAACAGAAAAAAAAACTTGCTACAGTGACTAATATGGACCGGCCACATCTATTGTTGATGTTGTGATACCAGACATTGTTAATGTCGAGGTTGGTCTAATTCGAAATGAATGTTGGTGGTGTACTATTCAGTCGAAACTATATGCTTGGCTATTTGTGTTCCTTTTTGCAATAGTCATTTTAATGTATGATTTTTTCTTTTCATACAGGAAATTCATGGATCTTAATATTACTTCAACCTTTGTCTTTCAGATGCGACATACCATGATTTCATGTGGTATGGACTAGTCACTATGTTGGGTAGTATGGCAGTTTTAACAATACTATTTCTATTTTCAGGTGTTACAAGTCCGGTTACACCAGTTGCAAAACATAAGAACTTTATAATTGTTTCTTTAAAGGGGCGTGAATGTTTTCTGCCCACTAATCATGTTCAGGGGATCTTGGGTTCCTGTGGTTCTTATGATGAGATTAATAAGATTGTTCATTTTAAGGGTCATTCTTATGTAGAATGCTCACATGTTGAGACTACTCTGTGACTATTTCATTGCTCTTTGCTGTGCTGAGCCTCTGACTTTGTAAATTCTCTGCTTAATGGAATATCTACTGCTATCTTTATTCGCAGGATGTGAAATGTTTTCTTTGCTTGTTATGACTTCATTGCTTATGGTCATGATAATTGTCTATTTCATCTTACGTGGGGGGATCATCTTATTGGAATTCATTCTTTGTTGAACAACTTATGTTGTCACAATATTATTGCTAGACCTTCCAAAACCAGAACAGGTTATACTGAAATTACCTTTCTCGGTCTCAAAGTAGGAGGTGGATTCTTAAAACCTGAAGATTCTACTGTTTCCAAAATTCTGAATCTTGATATTCCTCGAACACAAAAACAAGTTCGGAGTTTGTTGGGCCTCATTAACTTCTATAGACGGTTTCTACCCAGTTTTTCAGATATAACTTCAGTTCTGTCTGCGTTAGTGACAAAAAAACCGCTCCAAATAAAATAATATGGTCGCATGCATGTCATGTAGCCTTAAACGTGATCAAACTTGCCTTCTCGAAATCTCCAATATTAAGATTACCTAACATTCTATATCCTTTTGTTCTCAGAGTCGATGCGAGTAATTCTGCGATCGGGGGAAATTAATGCAAGAATTTGAAGGCCACATGCACCCGACTATGTACGTCAGCAGGAAAATATCGCCCATGGAGCAACGGTATCCAATCGTCGTGAAGGAGCTACTGGCGATGGTCTTTGTTTTCAACAAACTCCAGAGGTATTTGATGGGAGCCTACTTCACTCTGGAGACAGACCAGAAGGCCTTGGTATATCTCCAGACAGCCAGAGTCACGAATAAAAAAGCAGCGAGAGCCTTGTTAGCGCTCCAGCCTTATGACTACAGCATCAAAGCTATAAAGGGAAGTCTCATTGTGGTGGCAGACGACCTTTCGAGATGTGTCAAAGACACCTCGTCATCTATCAACTCAGCAAATCCAGATGATGCACGTGATTCAATGTAGTTCATATATATACATTGAGATGTCCTGTTCAAGAACTTATCGCTTCAAGAACCACGTAATCTAAGGTCACTGAGTGGATTGTACAGTTATTACAGTGATTTTATGTCAATGCGACCAGCACAGCAACATGATGATGCTGAATTCTGGATCACTCCATATCGTGTAGTATATCATTGGACGTATGACACTTCATAGAGACATCATGCACTCTGTGACGTACGTCTAGTTTGACTAGTGAATTTTCCCTGATATGATGGATGATTTAAAGGGACCTTTAGCTTTTCATAACATTAGAACCCCTGAACATTTGTGGTAACTTTTCGTTTGCCAGAACTCATTCCACCGGGACTCATGTAGGATACAGCGACGAGATCAAAGAGACAGACCGAGGGATTTTAGGGGAGACTATCGGCGTTATCAAAGACAGTAGTTTTCCCTGATACGAGACGCAGTTGCTTGCCGCTAATTTCGCGTCTCGGTGTCAATCGAGGAACCGAGCGAACGGGGGAAAGCGAAACGGGCAGCAGCGAGCGGATACGAAGACCAGGGGGCGGCTTTTTCTCTTGATTTGGCGGTCAGATCCCCAAAAGTTCGTGAGATCAAATAAGCTGTCAAGTTTATCATGTCCCACTCAACTTACATTTCATTTTAGCTAAATAGACCATTAAGACTAGACACGTTATCACTCGCTGGCCAGACCTTTACAGAAGCACTAGCTTTATTGAAATCTTGTTATAGATTTTCCCCTGGATTTTATATATATATTTGCAGTGTTTTCTATTCTGTGCAAAGCGGTAATATATATTGTGTAAAGTGATCAGTGGTCTAGCTCAGTCATTCTATTTAAAGGGATTTTGTGTTAATTTAAATCTATTTAATTAAACCATCTCAAGAGTTCCAGTTTTAAATATAATGATCTATCTATTATATTATTTCAAAAGATAATAAATGCTTAAATTAACTTTTAAAGTCGCGAAGGAATTTATAATTAATAAATTCAGTTAAGTCCTAGTTTTATAGATGTGTGTTTTTAACCACTAGAACTCGCGCAGTGTTTATTAAATACATAATTAAATACTCGAGTGTATTATAGGCTTAACGGGAAATTCATCGCGCTTTAGAAGGTTATTTGTTTTCGGTATATTACATGTCTTTTTTTCTTTCATACAGAGTGATCGTAACCTGTGCGATCCCAGCATTAAGAAAGCAATAAAGAAATCAATCTAAGCAAAGCAAAGCATAAACAGTGTGTAGAGTTCCCCTGACGCAGAACTTGTTGAGACTGTGTAAATTTTTAATCTTTGAGGCGATTCTATGTTTGGAATTCCGCTATCTAACTTATAGCAAAGAAAGCACCCCCAAAGACAAATTTAACGCACCATCAAACAACTTAAGTCGTAACGGGAAGAAGAACACTGGCCCGAGCTTTGTTAGTTTACTGACACAGAGAGATAATTCCTAATTTCCTGAACAGTGATGTGACTAGTTTTCTCACTGGACTTAAACCATACCTCACGGATAAAGTGTACCAGAACGCGTAAGAATTTTATTATCCGCGGCATAGTCAAATAGACCACACCATCCTCACCCCGGTATCAGAGACCGTGCCCTCCCATAGAAACTGTTATTAAGAAAAGAGACACAACTACAGATTCATTTTCCAGCGATTACGGGACCCTTTTATGTGCTGACCGCCTACCCGATAATCTGGGGCTAGAACTTGAACAAACACTCATACATTTAGTTGAGGTGTAACTGCTGTTGTGTTATTCTATGGAGTGCAAGATTTTTTTCACAATCGGTAAGTGAGAGCAAGATGAGTGAAGGCCTTTGCTAGCGCATGTATGAATGACAGGAAATTAATTCTTTTGTGTGACCATTTTGTTAACTTGCTTACCTGGTAACATATATCTTTTCTGTATACCCTACATTGTTCCTTTAAGTGGGATAGTTGATAATTTGTTAACTCTGTTTAAAACCACCTCCTTTCCATTTGCTTAGTAAAGGGAAGAACAGCTGGGAAGAACAGGTTTTTTTTTTCTATTACTTATACCTAACTTGGTAACACCTCTTTCAGAGTAATTAACTTTACTGTTAGGTTAACGTACCCGTGTTCCTGATATTATCTATCTCTGGACTGGGTTTGTCTTTGTCTAATGAGCGGGAAGGGCTTAGTCGATACCAATCGTCTTCACCCCCTCCCAAACTTGTTATTTGCATTTGTGTACTTATGATAATTTATGTAATATCTGATATTTTTAGTGATTGATGTTTTAAAGTGAATAAAATCACCTAAACTCATTTAGTTCTGTGTGTTGGATATACCCAAAGCCCAACATTTCCCCTATTCGTTTAATATAGTTTGTATCAACGTCGTGTGTGTGTTTGAAAACACCAAATCGGTGAGCGCGCAGATGCGAGTCTGGAAAACTGGCAAATAATTGTTTGACCAGGAGAGTGAAAGAGAAGATTGAGAGACACGATTTGTCGTAAATAAGTCTGTCTTTACTCTCCTCCAGCACGCTGTGAAGTAACTATTAAATCTCTACATTTTCTATCACTGAGCTTTCCATCATCATTTTCCACTCTAAACCGGACCACTATTTTTACGACTCTTTTCTCTCAAAATAAATTTACGACAATATTTGGCCGGCTCGTCCGGGATAATTTTGAGATACATTTGATGCACACATATTTTTGGGCTGGTTCTGGGATCTTGAGCTACATTTGAGGCAATCGCATAGCCGGGTTAAAGATATTTTGAGTCTGATTTAGTTTGGGTCTAACTAGGTAGAGTGTGAATGATTTGTCTTTGTGAATTAGGGAAATAAATAAATAATTACACCCCTAGACAAACGTTCTTTAAGTATTTGGGTTGTCCACACAGCATATTTACAGGTTGTTTTCTCTCCACAGCAGTAGAAAGTACAGATAAACAAATATATTTGCTATTTTAATTATCCTCTGGCGGAGATAATTATATTTCTTTCTTTATAAAAGTTGCTGGGATTGCGTGATTGTTTTACAGTCACTAAGGTTTTTGAAGTCAAAAAGAGTTGAGCTTAGCTAAAGACGGATTGTTCTGATTTTTAAAAATTAAGTTAACAACGTCTCATCTCAATAATTGACTTTAGGGACGGAGTTTGTTGTCAGAGATTTAAAATTTAGGGGAAAATTTTTTCCTTTTAAATTGTTTTAATATAAATTTTTCTCTACTGTTAGTAAAAGTAGATTCTTTTCCAGTGTAACTTACCATTTAGTGGCATAGTCGCTTGCGTTTAGAGCCTTAATTGCCAGATAATAGCAGCGATAAGTTTGCACAGTACAGGTAGGAGGTAACACAGGTAAATTTGTACTTGTGTTTTTTTCTCGTAGCGGTTCAGAGTTCCTCCCTTTCGCGTTTCTTCTTACTAGTTCTCTAAGCATACTTCATCTTATTCTTTAACAATGGCAGAGAGGATAAAGATGAGGTCCATCTTGAGGCTGGAAGCGAAAGAGGCAGGATTAGATGCAGAAGCTGCAAACGCGTTTATTAACCAGGAATTGGAAATATATGACGCGGAGCAACAGAGAGCCGAAGCTGAGAGGAAGGCGGAGCAACAGAGAGCAGAAGCTGAGAGGAAGGAAGAGAAAGAAAGAACAGAGAGGAGAGAAGCCCAGGAGAGGGCAGATAAGAAAGAAGCGGAAGAACGTCTTTTGGAACAGAAGAAAATTGAAGCAGAGATGGAAACTCGCAGAGAGAGAGAGAGAGAGACAAGGAAAGACAGCATCAACTGGCGCTTAAGGCTCTAGAGAGTCGGGGCGCCTCTACTTCGACTAACGGAGAGCCGTCTTCGCCCCAGTCTCAATCAATGGACCTCTCCAGTACTCAATCTGCCCAATTAACTGCTATGTCGTTTTCTTTAGAATCTTTTCCTAGCCCTAACGAAAAAATTGACAGCTACCTAGAAAAATTCGAGAGA
Source organism: Oreohelix idahoensis (assembly GCA_024509875.1). Taxonomy (NCBI): domain Eukaryota; kingdom Metazoa; phylum Mollusca; class Gastropoda; order Stylommatophora; family Oreohelicidae; genus Oreohelix; species Oreohelix idahoensis. Next base: position 1,386,335 of record JAMPIV010010005.1, read on the forward strand.
CTCGCGAATCTTTATGGGTTAGAGAGTACCCGCTGGGCGCTCAAACTTTCAACGTCACTGAAAGGCAATGCTTATGACGTGTACACAAAGCTGGGACCGAATCAACATGATTACGACATGTTGAAAAAGGCCTTACTACAGCAGTTTGAGATGACTGCCCGAAAGTTTCTGCAGTTGTTCAGAAACAGCCGAAAAGAGAGCACGGAAACATTTCCCCAGTTCTCTTCACGTCTCACGGGTTATCTGACAAAGTGCATTGAATTATCTGACCTACCTCTTTCATATGAGGGACTCCTCGAACTTGTTCTTGTGGAGCAGATAAAATCCACTTTGTCGAATGAAACTCGTAGATTTTTGGCTGAACAGGGGGCAGTCAGGCTTGAAGACATACTCAATAAAGCCGAACGCTATAGCAATGCAATGGCCGAACTTCCCAGCACTAAACGTAAACCCACCGATGAGCCATCTCGAAAACAGAATCTAGAGCAGGCATCCTATTCTTCCACTTCCTCTCAACATTATAACCAACGAGATAACAATACCCAGAAACCTCCCCAGGAAAAATCGAAATTCTACAAAACCCGATACCCCCCCAACAACAATTCTGATCAACCCAACAAGCCTACGTGGCAGCGCGGCCACCAAGGTCAAGGAAAAGGGAAGACCCCTACACCAGGAACGTCTGATCAGGGCAAACAAACCGGTGCAAACCGCATTGGATGTTTGCATACAGCCTCGAAAGGTAGAGTCAATGTCAGTGATTCTCAACCTGAGGGGGACCGACCCTCAACTCGAGGAACTGTAATTTTGAACGGTACCTCTACTACTTGTCTTTTTGACACTGGATTAAGTTTTGATTGTATTGTCGCTAGGCACCTAGTCAAACCCGGTCAGGAGACAGAGGAAACCGTCAAACTTAGTGGAGTTTTCAGGAGTGATGCACCCAGGACGCTTCCTATCGCACTGGTAGAAATACACTCTGACTTTGTCAGAGGAGTTATTAAAGCGGCCATAATGGATGATCCGATCTACCCAGTTATCCTGGGATGTAGATATGTGTTCATTGGGAGACCTAAGGAGCCGATTGTGGCAGCGGTAACCACAAGAGGGCAAGCCAAGAAGGAGAGGGAGCCTGCGCCAAACTTGTTGCCGAATGAACTGAAGGAGGCGCAACAAAAGGACCCTACTCTGGCGCCCTGCTTTAAAAAACTGCCCATGGCTAAGGACCCCAGACACAACGGAGACATCTTTTCTAAGGATGGTGTATTGTATCGTAGAACGGGCAACCCGGACACGGGGAATAACCAGCTCCTAGTACCGACGCAGTACAGAAACCAGATCTTAGAAATGGGGCACTCTCTTCCCTTTAGCGGACACATGGGACAAAACGCCACTATTCAGCGAATAAAAAACCACTATTGGTGGCCAGGAATGAACTCTGACATTGTCAGGTACGTGAAATCCTGCGCCCAGTGCCAACGGGTAGCACCCAAGCACTTGACACCCCCAGTACCTATGGGGCAAATGCCAATAGTAGGGACTCCATTTGAACGGGTTGCTGTCGACATTATTGGTCCTCTGGAAAAGACCAAAAGAAGGAACAGGTTCATCCTGACCTTAGTTGACACTTGCACTATGTGGGCCGAAGCCGTACCGCTACCATGCACTAATTCCAAGCATGTCGCAGAAGCCCTTGTGCAAATTTTTACACGGTTGGGATTCCCTCAACAAGTTTTGACGGACAATGGATCCCAATTCCGTAGCCTGTTAATGGAGATCTTTAAGATCTTGAGGGCCAAACATATCCACACAAGTCCCTACCATCCGGCCGGAAATGGGCTCGTGGAACGTTTTAACGGTACCCTCACCATGATGTTACGTAAGCTGGGTCAGGAGAAACCGGAAGACTGGGACCAATATATATCGGCTGCCTTATTCGCCTACCGAGAGGTACCCCAAGCGTCTACGGGTTTTGCGCCAGCTACACTTTTATTTGGCAGACCTATTAAGGGGCCACTAGAAGCCTTACTTCGGTCCCTGACAGACCAGAAGGCTGACGAGACAGTCGTCTCTGCAAGCAAGTATGTATCTGAGCTTAAGGAAAGGCTAAAGCTAGGATGGGATCTAGCTACTACCAACCTTAAGAAAGCCCGCGCTAAAATTACTAAAAGATACAACAAAGCTGCAAAAGAGAGAGAACTACAACCAGGGGAGAAAATCCTACTACTACTTCCAACCGGAAGCAATAAACTTCGCATCGGATGGCAAGGACCGTTTACCGTCCTTAAAAAGATCTCACGTACCAACTACAAGATCTCCATCAAAGGAAAGGAGAAGGTCTTCCACGTAAATCTGCTAAAGAAATATTTGGAAAGACCGGTGCCATCCTCCGAGCATCTCCTGGCTGTCGCCATAGCAACGGAAGACGAGGAAGATGATGATGGTTGCATGGAGTATCCACTGCAACCCACAGAATCCTTTAAAGATGTCAAGTTCGGCGACAATCTCTCACCAGAACAACAAACAGAAACTAGGGTTCTACTAAAACAGTACAGCGCAGTCTTAACGGATGTACCTGGTCGAACAAATCTCATTGAATTTGATATGAAATTAACAAACGAGACCCCTGTTCAAACCAGAGTTTACCCCATCCCGTACGCTAAAGCTGATGCACTTCGCGGAGAAATAGACAAGCTGCGTCAGGCAGGAATTATCAGTGAGTCTACATCTCCTTACAGCTCGAGCGTAGTGCTGTTGCAGAAGCCCAATAAGGAAGTTCGGCTGTGCATTGATTACAGGTTGCTAAACGCGGTAACGGAATTCCAGCCCGAACCTCTCCAAACTGTTTCTGAGTTGTTCACCAAGCTCAGCAAAGCAAAGATCTTCTCCAAGATTGACCTCAGCAAAGGTTATTATCAAATACCAGTCAAGGAGGAAATTAAACCTTTGTTAGCTTTCAGCACTAGTGAAGGACATTACACATTTAACGTGATGCCGTTCGGTTTGCATAACGCACCAGGAGTGTTCACCAGGATGATGAGGAAGCTTCTACAACCTTTGCAAAGTCCCCATATCCATAATTTCATGGATGACATCTTAATTGCATCGGAAACCTATGAAGAACATATTGCTACGGTTGCTATGCTCCTCAGGAGACTACAGGAAACGGGTCTCACAGCCAGACCTAGCAAATGTCTCATCGGGTTTGAACAGTTAGACTTCCTGGGGCACACTATTTCTCACGGATGCAGTTGGCCTATTAAGAAGAACGTGGAGAAAATAGTGACAGCAAAAAGACCCCGAACGAAGAAAGACGTACGTTCCTTCATATCGCTATGTGCATACTATCAGAAGTACATCCAGAACTTCAACGGACTGACGGCACCTCTGACTGACCTCACAAAGAAAGGTTGTCCTGATAAGGTCATATGGGATCAAAAGTGCGAACACGCGTATAGCACTTTGAAAGGACAGTTGTCTGCATACCCCATCTTGAGGTTGCCTGACCTCAAGAAACCTTTTGTACTGAGAGTTGACGCGTCAGGTCAGGGCATCGGGTCAACACTGCTTCAAGCCGATGACAGTGACCTGAACATGCTATTTCCAGTTGCCTATGGCAGTCGGAAATTAAATAAAGCGGAACGGAACTACAGCGTAGTTGAAAGGGAATGTCTTGCTCTGATTGACGGTATCAGACGCCATCATGAGTGTTGCGTGGGTGTTTCGCTCTGAACAATGTTCCATGTGTTATGAATAAAACAATTATAAAATTCTGGCCATTGTTTTCTTCCTTGATATGTTAGTTTTAGTGCATCGTGCCTTTGATGGAAGATTAAACGAATGCGGGGGTGGAAGATTCCAAACAATACTTGAACTTTGGAATACGATTGATTTGATAAGTCATTTCATCGAGTCCGTACATTTAATTCACATGTACACATTTCAAATAGGGACAGAACATGAGTCATGCATAAATTAATCAATGGCGTAGACTGCTGGTTATGTGTCAATGTCCGTTATGAGGATACAATGCAGTATTGTCGTCAGAACATCACAGCTATATGCACGAGCAGATAGACATGGCTACCTGCCGACAGTGAGACTGCGAGTCTGAAATATATTCATACGAATTTGACGATTATTCTCATCCTTCTGAGGATTCTAGTTAAGTACTAACCTCCATATATTTCCTTCTCATATCGAGTTCTAGGACTGACCCTGGTCCATCAAAAATACACATAAAATGGCTATATCCTGCCATTAAATTGGAAGGTTAGAAAAACGCAGCTATTAAGCTTGGCGGTCAAGTAACAAAGGGTAGCGTTTCTTAGTTACCGACTGTGTCCTAAACAACGCTATACACGTCATAATCGATCGTGTATGAAGCGTTCAGTAATTGAAACATCTATCGCAATATATTAAATGTCTTAACCTTTACAATTGCACGTCTGGTAACCTTTAGCAGACGGCGTTAATATCATATACCGTAACAATTCCCTGTACACCGGGGAAAAAAAATCGATAGATTTTTTTTTCAATATCTATCCGACTTAACAATTTTTCAAAAAAAATTTAACACAATTGTGACATATGGCCGACGATGTTCTGAGTAGAACCGTGTTGCGGTCGTGTCAACTAACTATTTGTCATAGTCATCTAACATAAGTCACATTATATATCAATATTATACATATTATTATATCAACTAAATAAATGTCCAATGTTAATAGTGAATGATAAAATTAAATTAAAGTAAGGTCTGTCGTATTAGTATGTCATATAGGAATTAATTTGACTAATTAAAATTAAATTAATTAATTAAACTAAGAGTTAAATTATTAAGGTTCTAATGTAACGCGATGTTATGAGAGAAGAAAAAGACAAAATAAGTGAGAAGAAATAGAAAGAAATTCGAATATAAGTTTTAACTTAATTGTGTGTGTTAAGTGTTAGTGAATAATAACTATCTAATTTAACTAACTAAATAATGTATAGGTACATTAAAAAAAATTATTAATCTAATACTTGTGTGAGATTTATTTTCTCTTTTCATAATTTCTTCTTTTAGTATTTCGTTCTCTTTTTTTTGTTCTTTCATTTCATTTTTTTCTCACATTTCATTTTATTGATAATAATTCAATTAAGAAGTTAAGTTAACTAATTAATTAGTATAGGATATGATGATCCATCCGTAGTCTTGATCCTGATGAATTCTTTTAGGCAAAAATGTTCAAACGTTTACGTTGGAAAGAAATGTCATTTATCCCAGCATCCAAGAATTAAGTATACACAGGAACATCAGTTCGGTTTGTCGTCAGACATTAGTCCATGATTGTTCAAAGAGTATTCATATCTCGTGTATGGACGTTAGACGAAGTTCCAATGTCAATATGTCTTTTAGTTCAATTCTGTGATGCATATAGTGTATATAAAGTTTAAATTGAAGGCAAGGTTAGTTCCCTTATAGTTGATACTTCGTTCAATCCAATGTAGTTCTGATTGATGTAGTTTAAGAGTGTCAATGTTGATTATTCGTCGTCAATAGGATTACGTGACAATGCATCTGCCACACAATTTTCAGTGCCAGGAATATGTTCAATGGAGAACTCGAATGGCTGTAGGATGATTGAATATCTGGCAAGTTTCTGGCTTGTATGATTTGATCGACGCAAGGATGCTACAGCACGTTGGTCCGTCTGTATGGTGAAGGGAGCACCGAGTAGGAATTTTTCAAGCTTCGTTATTGCCCAGATCACAGATAAAAGTTCCTTGTCAACTGTTGAATACTTTGTTTCTGCCGGCTTCAGCTTTCTTGATATATATAAGGTAGGATGTAGAATGCCATCATGGTTCTGGAGCAGGCATGCACCAATGCCGTAGTTACTAGCATCTGTTCGTAAGAAAAATCTTTTGGAAGCATCGGGAAGTCTTAAAATTGGTTCATGCGAGAACAAATTTATAATTTTGTTGAAAGTTTCATTGCATGTACCAGTCCATGTCACCTTCACCGGCATATCTTTTTTTAACAATGAAGACAATACAGCCGTGATGGATGACAAGTTTGGTATGAATCTACTGTAATATTGAACAAGTCCTAACAAACTCCTGACCTGTTTCTTCGTCTGAGGAACTGCTATGTTTAGAATTTTGGAGACTGTACTAGGTAACGTTCGGATATATCCCGATCCAATGATATGTCCCAAAAAGGTTATCTCATTACACGCGATTTGCACCTTTGTAGGTTTAGCAGTTAGATGATAATTCCTTAGAGTGTCAAAAACATATCTAAGTCCCGAAACATGTTCCTCAAACGACGAACTAAACAAGCATATGTCGTCAATATATGTAATAACGTCTGGTCTACCTGATAAAATTTGTCGCATCAGGCGAATGAAGGTAGCTGGCGCATTAACAAGCCCAAAAGGCATCACATTCCACTGGTATAGACCTTGTGGAGTGGAAAATGCGGTGTAGTACTTAGCCTTTTCGGTCAGTGGTATCTGCCAATAACCTTTAGTTAAGTCTATCTTACTAAATATAGTTGCGTTGGATAGACGTGGCAGTAAGTCGTCGATAAGTGGATGTGGTTCGCTGTCAACTATAGTCTTAGCATTTAATTTTCTATAATCAACACATAGTCTAATGTTATTGTCCTTCTTCCGGACAATCACTAATGGAGAAGAGAATGGCGAATTACTAGTCTCAATGATTCCCAGAGACAACATCTGTTCAAGTTCCTTAGTAGTTTTAGCAAGGAAATGTAAAGGAACAGAATAGGGATGTACACGAATAGGTGTATCATCATTGAGAGTAATGTCATGACTGATAGCCGATGTGCGACCCGGGACGTCGGTCAACACATCTGGATAAGATTGTAATAGATTAGCAATCTGTAGACGCTGTTGCGGTGTAACCGTTGAAGAGATGGTTACATCCCGCCAAGATTCAGTAGGTTGAACTACTGGTACAGGTAACGGTAACTGTACCTCAGGAAAAGAAGATTCTTCTTCCTGGATGACAGATAAGTTAGAATAATGACAAGTGGATACTGTGTTGTCATCTAGTTCATGAAAAATTGACTGTAAGTGTTCAGGACGTGTATGAAATTGCTTGAGCATGTTAATATGAAATATCTTTTTGTGTCCCTTGATATCTAAGACGTAATCAACGTCGGAAATTTTATCAATGACTTTGTAAGGACCATTCCAAGATATCAATAATTTATTGTTATTGTGAGGAAGTAACACATAAGCCTCGTCGCCTGGGAATAATTGGCGTAATCGTCGAGACCTATTTTGTAGAGATCGAGCCTTAGCTTTTGCAGCCTCAGAAGAAGCTGTTGCCAACTGGCAAGACTCAATAATGTTCTTCCGAAGATTAATCACGTACTCGTAAGATGACTGAGTGTCCTGAGTCATCTCCTCGTCAATTAATAAGTCTTTTATTAGTCCCATAGGACCTCTTGGGGGAGCACCAAAAACTAATTCAAAGGGAGAGAAGCCAGTTTGTTCATGCGGTACCTCCCGATAAGCAAATAGAACAGCTGGGAGTGCTCTGTCCCAGTCATGAGGGTGCTTAGCAGTAACCTTATGTAGTAGTTGTTTAAGTGTACGGTTAAGTCTTTCAACCGCACCATTACTCATCGGATGATAAATACTACTTAAATTCCTATCAATGTCCCAAGTTTTCATGACTTCCTTCATGGTGTCAGATATAAACTGTGACCCATGGTCTGATAAAAGTTTTCTAGGAAACCCTATTCTAGAAAAGATGAGATGTAGTGCATCAGCTACATCTGTGGTAGTGGTGGTCTTTAATGGGATAGCTTCTGGCCATCGTGTGCACAAATCAATGCACGTAAGGACGAATCTATGTCCTCTGGCCGATGGTAGCAATGGACCAATAATGTCTATTGCCATCTTGTCAAAAGGTCTCACTGAGATATCGCAAGCCTGAATAGGCGCCGTGTGAAAAGCTCCACGTGCTTTCACTTCTTGGCATGTAGTACAGGAACGTACATACTGCGAAATATCTCTTGACACCCCTGGCCAAAAGAATGAAGACAGTACTCGAGATCGTGTTCGAGTATATCCCATATGTCCAGCACAATGTGAGTCATGTGCATGTTGAAGAATGTACCGTCTAAAAGTATATGGGACCATAACTTGTTGTTTCATTTGTGATTTGTCATTAAAACATCTAATCAATATGTCATTTTTAATAACAAAACAATGTTTGTTATTATTACCTGAGGATAGATTGTCAACTTTATCAACCAACTTAAAAAATTTTTTTAAAGATTTATCCTCTTTTTGTTTGGTTGCAAATGTTTCCCTGTCAATAGGTGAATTGACTACAAATTCCTCTTGGTTGTCTGCATCCATTTTATTATCATCAACTTTCTCCATGAGTTGAGTCTGCGCTCTAGTCGTCACGGCGTTTCCAGTGCATAGGTTATGTTTCTCCCATTCTATAATCTCATCTGGAGTACAATCTTTACTGCCGTGTATACGACCAACCATCAAATCAGCTATAGGCTTTTTTAGCATACATACTTTTACGTTTCCTGTGAAAAAAGGAGTGTTAACATGAATAATAGCTGTGGGGTAAAACTCTATTGTTCCACCAAAAGTCATGCAACGGACATATTCCCCCGTTGCACAGCTAGGATGTACCAGCGACTGTCGTACACCAATCGTTGTGGATCCCGAATCCCTCAACACTGAGACGACGGATCCATTAACTAATCCCCTGTTAAAAATTAGTAGGCCTGTTCCATCGTTGACTGCAAGACCTACCTGTGGTATAATATGTCCGCAGTTAAGCACTGTTTCTTTCGCCTTCTGAAAAATAAGATTGCATTGTTGGCAACTATTTGCCACATTATAATTAATAGCAAAACATGCAGCAGAAGACTGTGTTGTATTATTGTCAAGTGGGACCTGAGCTATAGGGGTAGTATTATTTGTAACTGCCGCCCCTGTATTATGGTTGTAATGAGATGATCCCCGAGAATGAGATCGATTCCGAGTATAATTGTTAGAATTATCTCGTCGTCCTCTATAGTAACTATTATCTCGATGTCTCGAGCCATGATTATTACCATTCCAGTTATTATTATTATTGGGAGTATGTGATCGATTATAATGAGTGTTATGTTGACCATTGTGGTAGTTTGTTTGAGGTGAATAATTTCTATCTCGTGATCTACCTCTGTTGAACTCATTTTTATTGTTGAAATCATTATTATGTCCCTTCTGAAAGTTAACATTGTGATTTCTTTGGAACCTGCTTCTGTCTACACTGTGATGTCTTTGTTTGTTATTGTGATTGTAGGCCATATTAGACGCCACAGGTAGAGGTTCTCTTAATGAGGAGTTAGAAATGGTTGCATTCGGGTGTGCCGAACAGTAGTTTAAAGAAATTTTTTCTAACTCGTCCATAGTACCTGGTTTACGCTCCTGCAAATATGCAAAAAATGGCTGGCTAACTGAAGATAATACCTTATCCCGCAGTAGTAAATCAACTAATTTGTCGTATGATTTGTTGACTTCTGCCAGTTCAACCCATCTATTAAATGTATTGCGTATGTTCGCAATGAATCCTGCAAAATCCCTTGGAGATTCAGGTAAAATTCCCTTAAATTTCAACCTACAGTGTTCCTCGTCCAGGTGAAACCTTCGTAAAAGCAAGGACTTAATAGCACCGTAGTTATTTGCTATTGATGGGTCAGCATTTTGAGAAGCTGTCAATGGTTCTCCAACCAAGAATTCATTTAACTTGAGTACCCATGACTCTTCAGGCAAATGGTTAGATTTGCAAGTCTGTTCAAAACGTGCCAGGAACGATGAAAGGTCGTCGACGTTCAAGTTGAAAATGGGTAATTTAAAGTTGTAGAAGTGTTTAGGTTGGCTGGATGATGATCCATTTTGTGCGTTATTATTCTGGTTTGCATCAGCACTTTGTGCTTGTAATCTTGCTGTCTCCAATTTAATACGCGCCAATTCCATTTCTTGTTGTAAAATAATTTCCTCTCGTTTCAATTTATTCTCTTCTTCCTGTTTGGCGATTGTTCTTTGCTCTTCTCTTTCACGTTGAGCAATCTCTCTCAGTCTATTTTCCTTGTCAATTTGCTTCATCTCACGTTCTGCTTCCTCTTTCTTTAATGCAGCCCTTTCTCTTCTTCCTCTTTCTTTAATGCAGCCCTTTTCTCTTCTTCTTTTCTTTCATATTTTTCCAGTTCTGATTCAGCAAACTGACGAAGTTCTTGAGATTTATAACCATATTCACGACCAATCTTAACGAAATGGTCTATAGTAAGCATTTTGACTTTTATCTGTAAGTAATTATTGATAATTACTGATTAAAATAGTCAATAGTAGCTTCAGAGTAATTATTATACTTACTCAACTTAGAAATATTCAATATAAGTAATCACAATAGTACTGAACTTAATGTCTAAGTTCAACTAATAGACAATATTTTGTAACAATATTGTATCTAAATAATACTATATCATAAATAGTTATGATATCTGTTAAATATAATGTAATTATATCACACAATTAATTTCAATATCCAATAATGTTGGGTATAATTCCTAGTAATTATATTGTTCAATGTACTAAGTCACTCTCTTAGTACCAGAAAAGTATATTAAATAATATACAATGGGTCTATTACCTCAAAGGTAGCTATAAGATTATTTATTTTGTCAATATATATATTATATTATTATGCCCTAGGCATCTATGATAAATTGTAGTGCTACTTTCTTGGACTATCACTGCATAATTATGCAATGTCCCATATTAACCTTAATTATCAGAAAAAATTAATTAAATTAAATTACAAGTGTATTATTGCATATAATAGCATATTATTAATGTAATATTAATATATATCATGAGGACAAACAAAACAATGATGCAACTAAAGGGTACAAACAATGTCAAGACGCAAACAAGACATTTTCACAATTAAAAATGAATTTATGAACTAAATAAAATAAGCGGAAATGTCACAGACCAAATGAAGGGTCAAGGTTTGACCGGAGGTCAACTGAATATTCAAGGTACACAAAAAAATAAAAATGACTGCGAAAAATGATGACGTCACAGGACTCATAACGGACGAAAATTTAACAATCATAAAATAAATGATAGTCAGAAGAGACTGGACGAATAGTAACGAACATGGTACAGAACTGAATAAAATTATTAACTGAGTACGAATAAAATACGCCAGTTATCTACTGAACGGTACAGCTAACACAAATTGTCAAACGGTAGCAGATTTGGACAGGTCGTCCAATGGCAAACCTCAATGGGGCTTCCAAAGGTGCGATCGTTTAACTGCCCTAAGAAACGACCGAAATTAATTCAGGCATCGTGAGAGCCGCAGAATTTAATTTCAGTTCATCCTCCCTACCTCCCACGAATTAACAACACATTAAGACAACAAAAAGTACATTAAACATAGATAAAAACATGCCGATGTAGGCAGAGGACAATGGACTTAGTTAGCACTGTTTGCAATACCAACAGTTAAACACCTAGATTTATCTTTACCGTTGCTTCGATCAGTGCTAGCGGTCGTCAACGGCTAGGCTAAAGCCCCTGACTGTCTGCTCCTATAGTCCATATCATGTGTTGGCTTCAAATGGCTTATGTTTCCTTTGGTTAGACTTAGAAACGGCTGGTTTCTTCGACCGATCACCTACACGATTTTCAGTGACGTCACGTTGTTAGGCATATAATGAGTACTGCGTCACGTCAGCCTCGTACTGGTCATGTGATCGAAACTTGATCGTAAACATTTCATTCGAAAGTCATGAAGAAATTTTTTTGTTTTTTTTGTTGTTTTTCTTTCGTCCCCAGACACCGGACACCACTGTTGCGTGGGTGATTCGCTCTGAACAATGTTCCATGTGTTATGAATAAAACAATTATAAAATTCTGGCCATTGTTTTCTTCCTTGATATGTTAGTTTTAGTGCATCGTGCCTTTGATGGAAGATTAAACGAATGCGGGGGTGGAAGATTCCAAACAATACTTGAACTTTGGAATACGATTGATTTGATAAGTCATTTCATCGAGTCCGTACATTTAATTCACATGTACACATTTCAAATAGGGACAGAACATGAGTCATGCATAAATTAATCAATGGCGTAGACTGCTGGTTATGTGTCAATGTCCGTTATGAGGATACAATGCAGTATTGTCGTCAGAACATCACAGCTATATGCACGAGCAGATAGACATGGCTACCTGCCGACAGTGAGACTGCGAGTCTGAAATATATTCATACGAATTTGACGATTATTCTCATCCTTCTGAGGATTCTAGTTAAGTACTAACCTCCATATATTTCCTTCTCATATCGAGTTCTAGGACTGACCCTGGTCCATCAAAAATACACATAAAATGGCTATATCCTGCCATTAAATTGGAAGGTTAGAAAAACGCAGCTATTAAGCTTGGCGGTCAAGTAACAAAGGGTAGCGTTTCTTAGTTACCGACTGTGTCCTAAACAACGCTATACACGTCATAATCGATCGTGTATGAAGCGTTCAGTAATTGAAACATCTATCGCAATATATTAAATGTCTTAACCTTTACAATTGCACGTCTGGTAACCTTTAGCAGACGGCGTTAATATCATATACCGTAACAATGAGTTTCTTTATGGTACATCGTTCACGGTGCAAACAGACCACGCTCCGTTAGCATTTCTTGGTGCCAATAAAGAATTTAACGCTAGGATCATGCGTTGGGCCCTCCTTCTAAGCGTCTATTCTTTCAAAGTGGAATATATTCCGGGAAGACAGAATGTCGGGGCTGATTTTCTGAGTAGAAACTGGTCTACAGAGGAAGAAGAGCAAACTGAAGATACCACTCATCCTAAAATCACCAATCAGGTCACCTCCATTGTCAAAAATGAAAACATGAAAAATGGTTTCATGTCTAAAAGTGGGGACGATTGTGACGTACGTCTAGTTTGACTAGTGAATTTTCCCTGATATGATGGATGATTTAAAGGGACCTTTAGCTTTTCATAACATTAGAACCCCTGAACATTTGTGGTAACTTTTCGTTTGCCAGAACTCATTCCACCGGGACTCATGTAGGATACAGCGACGAGATCAAAGAGACAGACCGGGGGATTTTAGGGGAGACTATCGGCGTTATCAAAGACAGTAGTTTTCCCTGATACGAGACGCAGTTGCTTGCCGCTAATTTCGCGTCTCGGTGTCAATCGAGGAACCGAGCGAACGGGGGAAAGCGAAACGGGCAGCAGCGAGCGGATACGAAGACCAGGGGGCGGCTTTTTCTCTTGATTTGGCGGTCAGATCCCCAAAAGTTCGTGAGATCAAATAAGTTGTCAAGTTTATCATGTCCCACTCAACTTACATTTCATTTTAGCTAAATAGACCATTAAGACTAGACACGTTATCACTCGCTGGCCAGACCTTTACAGAAGCACTAGCTTTATTGAAATCTTGTTATAGATTTTCCCCTGGATTTTATATATATATTTGCAGTGTTTTCTATTCTGTGCAAAGCGGTAATATATATTGTGTAAAGTGATCAGTGGTCTAGCTCAGTCATTCTATTTAAAGGGATTTTGTGTTAATTTAAATCTATTTAATTAAACCATCTCAAGAGTTCCAGTTTTAAATATAATGATCTATCTATTATATTATTTCAAAAGATAATAGATGCTTAAATTAACTTTTAAAGTCGCGAAGGAATTTATAATTAATAAATTCAGTTAAGTCCTAGTTTTATAGATGTGTGTTTTTAACCACTAGAACTCGCGCAGTGTTTATTAAATACATAATTAAATACTCGAGTGTATTATAGGCTTAACGGGAAATTCATCGCGCTTTAGAAGGTTATTTGTTTTCGGTATATTACATGTCTTTTTTTCTTTCATACAGAGTGATCGTAACCTGTGCGATCCCAGCATTAAGAAAGCAATAAAGAAATCAATCTAAGCAAAGCAAAGCATAAACAGTGTGTAGAGTTCCCCTGACGCAGAACTTGTTGAGACTGTGTAAATTTTTAATCTTTGAGGCGATTCTATGTTTGGAATTCCGCTATCTAACTTATAGCAAAGAAAGCACCCCCAAAGACAAATTTAACGCACCATCAAACAACTTAAGTCGTAACGGGAAGAAGAACACTGGCCCGAGCTTTGTTAGTTTACTGACACAGAGAGATAATTCATAATTTCCTGAACAGTGATGTGACTAGTTTTCTCACTGGACTTAAACCATACCTCACGGATAAAGTGTACCAGCACGCGTAAGAATTTTATTATCCGCGGCATAGTCAAATAGACCACACCATCCTCACCCCGGTATCAGAGACCGTGCCCTCCCATAGAAACTGTTATTAAGAAAAGAGACACAACTACAGATTCATTTTCCAGCGATTACGGGACCCTTTTATGTGCTGACCGCCTACCCGATAATCTGGGGCTAGAACTTGAACAAACACTCATACATTTAGTTGAGGTGTAACTGCTGTTGTGTTATTCTATGGAGTGCAAGATTTTTTCACAATCGGTAAGTGAGAGCAAGATGAGTGAAGGCCTTTGCTAGCGCGTGTATGAATGACAGGAAATTAATTCTTTTGTGTGACCATTTTGTTAACTTGCTTACCTGGTAACATATATCTTTTCTGTATACCCTACATTGTTCCTTTAAGTGGGATAGTTGATAATTTGTTAACTCTGTTTAAAACCACCTCCTTTCCATTTGCTTAGTAAAGGGAAGAACAGCTGGGAAGAACAGGTTTTTTTTTTCTATTACTTATACCTAACTTGGTAACACCTCTTTCAGAGTAATTAACTTTACTGTTAGGTTAACGTACCCGTGTTCCTGATATTATCTATCTCTGGACTGGGTTTGTCTTTGTCTAATGAGCGGGAAGGGCTTAGTCGATACCAATCTTCTTCACCCCCTCTCAAACTTGTTATTTGCATTTGTGTACTTATGATAATTTATGTAATATCTGATATTTTTAGTGATTGATGTTTTAAAGTGAATAAAATCACCTAAACTCATTTAGTTATGTGTGTTGGATATACCCAAAGCCCAACATTTCCCCTATTCGTTTAATATAGTTTGTATCAACGTCGTGTGTGTGTTTGAAAACACCAAATCGGTGAGCGCGCAGATGCGAGTCTGGAAAACTGGCAAATAATTGTTTGACCAGGAGAGTGAAAGAGAAGATTGAGAGACACGATTTGTCGTAAATAAGTCTGTGTTTACTCTCCTCCAGCACGCTGTGAAGTAACTATTAAATCTCTACATTTTCTATCACTGAGCGTTCCATCATCAGTTTCCACTCTAAACCGGACCACTATTTTTACGACTCTTTTCTCTCAAAATAAATTTACGACACACTCATGTCCATACGCACCGTCCAGCTATAGACTGGCAAACACACCATATGTGCAATGGTTTCAGTTGGATCATTTCTAAACGATTTCTATACACGTTTTGTGGTAAAATACTTTACGCTATGCTTTCAAGGGACATAAGTTGAAAATGAAAGTCACACAATTATTCAAGAGAAGTAACAATAATATTTGGAATGGAACTTATTTCGGATAATTCACTACGAAGTTTGAGGACTTATGGATTTTTCGTGTTACATTATTGAATGGACGATAATCATTGACAAATTCATGGATGGATTTCTACATTCAACTTATAACAGTATATGATCATTTGCACGGGATTGAAATGACATTACCTTAAATACTAGCATTTTTCCATACAAGATTAGAAAGTGATAAATTTAATTACACTATAAATTGACTTCTTAACAAAATTTATGTCACACTCACACTAGTCTTTGAGACATTGATGCGTTTTTACGCCATTCTATAATTTATGATTTCTTCACTGCTCAAGTTATGTGTATGATACACTATTGACATATCATTCACAATCACACAAAAGTTTATGCATTTGACAATGTGTAGCAGTCACACATCTTAGTGGTTGATTATCTGTCTCATTTCATCTATTGTAGAATTATATCATTATTAATGCTTTGGATTATAATGTTACATTGATATGACATTATGTGACTAAGTTACATGACTAGACAATAGGTGTTCCTGATGGAGTGAAGTATGAGAATGCATGGTATGATATGGTTATTTGGTTGTTACATGTTGACTGACTTTGCTATAGTTACCTCATTCTGATGTTAAATTGATTTGGGTCTTCGTAGACATTGGTATTAGCATTATGTGCTATATTCCACACCTCGTGTGTTAAATTGCCGACATTGTGACACAAACATAGGTTCTATGCAATGTCATACCAGCATTGACATTTGATGTTACCATCTGTTCACGTTGGTGGTGTTTACCCACAACAGTAAATAATAAAAACTACGTTTTCATTATTTGACAGGGGGGGGGGGGAGAGTAGTTGTTATGAGTAAAATCATAACATATCTATCGATATCGACAAGGCTTGTTTATAGACCAGCTTGTTGATATACATTTCCAGGGTTACTCCCGGAAGTACGTCATTGTCTTTTGAACAAATATTGCAGACGTTTTTGCCGGCTTCACTTAGCAGAAGTGAGCGATACTTCGAGCTCTTTCTTATGTGTTCCTGAGTGTGAACGGACGCTTATTTGTCCAGCTCCTATATGTGTGCTCTTACTACAGAGTGTTACGGTGGGATATATTAGAGGATCATGCATGGACACGCGAATGATAGTAGGTGTTCATTCAGGACATTATGGTCAGTACACATAACAAAGCCGGTAGGTGAACAGGTCCACGGGAAAAACATGGTTGACATTTAATAAACAAAGTCACTTCACAATGGTCCATCAAACATCAAAAGTACATGGCAATGGATAAGCGTAGTAGATTATCTCTGGTCCGTCAATAAGGTTCAAACGTTAGGCATCTTTAAGTGGCAATAATATGATAATAATACAATCCCCTTGTCTCCCCTCAATCCTGGCCGTTGTACTGAAGGTTCGGGCAATCCACGAAAACCAAAGTAATGCGGCAGAAGAAATCAGTGCAAACCAAATATTAGTTGACTCGTATATCAAAGTTACTTGTAGTAAATTAGGGTCTGAACTTCTAGATGAATTCAGGAACCAACTTGCACATAACGTGGCGGCCTCAAACAATAAATGCCACGATGTATATTTATATATCACGCTCCATTATCCCGGAGCTCGAAAAATTACATCTCTCTTGGACGCAAACACAAAGACGGAAGCCCAATTAATTTACACACTGAACCCCACGACATGTGACCGAAACGTCACTAGTTGACCGTCGCTTAACACGGGTGAACGTCTCGTGCAAACCGTAGTTTGACTACATGCGAACACAATTCCTCACATAAAAATGGAAATGTGCTAGCGTGTAGTAACATGCCACACTATTTTATCTGCATCCCAAATCTATCCTTAACATATCACCCCCTTCGCGGTGTAAAAAAAAACAAATTTATTTGGGTTTTTTTTTCAATTCAAATATTTCCTATACGGAAATAGCGGCCAAAATTGATTATATCACAAATATTGGGCCAATTCGAAAATAATCTAGTCGCAGTCAGTCTGCATAATGTAACTGATAAGGGTGGATTAGGGCTAAATGATAATGGTGCGCCACAATGCCAGGTACGTTAGCTCCGTATAAGATTGACGACCACTTGCCACCCCTATCGACACCTGGTATTAAAGTGCAAGATGTAGGTGTCTTCTCTGATTTTAGGATGTTGCTGTGTATGTGGTAGTAGAACAGTTCACAGGGTATAACACATTCAACATGATGTGTAGAGTCATAGAAATGGTAACTTCGTTGTATAATTTTTTCCATTTATTGCACGCCACAAAACAGTCAGGATATTTATATCATCAACATAGTTCAACGAGTTCAGCATTCAAAATCATAGAGTTCTAGTTCGTGAAGCTGTATAAATAATATATATAAATTCTGCAACAGTGTCAGCTGCAGATCATCACTGTTCATAGACAATAATAAATATTCCCTTTCTGATGCTAGCAGATCAGATGTATACAATCAGTCCGTTTACTGTCTGCACGTGAATAGCATACATGGATTACAGGTCAGCTCGACCTTTATAATGTTTCTAAGTCTAACCATCTGACTTGGACGTGATCTCTGATATAACGAATCCTGGAACACAGACAATAGTCTTGTTGGTCTAGAGCGACCCATATATATATAACTAGTTCAGGTATAAAGATACCGGTGACTTAATCCTAGTCAAAGTACCTCTCCATTTTGAATCACACAGGCGAGCAAAAAGGCGACAAAATGACGAACCTCTAGATGATAGCATAAAGTTCGATACAAGAGGAATTACCTTATTTCGGAAAATCAACCATGAACATATGCCTCCAGGCAGGCTTGAATAATACTGGGAAATAGTCTAGTTAGCTAACTAACTCACAAAGACAATGTATTTCCCTCAGAAAATCACAAGACGCAGGTCGCGTCTGCTCGCTACTTAGACCATTTCTAAACTCCCCGAGCTGGCCGGAACAACAAACGAAAACCAAGTCGAGACATGCGCAGAACGACAATCTCTGAGTCGCCGTTCACAATAAGACGATTCTAAGAACATTCGAGATAAAAGTCTTACACAGTCGCGCCTTTTATGGTCATGAAAAGAAGCGTTAAGACAGGTTTTCAGACATCTACCATAGTTGACTGGTACTACCAAATAAGGAGATGTGGCCACGCTTCGTTCAAGAAATTATAGACCGAACGTGTCTCTATACAAGAGGAGGTAAACTCCTAAAAAATAGCAGTATCAATATTTCGGGTTCTGTCCCTTTGACTGTAAATATATATAATATACATTTCAGTCAAAAAATGATCATACATACGAAAAATGTTTATACAAACGAAAAATAATAATGATCCGTGCGTAACATTACCGCACCCTCCCGGGAAAAAAAAATGAAACATTTTTTTTTTTAAATCCTGGAGCCGGAAAAAAATCTAGGCTCCTAACGCACGTATGATGCGCGGATATATACCTAACAAATTAGCTCAACGCATGGAGCGACACTGAGATCATATCTCAGATCCTTAGAGAAAAAATTTATCTAAGTATACGCTTATATATTCCAGGAAGGTGCCACCAACACACGCCACAATGATGGCAACATCATAATGAAAATCAAATTATTCTCATACCAATATATGAAATTAAATATATTATTATGGTATCATACAATGTGTTGCAAATAGCGGTGTAATTTACTAATATACCGCACTATATTATTACATTATATAAAGCAACAGTAATTAATAAGTAATACATGTGTTGATCTTCGTTGACATAAAACATTCAATAGAAGAAGATGTGGACATCATCCGCTCCCAATCTAGGACAGGACTTGATATCCTCAAAGTTCCACAATGGACATAAACTCGCAGACTTCAATGATGTGCTGCGAAAATATCAATAACACAAATCTTAAAGACAACTGGTAAATCTCCTAATACAATCCTGAAAATAATTTATTTAAATGTGGCCGAGTGATCTTTTGGCCCGTATATCACTAACTAAGCCTTCTTAGATAATTACATGGTACAATGTTATAAATTCCCCCCCAAAAAAGTGAGAAAAAAAATCTACTAACATGTCATTATTACATTGGACCGTATATCAGGAAATATACATATATATGACAGAAGAATCATGTGGAATCGTGTGGGCATCTGGACAGAATGTCTGCCATTACATTATCCGAACCACGGATAGCTCGAACCGAGAAATGAAATGGTTGAAGAGCTATGGCATAACGAGTGGACCTCGAGCTCTTCAAGTTTTTGCTCTGAATAGCAGTAAGCGCTTTCTGGTCGGTTTCCACAATGAAATGTGCGCCTAGAAGAAATCTTTGTAACTTCAGAATAGACCATACCATAGCCAATAACTCACGGTCTAAAACCGAGTAATTCTTTTCTGCAGCATTTAATTTCCTAGAGATATACATCACCGGATGCAGAGTATCAGAATACTCCTGCATTAGTGCTGCCCCAATCCCAGTTGACGAGGCGTCACTTCGAAGAACAAAAGTCTTCTCAATAGTAGGTAACCTAAGAATAGGTGGAGATGAAAATAGGGCTTTAACCTGGTCCAATGAGGATTGACATTCTTTAGACCAGCGGATCAGATTAGGCGACCCTTTCTTCAATAAAGTAGAAAGCGGTGCCATAATGGAGGACAGATTCGGAATGAATCGTCCGTAGAATTGGATCAAACCTAATAGACTCCTTACTTGTTTCTTCGTCTTAGGGACCGAAATGTTAAGTATTTTTGAAACATTGTGGTCCTCTGTCTTTAAAAGACCATGACCAACACGATGACCTAGGAAAGAAATCTCACTAAATCCTATAAAGGCTTTAGAGGGTTTTGCAGTCAAGTTATACTCGCGAAGAGTAGACAGTAATTCGTATAAACCCAAATAGTGATCTTCCCAGGAATCACTGAATAGACAGATATCATCTAGGTATGCTATGACATCAATACGATATGCGAGAATTCGCCGCATCATGCGTACGAATGTAGCAGGGGCGTTCATAAGACCAAAAGGCATGAAATTCCATTGGAATAAACCCCTAGGTGTAGAAAAAGCTGTAAAAGGTTTGGCACGTTCAGTTAGCGGGACTTGCCAATAACCTTTAGACAAATCTAGTTTGGTAAAGAATCTAGAATTAGAAAGTTTATTGAGTAGCTCTTCTAATGAAGGCATAGGTTCAGCATCGAACTTCGTAACTTGGTTCAATTTGCGATAATCTACGCAAATGCGAATGTTATTATCCTTCTTTCGAACAATAACCATAGACGAAGAGTATGCTGAAGTGGATGGTTCAATGATTTCCAAACGTATCATTTCATCCAATTCTTTTTCGACTTGAGACTGGAAATGGATAGGTATTGGATAGGGTCTGACTCTGATAGGATTATGATCAGTTAGCACAATGTCATGTTCAATGACATGTGTGTGTCCCGGGATGTCTGTAAGAACATCCTGAAATGTTTGCAACATCGAAGAAACTTGTCGATGTTCCTCAGCGGAAAGATTTGGAGAAACGGTCACGTTTTTCCAAGATTCCGTAGAATAAAGTGGGACCATAGAAAGAGGAAGATTGACATCAGAAAAAGTAGTTTCCTCATCCTGTATAACTGACAGAGATGAGTACTGACCATGAGGTGCTTGAGAATTGTCCGTAGCCTGGAAAATAGGCTGCAAATAGTCAGGTCTTTCATAAAATTCCGTGAGCATATTTATGTGGAAAGTTTTATGCTTTCCATCAATATCGACAACATAGTCGACATCAGAAATTTTGGAGACTATTGCATATGGACCTTTCCATGCAATTAGAAGTCTGTTCTCCCTTGAAGGAAGTAGAACGAGAGCTTTGTCACCTGGACAAAGTTGTCGTAGACATCTATTCTTATTTGCAAACTGCCTTGCCTTTTCTTTAGCAAATTCGGAAGACGAAGTTGCTAGTTTGCATGCCTCGATGATCTTTTGCCTAAGAGCAATGACGTACTCATAAGAAGATTGAGTCTCATCGCTAATATTATCGGCAGTGATTAGATCGTGAGGTAAAGACATAGGGCCGCGCGGTTGCGCGCCAAAGACAAGTTCAAAAGGGGAAAACCCCGTATGTTCATTGGGGACCTCTCTATACGCAAAGAGAGCCGCGGGTAAGACCCTGTCCCAATCCTGAGGATGATCCTCAGTTATTTTACCAAGTAAAGTTTTCAGAGTCCTATTTAAACGTTCGACCAACCCATTAGACATTGGGTGATAGATACTGCTGAGAGACCTTTTAATGTGTAGCATAGACATTACCTGTGACATAGTGTCTGATATAAGTTGAGTGCCATGGTCTGACAATATTTCTCCGGGAAAACCCAAGCGAGAAAATATCAGCCAAAGAGCGTCTGCGATATCAGCAGTTGAGATGCTCTTGAGAGGTATTGCCTCTGGCCAACGTGTGCACATATCGACACATGTAAGGATAAATTGATGTCCTCTAGCCGACTTAATTCTAAAAGGACCGATAATATCTATTGCCATTTTTTGAAAAGGGCGAATAGGAATGTCAGCAGCCTGGATAGGCGCAGCATGTCGTGGTCCTTTAGATTTGACCTCCTGACATACTTTGCAAGAGCGACAGTACATTCGTATGTCCTTGCTCACAAATGGCCAAAAGAAAGCCGCAAGAACCCTCGACTTTGTACGGGAAAAACCCATATGTCCAGCACATTGCGAGTCATGAGCATGTTGCAATATTTGCAATCTCATGCTCTTAGGCACAAGAATTTGTGAATGAGTGGACGTAGTCGAGTCTTGTACCATACGTACAAGTACGCCGTTCTTCATAGAAATCCAAGATTTTCTATTAGTATTTTGATTAGGATCACCTTTTTTTGCTAGAATGAAGAATTTTTGTAAAGAAGGATCTTCTTCTTGCAATTTGATAAATGAGTCACGTGTAATAGTCAAGTGACTATCTTGGTCATTTACTTCATCATTATTAGTTAATGAAGTTTGAGGTGGATCCAGAGCATGTGCTCTTGTGACCACCGCATTGGTAGCTTCAATGTTTTGCTCTTCCCAAACAGCAATCTGCTGTGGGGTACATTCCCTAACTCCGTGAATACGACCAATAATAAGGTCCGCAATAGGGTTTGGAAGTAGACACGCGTGGACCTCTCCCGTGAAGAAAGGAGTAGCAATGTGTATTATAGCAGTAGGATACTTTTCCAACGTGCCACCAAATGTGACACATTTGATGACCTTTCCTGTAGCACAGGATGGATCTACAAGAGATTGCCTAACCCCGACAGTAGTACATCCAGAATCAAACAACACTGAGACTGGATTACTATTTACAAGCCCCTTATGTAATATAAGAGAACCTCTCCCATCATGAGCAACATTAGCAGGAAGAGCGGGCAAAGGATGACCACAGCTTAAAGTACTAACGGTTTTCGGATCAAATAAAGTACTGCATTGGATACATTTATTTGCCCTACCAAAATCAAAAGATGAGCATCCGATAGCATTATGGTCTTTATCATTATTAACCTGTTTATCTGCTCCCTGAGATTCTTGTTGAACAGAGTTTGTCTGTTGATATCTTTTTCTCTTATGTTGCGATCTACCGCGACCATTATTGCCTCTGCAATTATCATTAAAGTCCCTACTGTAATTTTTATCCTGGTTTGAGTTCCAGTTTCCATAACTGTCATTACCATCTCTATGCTGTTGAGAACCTCTATTATCTTGGTATTGAGGTCTCTGAGAAAAATATTTTCCTCTATACCGATTACCTTTGTGAAAATTTCTAAAGTTAACCGGAGTAGAATAACGTGTAGTATTAGGTTGTCTCCAGTTCTGGGAAGAAGAATCACCCTGGAATTGATTACTATGGTTCTGGGCATAATTACGGTTACTCTTTTTATTGAAATTTTGCTGGCTACCCTGAAATTTACGCATAAAATTTGGGCCATAAGGTGCTGCCGAAGCAACTGGCAGACCTTCTTTTACTTTAGAGTTGCTAATGGTTATGTGAGGATGCGCAGTAACATACTGGCTACAGTATTCTTCCATTTCTTTTATGTTTTTAGGCTTACGCTCATGAAGAAAAGAAAGAAAAGCTTCATTAACAGAAGACATAACCTTGTCTCTAAGTAGTAAGTCCATAAGAGCTTCAAATGTACTTTCTGTCTTAGACAACTCAACCCATCGTAAAAAAGTAAGACGGATGCCTGAGATGAATTCAGAGAATTCAACTCCAGTTTCTGGTAACATGTTTTTAAATTTAAGACGATATCCGTCCTCGTTAAGTTGGTACTTCTTTAACAATGCCGCCCTGACAACCTCATAGTTGTTTTTGTCAGGCACATCTACCATACTCAACAAAGTCAAAGCATCACCTCTAAGTATCTTGGACAGATGATAAACATATAATGTTTTATCTATATTATGCACATTACATGCACTTTCAAATCTATCTAGATAAAATGTTATATCATCGATTGAGGGATTAAATGCTGGTAGATTAAGCTTGAAATCCTTAGCATTAGTCTTATCTGACACCTTATTTGCATCATTAGCATTACTAGATAACTTCAACTTTTCTAACTCCAAAGTTAAGAGTTTTTCTTCATGCTCCATTTTTGCTTTTCTCTCATCAGCTTCTCTTTGTAACCTTCTTTCTTCAGCCTCAGCCTGTTTTTCTAATCTTTTATTTTCAGCCTCTATTTCAAGTCTCTTATTTTCAGCCTCTTTTTGAAGTCTCTTATTTTCAGCCTCTTTTTCAGGTCTCTTTTTTTCAGCCTCTCTTTCATGTCTCTTATTTTCAGCCTCAGCCTGAAGTCTCTTCTCCTGAGATTCTGCTTCTCTTTTTTGTTTTTCCATTTCCATTTGTAATCTTTTTTCATCTACCTGCATCTGCAGTTTTAAATTTTCAGCATCTATTCTCTTTTGTTCAGTTTGTTCTTTCATTTTCTTTTCTTCCGACTTCAATGCCTTGGCATATTGAACAGTCGCAAATTCTTCTAATTTATCACCTGTCTTCCCAAGGGCTTTACCCTGCTCAATAAAGTACTCAAATGTAGACATGATGTCTAAAATGTGAGTACAGAACCTGAAATAATTAATTATCTTATTTCAATCTTAATAGCAACAAGACTTAATAAAGTGCTTGTATAATCACTATGTTTAACCCAATCTCTGTGGGAAACAAGACTTGACACCAACTTGTATTATCAAATGTATAATAATATCACAAGTCACCTCTTAATTATCAGTGCACTACCCAAATCAGTGCATAACCATCAGTTATTTATCATAACTGCACTACAATAGTGCATAAGCAAAAAACCACCAGTTAGTTATGATAAGTGCACTATAGACCAATAGTGCATGAGCATATATGTAACAATAGTGAAAGCTAACTATGCAAGAACTATGCAAACAATAACAAGACAATGTAAACAATAACAAAGGTCACCAACAATGTAAACAATAACAAAGATCAAAGTCAATGTAAACAACAACAAAGATCAAAGTCAATGTAAACAATAACAAAGATCAGAGTCAATGTAAACAATAACAAAGATCAGAGTCAATGTAAACAACAACAAAGATCAAACAATACGAAAACATTCGCATAAGTCAAATAAATAAACAGCGAAACTAAAAAGAAATGTGATGACAAAATGCGAAGATATGACAAACAAATGACGCTACAGTGTATACACAAAAATATACGTAAAGAACTGAATAATAGAAAAGGGGAGACCTACAAATACAAACAATCGAAATCGAAACTAAAAAACAGAAAGAAAGAGAGAAAAGAAAAAGAAAAAAAAATATACAAGAAACAAAAATAAAGCACAACTCGTCACAACTAAACAGATATAGCAACGATTGTCGCTAGCAAATTTCACAGTAGGAAATTCGCACAGTCCCTAACGAAAACGCTAACAGTAGAACCTCTGTGACGTGGTATCTTCTACTGAAAGACACCGCCCAACCGAGAAAACCCGCTGAATATAAACATATAAATATACAAATACAAATAACATATAACATGTAACAAATAGCAAAAAATGTGAAAGAATTTAGAAGGCTCAGCTAGAACATAAGGGCACAGTTCACAAACAAAACAGGCCACTTAACTTCTATGTATCCACAACGTCAGCACAGTTCAGAACAGGATGTGATCAGCATTCTTAGGACAATGATCCAACGTTGATCCATATCTGCTCTCGTAAACTGCCATGACGAAGGAAATGAGCTTCTAACAGGAAACAGCTTCTGAACTTGACCTTCTGAATCTGCAACAGTACCTCTGAGACCGGAACAGTTGTTACGGCACTTGTCCTTCTTCTTAACAGATCAGGAAATCCATTCGCTCGGTACTTGTCCTTCTAGTTGTAGACAAACTTCAATACTGCCGAGCAGCGCCGGGTAGTTTCAAAATATCAACAACTGTCAGTAATGCCGGGTACTTTCAAAAAATTTCATCAAAGGTGATGAATAGAAACTGCAACGTTGTCTTGTAGTCTGCTGATGATGTCTGGGTTTGTTGACCCCCTTGATAGCTGGTATCAGAGTAAACCAACCTATGGCCACCAAAAATGATAAGGGTGGATTAGGGCTAAATGATAATGGTGCGCCACAATGCCAGGTACGTTAGCTCCGTATAAGATTGACGACCACTTGCCACCCCTATCGACACCTGGTATTAAAGTGCAAGATGTAGGTGTCTTCTCTGATTTTAGGATGTTGCTGTGTATGTGGTAGTAGAACAGTTCACAGGGTATAACACAGGCAACATGATGTGTAGAGTCATAGAAATGGTAACTTCGTTGTATAATTTTTTCCATTTATTGCACGCCACAAAACAGTCAGGATATTTATATCATCAACATAGTTCAACGAGTTCAGCATTCAAAATCATAGAGTTCTAGTTCGTGAAGCTGTATAAATAATATATATAAATTCTGCAACAGTGTCAGCTGCAGATCATCACTGTTCATAGACAATAATAAATATTCCCTTTCTGATGCTAGCAGATCAGATGTATACAATCAGTCCGTTTACTGTCTGCACGTGAATAGCATACATGGATTACAGGTCAGCTCGACCTTTATAATGTTTCTAAGTCTAACCATCTGACTTGGACGTGATCTCTGATATAACGAATCCTGGAACACAGACAATAGTCTTGTTGGTCTAGAGCGACCCATATATATATAACTAGTTCAGGTATAAAGATACCGGTGACTTAATCCTAGTCAAAGTACCTCTCCATTTTGAATCACACAGGCGAGCAAAAAGGCGACAAAATGACGAACCTCTAGATGATAGCATAAAGTTCGATACAAGAGGAATTACCTTATTTCGGAAAATCAACCATGAACATATGCCTCCAGGCAGGCTTGAATAATACTGGGAAATAGTCTAGTTAGCTAACTAACTCACAAAGACAATGTATTTCCCTCAGAAAATCACAAGACGCAGGTCGCGTCTGCTCGCTACTTAGCCCATTTCTAAACTCCCCGAGCTGGCCGGAACAACAAACGAAAACCAAGTCGAGACATGCGCAGAACGACAATCTCTGAGTCGCCGTTCACAATAAGACGATTCTAAGAACATTCGAGATAAAAGTCTTACACAGTCGCGCCTTTTATGGTCATGAAAAGAAGCGTTAAGACAGGTTTTCAGACATCTACCATAGTTGACTGGTACTACCAAATAAGGAGATGTGGTCACGCTTCGTTCAAGAAATTATAGACCGAACGTGTCTCTATACAAGAGGAGGTAAACTCCTAAAAAATAGCAGTATCAATATTTCGGGTTCTGTCCCTTTGACTGTAAATATATATAATATACATTTCAGTCAAAAAATGATCATACATACGAAAAATGTTTATACAAACGAAAAATAATAATGATCCGTGCGTAACAGTAACCTATCATTAAATAACATGCTAGATGAATTTGTCATCAGTCATAAACTGTCATATGTCCATAAGTAAATGTCATATACAGTCGATATTCCAATGATGCAACAACAACAAAAAAATACATAAATGTATGATCAATGTGAGTTTACAATAACCATATAAAAAAATAGCATGCATATATGAAAATGGTATGAGATATATAAAATAAGAAAAACACAAAATCGAAATCAAAAATTCAAAAATGCATGAATTATAATTTTTTTAAAATAATTTAGAAGGTTATATCTCCAAGTAACAATGCTGTCAAAAATCTTAAATTAAGCTTAAACGCAATTCACGCATGATATGAATCAAATAAGATATGAAACAATGCGATATGAAATTAATGTAACTAAAGTACATGAATATCTCACAAAAAGAGAAAGAAGAGAGAAGAAAAAAGTAGTACAAGAACGCAAGGATAACTAATTAACATAATTATTACATTACTTAATTATTCTGCTCTAAGTAACTTTGTACGTTGGCAAGACAAATAATGTCCAAAACAAATTTGCAATAATACAATCATACTCCAAACTATCCGTGTTAGGAGTAGATTTCTGGTACGGTATTAATATAGCAATCTTAATTAATGTGAATGTGCATTTCAGAATAATAACATGATGTTGTAGTTGGAAATTGTTCGTGTCTGCAAGTAGTATAATACTGTTCATTGTACCACTAGTCAAAGTGAATAATGATTATCTCAGAGTCATGTAAATCACAAATATTAATATGAATGGTTTGGAAATCAACTTAGTGTTCATGTATTCACCGTCCTTTGTCATAGTGACTAGTAGTGGATAAACACCATGGCTTCACACATGTGTAATATAAAGTCAATTAACTAAGTGAATATGAATCTTCAAGTTCGAGCTTTGGGCATCTCGATAAACTATAGGTGACTATATCTGATGAACTTGGGATGGCTTGAATATCATATTTTCTCGGCATCAGTCAACGTTCTTGAGATATGGAAGGTTTCAAGCACCGTCCTCTCAAATTCTTTCACCAGCGAAGCAACGAAACTCTGGAACAAGCATCTGTGCGGGAATAATAATTCAAATTTATAACTGGTTACCTCAAATAGGTGGTATAGAAAAAAAAAGAAATTTGAATTTTGAATATAATTTACCACGTCCTGGCACTCTGGTTTCCAGTGCACGTGGTTAGTAAGCCTTTTTTTATTTATTTTCCAAGGCAGAGAGGTCAGCAGTGTCGAAAAACAAGTTGGGTATAAATCTACTGTATTACTGAATTAAATCAAGATGACCACGAACTTGCTTCTGAGTAGTAGGTATGGACAATTTTAGAATTTTGGAAACGTTCTGTGGCACGAATGAAATTTAAGACATAATCAACATAAGATATACGTGAAATGAGAAAGATGCAGCCGAGAAAATACATTAAAAACTGCGTGGTGCAGAATCATGAACTAATTGCAGGTGTAGGCAACGGTGTCGAAAATAGGCTCCATTGTCGAAGTTAATAACTTGGCGAGCATCTCCATGTGAATAAAAATAAACAAGTGCTACTTTATCATTAGAGCTGGGAATAGAAAAAAGACGCACATATCGGACGTCGGCAGTGTACTGAAAAAATTCAGCCAGTGCGCGCCATGTAGTGCTTGGTGGAAGATTTCGCACTAATACGGTGCGTGAGCGTGTATTGATACCACCATATGTGGGGGTCGATCCCACGAAATTCGCGTTATCAGCACGTAATCGTGCGCTGGGAGGGTATGCCGTCGCAGTGGAATGAGAGACATGGTGATTAATTTGTCGTTTGTGCGTCGTAACTGGCTTAAAAGGTGCATCATACTGCATATGCTCAGTATGATGTTTATTGGAAATCGGTCCCATCGGTTTGGAGCATGTCGTAGATGACTGCTCATATGGTATCGCTAAACCTTCTTTAACAGATGTAATGGGTCTAGTATGACCGCGCAAGTTAGCACTATCATTACCATCAACCTCACATGTAGCAATCAGACTCTTATTAGTATATTTTGCGTCGCCCTTGACGATCTCATCTGCATTTTTAAGATCAGATACACTGTGAGTATGTCTCCATGAAGATGTCATAGCATGACAGTGATCCCGAGGAAAATTGTATCTGCCTCGAAAAGAAGTTTTTTCTTTACTCGGGCAAGATAACTCATTAACATCCCTCTTGGTATTTCCTGTACGTTGCACATCGCATCTGTTGTCGCCTGAGGGTGTCAACAATTTATGTTTTAAAACGATATCTAACAAGTTTTCAACCCTATTTCGTAACTTAGTAATTTCACCATTTTGCTTCTTATTTTCTTCTTCGAGGTTTATATTTTTACTCTTTTGCTCAATGAGTAATACCTCAAAGTTAGCCAACTTATTACGACTTAAATTTTCTTCTTTACTTTGAAGGCATTTTAGTTCTTGATTATCACGTTCAAGTGTTGCTACTTTACTTTCCAACTTTACCTCCCACATGGCTTTCTTTTTCTTCGCCATTTTCTTCAATCTCCTTTTTTGTGCATCCTCCATATGTGGCTGAAGTCGGGCCACCTGAACCTGAAAACCCTGGATTTGAGCAGCCTGTGCCCTCACCTTTTCGTTTAACTTCTCAATCAATTTTTCATTATCATCCATGACCTCCAACAACTCATGCATTTTTTTCTCCTCAGTAATATCTTCTAATAACTTTGCATTTTCCTGTGCACACCGTTTGTTGTCTTTTATCTGTTTCTCTTGAACATCGTTGTTGAGTATAGCATGACGTACAGTTTTTAATACTTGACTATGTTGTACATGAACGTATTGTTCCAGAAATATACGGAGATCCGCCCGTAGAAACTCTGCCAGTTCCCTAGCAATGATTATATGAGGCACAGAACGACAATAAAAATCTGCAAAATCCCCCAGATTTGATGCCGCCTGAATTAAGACACGGCCTATTACAAATTCCTCAAGTGCTGGGCCTTGTAATCCATCCTCCTCCCCCATAGTAATAAATTCCTGATACTCCATTATTTACTTCTTCAGTATCTTACTATCAATATTATAAATTATGTAATAAATGTATCTCAATTAGTCCGTCAATACCAATTCACCAGCTTTGTGCTTTGCAATATTATCAATGCAAATAGATTCTTAATATTACTAATCAATAAAAAAAAATAGTATGACAGATCAACAGTAGTAAAGATACGAGGAAAACGAGAAAGAGGGGAGAGGGGAAAAAAAATTATAATAATGTACAAGAACAGAATTGATGGAACTAAACAAGAAGACAAGTACAAGTGACCAAGACAATGTAATAATAGCAGCAAGTAAACGAAAAAGAATGCAAATAGGAAACTAAGGAGAAATAACAAATAGAACAGACTTACTGCTAAAAAAAAACAGGACAGGACCTGTAACAATATATACATAAATGTAAACAAGTGATAGAAGGTTAGACTAGCATTACGAACAGAATGGTTGCCAACTAAGGAGAAGAAAAACAAAACCAGTACATAACAAGAACTGACAACTAAAAGGACGGAGCAGCACACCTAACCAAATTAGGTCACACTAAACAGGCAGTGAATCACGTCGGTGAGTAAACTCAGGCCGGAAATTTCACTGCTTGAGAAATGTAAGCAAAACCTATAGAAATATCTGCTGAGCGGTCATTTTTCCAATGACATGTGTCGCTAACAACAGATTTGTACAAAGATATAGAAACGAAGAAAACGAATAACATAGATATCAAAAAGGCTTACGCCACGGCAAAGATACAAGAGTGTATTAACAGGCACTTATCTTAATGCGATCCGACCAGATGCAAGTCCGGAAAAGGTGTCAACACTGGTAAACGCTGTACCTCAATACAAGTGAAGCACGATGATAAAGTTGATATTTAGTTGGATATAATATATGTTGATAAAGTACACCAGAACACTCCTAGGCGGGAAGACAGGCGTCTATCATCATCAGTTGACAAGATCCCTATGGTGTTGCCTGCCCCACTGTAGTGTATGGAATGTCAACTTGACCTACGCAGTGTTGTGTAGACATGGATGGAGTGTATAATGTGCGAATGATGATAAGGGTTCGTGTTGTTGACAAATGTTCTCTTCTCACACTCATGTATGACCGGAAGTCATCGACACCAACGACTGTGTACCTTTTCTAAAGTTTAATTGGACGTACACACTCGACAGCACAGATAGTGACAAATCACAGGTTGCCATAATACATCATAGTACAGTGGACAAATGGTCTTGCAATGTTACATGGGCACTCATGTAGAATAATGGTATAATGGACTGTCAATAGCCAAGCACTCAGTATCGCCCATACATATATCATCTGACGTCACTGACTGAGCACGTCAGCTTGTAAACAATATTTCAGATGACTTCTAAACCTAATCTCGTTTAGCAACGATTCTTCAACATAATGTTCAGCACATATTTTTCCATATAATAATATTGAACCGCTAACAATGGGTTCTCATGTGTAGCAGTGATCTCTGGACTGATCAAGCGATAATACGGGCATCCCTTTTCTCTTCTTGAAAGTCCTACATGTTTTGGTTCCAAGATGGCTCCACTCGTGAACTGTCACTCACGTTTGAATACAGATAATGAATCTGTTCTAAAGTTAGTCATTCATACAACATTTCGTTGCTCTGTAGATTTGGTCATGAACAATAGACTGCATTCTACAGAATATAGTGCTGCTAGGAATCGAAGTCGTTTTTCATCGAGTCAAATATATTCTCTTAAACATTCAAATCGTAATTATCGACAATGGTGGCTTCGATCGAGAGTTCATAAGAGTATCTTTGATTACCTTGGTAGAGGGAATATGAAACTGCCATTCCTTGGCAAGATGAATAAACACTGGGGTAAAGCATACACGATAGGTCTAGACGACTATCACTTTCCCCAAAACCACTGAGATCACTTTTTCAAGGCATCAAGCCGACATAGCAAAACACACACAGTCCCTATCAGGACGAAGCCAAATCACACCACTCAAGCGACACATCCGCCGAATAGCCTTTGACCTCTCTAGAGACAACAGAACATATAGTTCGACTTAGATATGTAAAGATATACAGATATAAGACAGACTTGTCCTACTCAGACAAACAATACACATAAATTCAGGCCATAGATATTCTGAAGCAAGAACAATCTATTATTACCCAAACAACGAATAAATCGCAGTAAAATGTATTTATCCGCGGAGTTCAAGGGAAGTAACTCAATAATGACTTTCCCTTAAGCACTAAAAAATTACCTATGTATAATATTGTAAGATATCAAAGACTGCACGTAACAGTCTTACCACACCTCCCGGGAAAAAAAAATGGAACATTTTTTTTTTTGAAATACATCTAGGAGCAACGTACAATAGGCTCACAACGCATGAATAATGCGCAGATGAAAATATCAGGAATACCTATAACGCCTAATATGAGGCTAAGTCGACTTATGGAGCGACTGGTGAGAATGTGTCTCATAAACTGAGAGAAATTATTTCTCTACAAGTATATTTTTCCAGGAAGGTGTCATCAAAGTATAATACAATTCTGGCAATTACACAATGCCTAAAAAATTCATATCATCACTACGTATTAGATATCTTAAATTTATGATTTATGAAGAAAAAATCATCAAAGCACAGCGGTGAATAAACATACATGAACCGCTATGTAGTGATACAATCATTATATTATTAAATTACAAATGTGTATCTATCATGATATAGAAAAGGAACTACTATAGAACTAGACATATCAAGAAGTCTAAGCCCTAATAGTTATGTGGAATCATGTGGGCATCTTGACAGAATGTCTGCCATCACATTATCTGATCCACGAATAGCTCGCACAGAGAAATGAAAAGGTTGAAGAGCAATTGCATATCGAGTAGACCTCGAGCTCTTCAAATTCTTACTCTGTATAGCAGTAAGAGCTTTTTGGTCTGTTTCTACTATGAAATGTGCGCCTAGAAGGAATCTCTGTAGTTTGAGGATCGACCAAACCATAGCTAATAGCTCACGGTCTAAAACCGAATAATTCCTTTCTGCCGCATTAAGTTTTCTGGAAATATACATTACAGGATGCAGAGTTCCAGAGTACTCTTGCATTAGTGCCGCTCCAATCCCAGTGGATGAAGCGTCACTACGAAGAACGAATGTCTTATCTTTAGTGGGTAGCACTAAAATAGGTGGTGTTGAAAACAGTGTTTTAATCTTATCCAGAGAGCATTGGCATTCCTGAGACCAGTGGACCACATTAGGCGAACCTTTCTTTAGAAGTGTTGAGAGAGGTGCCATGATAGAGGATAGATTCTGAATGAATCTGCCATAAAATTGAATAAGACCTAACAGACTTCTCACCTGTTTTTTAGTCTTAGGGATTGAGATGTTAAGTATCTTACTAGTATTATGGTCCTCTGTCTTTAGGAAACCATGACCAACTCGGTGGCCTAGGAAAGAAATTTCGCTAAAACCAATATAGGCTTTAGAGGGTTTCGCTGTCAGGTTGTGCTCACGCAAAGTAGACAGCAATTCATCTAACCCTGAATAGTGATCTTCCCAAGTATCGCTGAAAAGACAGATGTCGTCTAGATATGCAATGACATCTGACCGATAAGATAGGATTCGGCGCATCATGCGTACGAACGTAGCTGGTGCGTTCATAAGACCGAAAGGCATAAAATTCCATTGGAACAAACCTCTAGGTGTTGAAAAAGCCGTGAGAGGTTTGGCGCGTTCAGATAAAGGAACTTGCCAATATCCTTTAGACAAATCAAGTTTAGTGAAAAAATGAGATTTGGAGAGTCGAGTAAGTAGCTCTTCCAGTAAAGGCATAGGTTCGGCATCGAACTTCGTTACTTGATTCAATTTTCGATAGTCAACGCAAAGACGTATGTTATTGTCTTTTTTACGCACAATAACCATCGGCGAAGAATATGCAGAGGTGGATGGTTCGATTATTTTCAAATCTATCATCTCATCCAACTCTTTCTCGACCTGTGCTTGAAAATGTATAGGTATAGGATAAGGTCTAACCCTAATAGGAGTATGGTCAGTTAGAACAATGTCATGTTGAATGACATTCGTTTGTCCAGGGATGTCAGTGAGTACATCCTGAAATGTTTGCAACATAGTTGAAACTTGTCGCTGTTCTCCTAGAGACAAATCAGGAGAGACAGTAACGTTCTTCCATGATTCACTGGAATGAAGTGGGATCATTGGAAGAGGAAGATTTACATCTGAAAAACTTGTTTCCTCATCCTGTATCACGGACAGTGATGAGTAATGACCATGTGGTACTGGAGAATTGTCCGTTGCTTGGAAAATGGGTTGCAAATAATCCGGACGTTCATGGAATTCAGTAAGCATATTGATGTGGAAGGTTTTATGCTTCCCATCAATATCGACAATATAGTCGACATCGGAAATTTTCGATATTATATCGTACGGACCTTTCCAAGAAATAAGTAATCTGTTTTCCCTACAAGGTAGTAATACAAATGCTTTGTCACCAGGACAAAGTTGTCGTAAGCATCTCTTCTTATTGGCAAATTGCCTTGCCTTCTGTTTCGCAAATTCAGAAGAAGAAGTTGCTAATTTGCATGCTTCGATAATCTTTTGTCTCAACGCGATGACATATTCGTAGGATGACTTTGTGTCATCGTCAATATTGTCAGATGTTATGAGATCGTGAAGCAACGACATAGGGCCACGCGGACGCGCGCCAAAGACGAGTTCAAAGGGAGAAAATCCCGTATGTTCATTGGGTACCTCTCTGTAAGCGAAGAGGGCCGCAGGTAAAACTCTGTCCCAGTCTTGAGGATGATCCTCAGTTATCTTCCCCAGTAAGTTTTTAAGTGTTCTATTAAGGCGTTCGACCATACCATTAGACATTGGATGGTAGATACTACTTAAAGATCTATCTATCTGCAGAGTAGACATTACTTGAGACATGGTATCTGATATTAGTTGGGTGCCATGGTCTGACAATATCTCTCCGGGGAACCCCAGACGAGAAAATATAAGCCAAAGAGCATCTGCAATATCAGCAGTAGTAATGCTCTTCAGAGGAATAGCCTCTGGCCAACGTGTGCACATATCAACACACGTCAAGATAAACTGATGTCCTCTGGCAGACTTGATCTTAAATGGACCAATAATGTCTATGGCCATTTTTTGAAACGGCCGAATAGGAATGTCCGCCGCCTGAATGGGTGCAGCATGCCGTGGACCTTTGGATTTAACTTCCTGACATACTTTACAAGATCGACAATAAATCCGTATGTCCTTGTTTACCAATGGCCAAAAGAAAGCCGCAAGGACTCTTGACTTAGTACGGGAAAAACCCATGTGTCCAGCACACTGAGAGTCGTGAGCGTGCTGCAAAATTTTAACTCTCAAATTCTTGGGAACCAGGATTTGAGAATGACTTGACGTAATGGAGTCTTGAACCATACGTACAAGTACGCCATTCTTCTTTGTAATCCACGATTTACGACTTGTGTCTTTATTCGGATCACCTTTAGTTGCAAGAATGAAGAATTTCTTCAGAGTGGGATCATCTTCTTGCTGTTTTATAAACGAGTCACGAGAAATTACCAAGGGATTATCTTGGTTATGCACTTCATTATCTTCAGTAGATGAAGTTTGAGGCATATTAAGAGCCTGAGCTCTAGTGACTACAGCGTTAGCAATCTGCATGTTTTGCCTTTCCCACGTGGAAATTTGTTGCGGAGTGCATTCCTTGACTCCATGAATGCGACCGATGATGAGGTCAGCGATCGGATTCGGAAGAAGACATGCGTGTACATCTCCTGTAAAGAAAGGAGTAGCAATCCTAATGATAGCAGTAGAGTATTTCTCTAATGTGCCGCCAAATGTTACACATTTGACTACTTGTCCAGTGGCACGGGAAGGATCTACGAGTGACTGCCTAACACCAATTGTGGTGCATCCAGAATCAAATAGCACAGAGACTGGATTGTTATTCACTAAACCCTTATGTAAGACAAGAGAACCTCTTCCATCATGCGCGACTGATGCTGGAAGAGCAGGAAGAGGATGGCCACAGCTTAAAGTAGACACTGTGGTTGGCTCAAATAACGTTTTGCATTGGGGGCACTGAGATGCTCTCCCAAAATCAAAAGCGGCACATGCCATATTACTAGCATCATTATTATCTTTACTCTGTTTATAGGCTTCATGGGACTCTTGTTGTGCAGAGTTTGCCTGAAAATGTGGTTTATGTCTTTTGTATTGAGATCTACCTCGGTTATTATCACCTCTGTAGTTATTGTTACCTCTATTGTAACCCCTATTTGGGTTTGAGTCATAGTTCCCTTGGTTACCATTATCATATTCATTATAATGAGTATCTCTGTAATTATGATCTTGTTGACTCCAAGACGGATAACCCTGATAGTTTCTATAATTACTTCCTCTACGGAAATTCCTATAATTATGACCACCCCTGTGTCGAGAGCTATCAGGTCGTCTCCAGTTCTTTGAAGAAGAACCCTGAAATGATTGGTTACCTTGGTTTTGATAACTATTATGGTTACCTTTTTTATCAAATCTGTTTTGAGGTCCCTGAAATCTGTGTGAATAATTGGGATTGTATGGTGTTGCTGAAGCAACTGGCATACTCTCCTTAATCTTAGTGTTGCCAAAAGTCACGTCGGGGTGTGCAGTGACATATTGGGAACAATATTCTTCCATTTCTTTTAGAGATTTAGGTTTACGCTCATGTATAAATTCAAGGAAAGGTTTGTTCACACATGACATAATCTTATCTCTGAGCAACAAATCCATAAGTCCTTCATACGTTTTTTCTGTTTTGGAAAGCTCAATCCAACGATCAACTGTGAGACGTGCCTTTGCAGTGAATTCTGAGAATTCTACACCCGTCTCAGGTACCATCGTCTTAAATAAAAGGCGATAGCCTTCCTCACTTAGCTGATATTTTTTTATCAAAGCCGCCCTAATGACATCATAATTATCCTTATCTGCTTCTCCTACAAGGCATAATCTAGTCAAAGATTCACCTTTCAAGTTTTCTGATAATTGATTAGCGTATTGTGATTTATCCACATTATGTGTACGACAAGAACGTTCAAATCTATCCAGCCAGAATGTAATATCGTCACTGGACTGATTGAACGGTGGAACCTTAACCTTGTAAGTAGAAGGTTTACCATTACCACTAGATGCCTGATTAACATTACTCATACTTGTCAATCTCAATTTCTCCAACTCAAATTCATGTTCTCTTATTGCTTTTTTCTCTTCAGCATCTAATCTTTTTTGTTCAGCCTCCCTGTCTAATCTTTTTTGTTCAGCCGCAGCTTCTCTTTCCAATTTTTTTTGTTCAGCTTCACTGTCTAATCTTTTTTGTTCAGCCGCAGCTTCTCTTTCCAATTTTTTTTGTTCAGCTTCCCTGTCTAATCTTTTTTGTTCAGCTTCACTGTCTAATCTTTTTTGTTCAGCTTCACTGTCTAATCTTTTTTGTTCAGCCGCAGCTTCTCTTTCCAATTTTTTTTGTTCAGCTTCAAATCTCCTTTCCTCTACCTGCATCTGCAATTTCTTTTGTTCAGCAGCAGCCTCAGCTTCTTTTTCTAATCTTTTCTCTTCCGCCATAGCTTTTCTTTCTTCTGCAGCTAATCTTTTCTCTTCTGCAGCTAATGCTTTGTCATATTGAGCAACTGCCCATTGTTCTAATTGTTGACCAGTCTTATCAAGAGCTTTCCCTTGTGTAATGAAGTAATCTAAAGCAGACATGATGCCTAACAATAATACTAATCACCTGAATCAATAATAATACCACAAGTTCTCAATGACCTGATTAATCAGTATACTATCCCAATATCTGTGGGTCACAAGCCTTTAATAAGGTCTTGTATAATAGTAATAATAATCAGGTACTGGTTTATACCATAATCCAAGTGCAGTGCACAGGCAATTGTGTCTTATGAAATATACCCATATAAAACATATGTCAACCAACAGAATACATAAAGTACAAATAGGACTGACAATACAAGAACGTTTGCAGAAATCAAAATAAATCAAATAGGGAAATCAATGAAGATAATCACTGAATCTGCAAAGAATAACAACACAAATGACGTCACAATATATGAATATAAATTATGAATAGAACTGAAAGATAGAAAAGGTTAGACCAACAAATTACAAACAAATCAAAACAAAACTAAAGAACAAAGAAATATTACAAAAATAACAATAATTACAGACTTCACAGCTAACACAAAAGCAACAGTTGTCGCAGCAAATTTTCAATCAAGAAAATTGCACCTATAGAAAACGCCCACAACGGACCCTCTATGACGTGGGATACTCTGTTGTGAGGACGCCGCCCAACCTTAAACACAACCCGCTGACATAGAAACTAACATACTATACAAACAAATAACATGTAAACATAAATATATATAAATTATGTGTATGATAGTATGTGTTGCAAAATAGGCTCAGTCTTACAGTAATGGCAAAGTTATTTTTCATGAAAACAAACAAACTGCCACTTTATTCAATTAAACATTCTGGCCTTAAATATTAAAGTTCATATATGGCAAACAAGAAGATCCATCGATGAAACCAGGACTTCTTAGTTCACAAATACTGTCTTTCTGTTAACACTGACAAGAATTGATCCAACTGTTCTGTGAAACTCTATAATGTCTAATGTAAAAAATGTCAACAACGCTGACCTACATACTGCATTCACTTGACAGGTCACGTGACGAAGCGTTGACAAAGAGCAAACCAATACTGCAAGTGTGTCGTATCAGCCACAGGAAACGGTCTGGTATCGGTAATCTGTTGACTTCTGAATTTCTGCGAGGTCAAACCCAGAAAGCTGGTCCACCAGTTGATAAAGTTGATATTTAGTTGGATATAATATATGTTGATAAAGTACACCAGAACACTCCTAGGCGGGAAGACAGGCGTCTATCATCATCAGTTGACAAGATCCCTATGGTGTTGCCTGCCCCACTGTAGTGTATGGAATGTCAACTTGACCTACGCAGTGTTGTGTAGACATGGATGGAGTGTATAATGTGCGAATGATGATAAGGGTTCGTGTTGTTGACAAATGTTCTCTTCTCACACTCATGTATGACCGGAAGTCATCGACACCAACGACTGTGTACCTTTTCTAAAGTTTAATTGGACGTACACACTCGACAGCACAGATAGTGACAAATCACAGGTTGCCATAATACATCATAGTACAGTGGACAAATGGTCTTGCAATGTTACATGGGCACTCATGTAGAATAATGGTATAATGGACTGTCAATAGCCAAGCACTCAGTATCGCCCATACATATATCATCTGACGTCACTGACTGAGCACGTCAGCTTGTAAACAATATTTCAGATGACTTCTAAACCTAATCTCGTTTAGCAACGATTCTTCAACATAATGTTCAGCACATATTTTTCCATATAATAATATTGAACCGCTAACAATGGGTTCTCATGTGTAGCAGTGATCTCTGGACTGATCAAGCGATAATACGGGCATCCCTTTTCTCTTCTTGAAAGTCCTACATGTTTTGGTTCCAAGATGGCTCCACTCGTGAACTGTCACTCACGTTTGAATACAGATAATGAATCTGTTCTAAAGTTAGTCATTCATACAACATTTCGTTGCTCTGTAGATTTGGTCATGAACAATAGACTGCATTCTACAGAATATAGTGCTGCTAGGAATCGAAGTCGTTTTTCATCGAGTCAAATATATTCTCTTAAACATTCAAATCGTAATTATCGACAATGGTGGCTTCGATCGAGAGTTCATAAGAGTATCTTTGATTACCTTGGTAGAGGGAATATGAAACTGCCATTCCTTGGCAAGATGAATAAACACTGGGGTAAAGCATACACGATAGGTCTAGACGACTATCACTTTCCCCAAAACCACTGAGATCACTTTTTCAAGGCATCAAGCCGACATAGCAAAACACACACAGTCCCTATCAGGACGAAGCCAAATCACACCACTCAAGCGACACATCCGCCGAATAGCCTTTGACCTCTCTAGAGACAACAGAACATATAGTTCGACTTAGATATGTAAAGATATACAGATATAAGACAGACTTGTCCTACTCAGACAAACAATACACATAAATTCAGGCCATAGATATTCTGAAGCAAGAACAATCTATTATTACCCAAACAACGAATAAATCGCAGTAAAATGTATTTATCCGCGGAGTTCAAGGGAAGTAACTCAATAATGACTTTCCCTTAAGCACTAAAAAATTACCTATGTATAATATTGTAAGATATCAAAGACTGCACGTAACACACGATAAAATGTAAATAGTTACACGGTCTCAATCAGATGGGCATCATGAACTGTGTAGATCTTGAAACGTTGTGTTGACTTGGTACAAAATAACTTGACATCGCCGTGGCAGGACTTGAAACTTGAAAGAATCTTATAAACGTTGTGATGT
Source organism: Oreohelix idahoensis (assembly GCA_024509875.1). NCBI lineage: Eukaryota > Metazoa > Mollusca > Gastropoda > Stylommatophora > Oreohelicidae > Oreohelix > Oreohelix idahoensis. The sequence continues at coordinate 1,427,419 of JAMPIV010010005.1, forward strand.
AGACTGGAACACGAAATAAACTTGGGAACTGGAAGGGTTGAAATTGTAATCTTGAACGTTACAGCGAACAATAGGACATTGAAACTAGAACATTGGATATGCGCAGTGGCAGCGTTCGTTATCCAACTGGACCCGTTGATAATGACTGAGTTCACGAAGCGGTGTGTTCACAATAACACGCTGAACAGCAGTGACGATCGCATATACAGATTAAATGTCAGCTGTATTTTTGCAAAGTACGAAGGTATACTTGCTTACGTGAATTTGAAAACTATGTCCTGATGAAAGTATCGATCCAAAACCATACTGGCTCACCAAATTATATGGTGTTACGGTGGGATATATTAGAGGATCATTGTGGTGAAGTGGGATGTTATAAATACTTATAGGGAACTTAGTGTACTGACTGAGATCAGCTGTGAAGGTATCTATATCTATTAAGAGTAGTGTATTATAGATAACCTTACTTGCTACCACATATCTATATATCTCAGTCAGAATTATTCTGGAATAGTGTGATGCTACGTTATGTGTCTAGGGTATGTGTATGATGAAGTGTAAGTCACAACAACAGACAGATAAACAATTTAATTTAATCCACTACTCTTGACAACACTGTGACACTCACATACATATAACACTCTACAAAGATATCTTAAAAGAGTCACTGATAAACTTTCAAATAACAATATGTATTCATTACTGGCATGAATGAATATGTGTCCTGATTCAACTACAAGGGAACCAGGAATCACAATCAATTTAAATTACAAGTTATGTACAGAATGTATTTAATATGAATATTGTAGTGACATATATTATTACAAATGTTCTATGTGTGTCAGTTGTGTAGTAGTAAAATGAGGTAATACTGGTTTTGTTTTGTTCAAGCTCTGTTGGTATTTGTCATCATGACTTCAATAGTTTGTCTTTAGGGACTAGTATTGGAGATGTTCACAGTTCCTGATTTTAAGACAAGTAAATTCCCCTCTTAATGTTAATTTTACAAAGTCAGTTCAAGATGAGGGGACATAATGTTGAGCTCAGCTGGCCAAGTTAGCTTATCTGGCGTGATGGCGGCAGGAAAGGACTCCTCTGCTCGAATTCTCCTCTGGGCTCTGGAGACACCTCACTGATAGCTAAAAGGACCAAGGAGTATGCTGTCCGACACTGGATTCAGCAAAGCTCTGACCAGGTGCTGCTCAGTACCATCAAGACCACTGTCCCACAATTCATACGAATAAACACAGATACGTTGATTAGCAATGAATTCTGGCACAAACTGGCACAAATTCCCATCTGCTTATCTTCCAGGCTTTTATTTAGCAAAATATATGCTGGCTTCAACGCACTGATGCTTTATCAAGCTATTTTAAACAAGTGGTTTCGAACTAACGCTCCCAAGTGTGTATATCAGCGAGTCTGACCAATGAGCCCCGTTTCGACAAGTGTTTGAAAAAATGTTACCTTTCCCCGTTTCCCCTAACAACCAAGATAGTATTTATAGTCCGACCAATCGTGGTTAGGCTTTCATTTGTTGCGCTCCAATCAATTTGGAGTTTACATGGTAGGCTATTTCTGTAACGTAAATTTTTTTCAAACACGTTAAAAAAAAATCTTATGAGCAGAAATGATTTTATGCTGTCAGGCACCCCCAATATTTTATTTTGGGTATAATTTATTAATTCCTGGACTATTTGCGTAACGTTTTACATATTATTTGTCAGCAAGCCCTAAGGAACCCAAAAATACAAATTTAAAGGAGCTACGTGGCTGCGTTCAAAATATGCAATTTCTTCTACCTCCTGTTTCGAAGATGTGCTGTCTGGGTACTGTTATGTTTTCAACCGTAAACCCATCTAATGTTATCTTTTCTAATAAGAGTTTTTTATGATTTATAAGCCTAACTCTGGGAAAGGGTAGTGTATTTTATCACTGTCCGTCTGAAAAAAAATTAGTGCATGTAGACTTACACGCGTGATGCATGCGTTCCTGCTTTTCAGCCCTCCCCTCTCTCTTTATCCTTTTGTCCATCTGTTCGTTCGTTTTGGTAACGCAGTATAATTAATGTTAGGATTAATTTAGGTCATTACGCAGTACGTCTCAATGTTTTTCTTAGAAATGCAGCACACGTTTCATTGAAGAAGGCGGGTAATAATACAGTAAGCTTTTATATCAACGTGAAAGCGTTACAATTTGCAGACGAAGCAGAAAACAAGGGGGATTTCGAGTACATTCTTTGTGACAGCACTGTTATTTTACCATTGCTCTTCTCTTTATTAATTTTATTTGTTAGGCTTCATATTTACCTAATAATTTATATATGTGGATTAGAATATTTCATGACACCTCCCCTCTTAAAACAGACATTATATGTCAGTCCTTTATTCTATATACACATAGAGAAATTTATTATTATTTCTGGGGTTTACGGTGATTCTCATCACACGGATGGCGGCTTAAAAAATCCGCTCCCAAATTGGTTTTTCCAGATATATACTCAATGCTAAAATTATATGGAGCCAGAAGCAAAGACCATCGGAGTAACCTAGAGTTCTCATGCTTAGCCTGTGCTAAAAACGATAAAGGTTTGTGGTCTGTTTGCAACTTAAATGCCTTCCCATATAGATAAATATTGAATTTCTTTATTGCCCATATTACTGCAAGACATTCTTTTTCGCTAGTTGAGTAGTTGATTTCAGCTTTATTCAACTTTCTGCTAGCATATGCCACTGGGCTTAATTCCCCATCCAATGCATCTGATTTCTGTAGTAAAGTTGCACCTAACCCAATATTACTTGCATCCGTCCTTACTATGAATTCTTGACTTAAGTCAGGTAATTTCAAAATGGGTTTACTTGTGAGCTTTTCCTTCAATTCTTGGTAAGTCATTTCACATTGTGGTGTCCATGTAATGCGATCTGGATGTCCTTTACGTGTCAATTCAGTTAACGGTGCACATATGGAATTAAAGTTTTTGATATACTTCTGGTAGAAACCACATAATGAGACAAAGGATCTCACGTCCTTCTTGGTTTGTGGTCTCGGGGCTTTCTGTAGTTTCTCTAAATTCTTTGGGTCAGGGGTCATGTTTCCCTGATAAACTGTGTGTCCCAAAAATTCCAATTCTTTACATCCAACGCAACATTTGGTTGGTCGGGCTGTTAAATTTGCCTCCCTAAGTCGATCAAACAGCATGTTCAGAGAGTCAATGTGTTCCTCAAATGTTTCTGTTGCTATAAGGATATCATCCATAAAATTTGTTATACAGGGATTATTCAGAGGATCCAATAATTTTCTCATCATTCTAGAGAAGACACTAGGCGCATTCTTCAATCCAAATGGCAATCTATTAAACTCATAGTGTCCTTCTGAGGTACTAAAAGCTAGGTATGGTCTAACCTCAGGCTTTACTGGAATCTGATAGTATCCTTTACTCAGATCCACTTTTGAGAAATATTTAGCTTTATTTAGTCTGGCAAACAGCTGATTTGTATCCGGCAATGGATCCACCTGTCCTTCTGTAATAGCATTCAGTCTCCTGTAATCTATACAGAGTCTATGTTCTCCAGAGGGCTTCCTTAAGAGTACAACACCGGAACTATACGAAGACTCACTGTGCGAAATAATTCCTTCCTTCAACAGATAGTCTATCTCTTCCTTCAAAGCTTTTTCCTTAGCAAACGGAATCGAATATGGTTTCATACAGACAGGTGTGGAGTCTATGAGTTTCATATCATATTCCAATAGGTTTGTATGCCCTGGTCGGTCTGTTAACACCTCTGCATGATTATTTAGAACCTGTTGCACTCTCTCTTTCTGAGTTTTCGTTCAATGTGTACTGATTTTCACCTGTGCTGCTGTCTCACAGGGGTGTAATGGATATTCAAATGATGAAAGTGGTTCCTTTTTCATCTCCATGGCGATGGACAAGGTCAACAAGTGTGTCTCTTCCTGATGTTCTCTTTCCAAATATTTCTTCAGGAGATTCACATGATAGATTTTTTCTTTCCCCTTCTTATCTATCTTATAATTTGTTCTAGACACCTTCTCTAGAACTGTATATGGACCCTGCCATCCAATTTGTAACTTATTCTGACTCCCGGGCAAAAGAAGCAGTACTTTCTCTCCCACAGCCAAATTTCTGTCTTTCGCCTTCCTGTTATAATAGGCAGCATGTTTCTTCCTGGCTTGTTTCAAATTTTCATTGGCAAGTTTCCAGCCAGTTTTTAACCGAGTGGTCAGCTCATTCACATATTGGTATGAAGATGTAATGTTTTCCTCTGCCTTTTCATCAGTCCACGTTCTTAACAAAGCTACATATGGACCTTTAATTGTGTGGACCTATTTGTCCATGCACCGGTATGGTCTCTTCCACTCGAAGCTTTATAGTGATGATTTTTCCTCCCAGAATTATCATTCACAAAACGACCGCTACCAATTTTTCTTTTGGGGCTTTCTCCCCACTTAAAATTCTTGATGAGAGATTTCCTCTCTACATCCTCTTCCTCCAGTTTGTTTAAGTCCGATTGAGGGATTTTCGGCTTATCCTGGGGTAAGACATCTTTTTGCACTCTCCGCATAGTGGCCATTGTAAAACAGTTAAGTGAAGCTTGTCCGTGAAAAGGGGCTTCCCATTCCATTTGGTCCACTTTATCAAATCTATTTTTCTTTTTATTATCAGGCCTAATTTTGCCCCGTGGCGTGTCCAGGTCCTGATCCATGTTCCCACTTGTGGGTGTTCCCTCATGTGCTATGCTACACCTTTCTACAAAATTCTCAATGTCCCATCTTGCTTTGGGCCAATAATAATTGTGAGCCACCTTTTGAATGATGGTACCTATCTTCTCATGGTCCCCATCTGGTTTCACATGTAGGCTCCTTATTAAGTCTGTCCTATATCTTTTTGGAAGAACCAGCTGTCCGTGACCATTGGATCTAGCTCCAGTCTTCCTATACATCAACTTGTTTTTCATGTAAAAATCTCCCTTGCCTGGAGTTGTATGACAAGTTGACAATTTTCTGAAACAAGGCTTGAGTGTTTTATCCCCAGCCTGTGCCTTCCTCATCTCTTCTGGAGTGGTATCTAACATAATATCCTCCTCCTGTCTTGAGGTCGACCTGACCTGAAGGGTTGCCATATACACAGGTTTCCTTCTGCAACGGTCAGTGTCATGATTGTCCATCTGACAATTCTTACACCACCTTTTTCCTTGGTTGAAAGATTTTCTTTCATCATATTTCCTTTCATCGAATTGTGGGAATTTATTTTTATTTTCATACCGTGGCCTATCAAATTGGTGCTTACCTTTATTTTGATCCCTAGGATCAAATTTATTAAAGTTCTGTGGTGCCCTAAAGTTATCCACCTGTTTCTTTTTATTACCTGTTACCTCTGCTTGAGCTGCTTGATACCTTTCAGCAACATTTAGCAACTCACCCAGCCTCTCTGCACCTTGTTCCATGAGAAACTTTCTCAGGTCTGGAGCCATGGACTCTCTTAGTTGCTCTATAAGGACCATTTCCTTAAGATCTTGGGTTTTCCCCAGAGAAGTCCATTTCTCCAAGTATGTCTCTATTCGTGCAGAGAACTGGTGATAGGTTTCACCTGACAGTAGTTTAGCATTCCTAAATTTTTTCCTATAAAATTCTGCATTCTTTTCATACCTTAACAAAAGAGCCTGCTTTAGCATGTCATAATTTTCCTGATCACCTCTGCTCATTTTTGCAAAAACTTCATAAGCTGCCCCACGAAGTCCCTGAGATAACTTTAAGCTCCACCTTTCTCTCTCTAACCCATACGTGGTAGCTAATAGTTCATACCTATTTATATAGCTCTCAATATCATCGTCTTTCTCAACAAAATGATCTAAATGAAAATTCATAGCTGAGGTTGAGGCTCCTTGAGTAACCGTAGCATCAGAGGCAAAGGGACTGGCACCATTTTCAGGAGCATGGCCTTGAAACTCAAACTCCCTTAGTCGTAACTCATGTTCCCTTTGTAATCTCTTCTCCTCCTTTTCTGCTTCCCTCTCTGCAGCTAATCTCTTCTCTTCTCTTTCTGCAGCTAATTTCTTCTCTTCTCTTTCTGCAGCTAATCTTTTGTCTTCTCTTTCTGCTTCCAATTTCTTAGCCTCTTTGTCAGCCTCAATCTGCAACCTCTTAGTCTCAGCCTCAGCTTCAAATTGTAACTTCTTAATTTCCCTTTCAGCCTCTAACCTTCTTTCGGCTTCTTTTTCTAATCTTCTTTCTTCGCGTTCAATAAATTTGTCACATTCCGTTGTGACATAGGCAACCATAACTTGCCCATCTAATCCTAACTCTTTTGCAGTCTGAACCGCAGCAGATCGAAATTTGGCCAGGTCCGCCATTGTCTATCAGGTAAATTTTTATAATGTCTACCCAACAATTCAATTTCTAACTATATATCTAATGGACAACACAGGCACCGTGAGCTCAACCTTATTTAATTCCACCCAAGGATACCTTTTAATTCTTATATTCCCTGAAGTGAATTACCCCCAATATTTTTAATAGTTAAAGATTCAAAATCCCAAGAGCGAGACCCCAATATATGTGGTGAAGTGGGATGTTATAAATATTTATAGGGAACTTAGTGTACTGACTGAGATCAGCTGTGAAGGTATCTATATCTATTAAGAGGAGTGTATTATAGATAACCTTACTTGCTACCACATATCTATATATCTCAGTCAGAATTATTCTGGAATAGTGTGATGCTACGTTATGTGTCTAGGGTATGTGTATGATGAAGTGTAAGTCACAACAACAGACAGATAAACAATTTAATTTAATCCACTACTCTTGACAACACTGTGACACTCACATACATATAACACTCTACAAAGATATCTTAAAAGAGTCACTGATAACTTTCAAATAACAATATGTATTCATTACTGGCATGAATGAATATGTGTCCTGATTCAACTACAAGGGAACCAGGAATCACAATCAATTTAAATTACAAGTTATGTACAGAATGTATTTAATATGAATATTGTAGTGACATATATTATTACAAATGTTCTATGTGTGTCAGTTGTGTAGTAGTAAAATGAGGTAATACTGGTTTTGTTTTGTTCAAGCTCTGTTGGTATTTGTCATCATGACTTCAATAGTTTGTCTTTAGGGACTAGTATTGGAGATGTTCACAGTTCCTGATTTTAAGACAAGTAAATTCCCCTCTTAATGTTAATTTTACAAAGTCAGTTCAAGATGAGGGGACATAATGTTGAGCTCAGCTGGCCAAGTTAGCTTATCTGGCGTGATGGCGGCAGGAAAGGACTCCTCTGCTCGAATTCTCCTCTGGGCTCTGGAGACACCTCACTGATAGCTAAAAGGACCAAGGAGTATGCTGTCCGACACTGGATTCAGCAAAGCTCTGACCAGGTGCTGCTCAGTACCATCAAGACCACTGTCCCACAATTCATACGAATAAACACAGATACGTTGATTAGCAATGAATTCTGGCACAAACTGGCACAAATTCCCATCTGCTTATCTTCCAGGCTTTTATTTAGCAAAATATATGCTGGCTTCAACGCACTGATGCTTTATCAAGCTATTTTAAACAAGTGGTTTCGAACTAACGCTCCCAAGTGTGTATATCAGCGAGTCTGACCAATGAGCCCCGTTTCGACAAGTGTTTGAAAAAATGTTACCTTTCCCCGTTTCCCCTAACAACCAAGATAGTATTTATAGCCCGACCAATCGTGGTTAGGCTTTCATTTGTTGCGCTCCAATCAATTTGGAGTTTACATGGTAGGCTATTTCTGTAACGTAAATTTTTTTCAAACACGTTAAAAAAAAATCTTATGAGCAGAAATGATTTTATGCTGTCAGGCACCCCCAATATTTTATTTTGGGTATAATTTATTAATTCCTGGACTATTTGCGTAACGTTTTACATATTATTTGTCAGCAAGCCCTAAGGAACCCAAAAATACAAATTTAAAGGAGCTACGTGGCTGCGTTCAAAATATGCAATTTCTTCTACCTCCTGTTTCGAAGATGTGCTGTCTGGGTACTGTTATGTTTTCAACCGTAAACCCATCTAATGTTATCTTTTCTAATAAGAGTTTTTTTTGATTTATAAACCTAACTCTGGGAAAGGGTAGTGTATTTTATCACTGTCCGTCTGAAAAAAAATTAGTGCATGTAGACTTACACGCGTGATGCATGCGTTCCTGATTTTCAGCCCTCCCCTCTCTCTTTATCCTTTTGTCCATCTGTTCGTTCGTTTTGGTAACGCAGTATAATTAATGTTAGGATTAATTTAGGTCATTACGCAGTACGTCTCAATGTTTTTCTTAGAAATGCAGCACACGTTTCATTGAAGAAGGCGGGTAATAATACAGTAAGCTTTTATATCAACGTGAAAGCGTTACAATTTGCAGACGAAGCAGAAAACAAGGGGGATTTCGAGTACATTCTTTGTGACAGCACTGTTATTTTTCCATTGCTCTTTTCTTTATTAATTTTATTTGTTAGGCTTCATATTTACCTAATAATTTATATATGTGGATTAGAATATTTCATGACAATCATGCATGGACACGCGAATGATAGTAGGTGTTCATTCAGGACATTATGGTCAGTACACATAACAAAGCCGGTAGGTGAACAGGTCCACGGGAAAAACATGGTTGACATTTAATAAACAAAGTCACTTCACAATGGTCCATCAAACATCAAAAGTACATGGCAATGGATAAGCGTAGTAGATTATCTCTGGTCCGTCAATAAGGTTCAAACGTTAGGCATCTTTAAGTGGCAATAATATGATAATAATACAATCCCCTTGTCTCCCCTCAATCCTGGCCGTTGTACTGAAGGTTCGGGCAATCCACGAAAACCAAAGTAATGCGGCAGAAGAAATCAGTGCAAACCAAATATTAGTTGACTCGTATATCAAAGTTAGTTAGTTGCTTATCCTTTACAGGACGTGGCAATCAACCCCAGCTTTTATTGGCTGTTTGTGATTTTTCTAGGCATTTTTTTTTCATTCAGTAGTTTGCCATTGCTTTCTGAACGGTACGGCGCTTATACCATTGTTAAAAATCCACACAAAGCGATCTGCTACCAAACCGCCTGCAGCAGGTTTCGAACCTGGTATATCTGGATTATGAAACTGCGTTCATATCCATTAGGCCACAGACGCCGACATATCAAAGTTACTTGTAGTAAATTAGGGTCTGAACTTCTAGATGAATTCAGGAACCAACTTGCACATAACGTGGCGGCCTCAAACAATAAATGCCACGATGTATATTTATATATCACGCTCCATTATCCCGGAGCTCGAAAAATTACATCTCTCTTGGACGCAAACACAAAGACGGAAGCCCAATTAATTTACACACTGAACCCCACGACATGTGACCGAAACGTCACTAGTTGACCGTCGCTTAACACGGGTGAACGTCTCGTGCAAACCGTAGTTTGACTACATGCGAACACAATTCCTCACATAAAAATGGAAATGTGCTAGCGTGTAGTAACATGCCACACTATTTTATCTGCATCCCAAATCTATCCTTAACAAGAGTTATAAAGATTTACTACAGCTAGATCGTCCATCTGCTTCATGGAGTCTATGCTGGATTGATATATTAGGACAAGTGAAAGCAGTATGTCAAGGAACGTAAGTGGAAATATTAAATAAAGTATGCAGCAACATGTCGAAGACATCTTGTCCATAGTCGACTGAATAGCGACGTTTCAAGACTGGCTAGGTCATGCATTGTCGAATATAAATATTGGATGCATGTTAATTGGAGCTTGTTCAAGTAAATAAATTGATATTCGTCTTCACGTCCAAATCGGCCTTGAAGACTTCTTTACTGTTGAAGACTAAAAGGTATTTTAAAAGTCTACATAAAAACTGTTACCGGCATGATGGAATGCCGTGTTGAGTTCACACAAGTAAATGAATTACTATGGGCGGGACCTCTCCGAAGTTGAATACCCTAGACAAGACATCAAAAGAATAACAACCCATAACAGTAATCTCTTATCTGTGTCTGTCCATCAGTTGTCTCCCCGTATTCCAAGCTGTGGTTAAGCGCGCACCCGTCTTATCGGTGATTATGCAGATAGCGCTGGGCGATGTACGTGTTAATCTGCCACGACCAAGCTTGGTACAAGGGAATTTTACCAACCTGCCTCTCGTAATATTATCTCTACATCTCCTTGCAAATGTGAGGTGTTTATCATCCACAAGGAGTGTCAGATAACAGACACGACACAATATACTGAAAGTAGTGAAAGAATACTTGAAAATATAAACTTTCTGCTACATACTACAGAAAGAAAGAAAGTGCGACAATTGAAAGCACGCAATAAAATCAGTACCACAAATGCACCGATTACGGCCGGAGTGAAACATAGATCGAGAGGGGTCGCCCCATTCTGTCACAATGTTCACAATACGAGCAACTCCATCTTAGGTAATAGCAGATTAGTTTTCAACTGATAACGTTCATAGTTCATTCGCACTCACGACTTAATATATCGATCTGCTATTGTAGATTGTCAGATCCCTAATCTTGGCAAATACGTTATTTATTGACTTTATTTGATCCGTTAATTTGATACCATCATCATCATAACCGTCTACTTCCAAAGGAGCATAGGCCTTCAACAAACACATGCCAAGTCCTCCTGTCACGTGCCATCATCTCAAGTTCCTTCCACGTTCTCCTTATCATTTTCATCTGTTTCCAGCTCTCTTCTCCGTGTGCTTCTTGGTCTACCTCTGCCTCTCTTGCCCTGGGGGTTCCAGAACAAGGACTGCCTTGTAATGCTATCAACAGGTTTCCTCAGTGTATGTCCTATCCATCGCCATCGTCTTCTTCTCATCTCTTGTTCCACTGGCACTTGTCTAGTTCTTGTCATCAGTTCCTCGTTGGTAACCTTGTCATACCATTTTAATCCCTCTATTCTACGCAAGCACCCATTTATGAAAGTCTGTAGCTTTATGGTTGTTGTCTTTGTTGTTCTCCATGTTTCAGAGCCATACAATAGGACTGACTTCACATTCGAGTTGAAAATTCTTATTTTCGTGTTGGATCCGATTTCTTTTGATCTCCATACATTTCCCAATGCAATGAAAGCTCCTCTTGCTTTTTGTATTCTTATTTTGATATCACTGTCTGTCCCTCCAACTTTGTCTATATTGCTGCCAAGATATGTGTACGATTCTACATCTTGTATTGGTGCTTCTTCAAGTTCAACCCTGTTTTCATTACCTGCATTTATTCTCATTATCTTTGTCTTTTCCCTGTGTATTTTCAGACCCAATTGCTGTGACCTCTCATCGAGTGTTTTCAATTTGTCCTGCATCTGATTACGGTTATGGGACAAAAGAGCCAAGTCATCAGCAAAATCCAGATCATCCAACTGCTTAGTCAGAGTCCACTGGATTCCATTTCTGTTGTGTGTTGTTGATGTTCTCATAACCCAGTCTATTGCTAATAAGAAAAGAAATGGAGACAAGAGGCATCCCTGTCGCACTCCTGTTCTTATCCCAAATGGTTCTGTAAGCTGTCCTTCATGAAGAACTCTGCATGTTTGTGGTAAGTTGGGAATATGTAAATATAGTTATAGGGGACTTAGTGTACTGACTGAGATCAGCTGTGAAGGTATCTGTATCTAATAAGTTTGGTGTGTTACAGATGACCTTACTTGCTACCACATTTAGACCTCAATCAGACTTATTCTTGAATTTAGTGATGACTACGTTTAATGTCTAGGGTTATGATAGTGATGTAGTGTAATTCACAACAACCAACAGACAGATAAACACCTAAGTTAAAATCCTCAACAAATTGACAACAATATGACAGTCACAAACCACCAACACTCTAAAGATTATCTTATTAAGTCAAGGGTTAAATTTTAACAAATGTATTGAATTTTTTTCAATAAATAGTTATCCTGATCCTACTACACAGTGAATCAGGAATCACAATCAAATGTAAACACAATGTTTATGTACAAAATTTTATACAAAGGATCTTTGTCCCGACATATAATATTATTATAATATGAGTGTAATGTTGTGAGGTAGTATTATGAGGCAATACTGGCTGTTTGAGCTAGGTTGTTGGTTGTCATCACGACTTCATGTGTTTGTTACTGGTGGAAATAATATTAAAGGATTCACAGATTCTTTTACTTTTTAAAACAATTACTGTCCCTCTTGGACTATTCATGTAAGTTCAATTGAGGTGGGTTATACAAGGGTGAGCTGCTCGTGCTGAAACATTCTTAGCTCATATAGCGGCTGCAGGAAAACTGTATCCTCTGCTCGCTTGCTTCTCAGTTTGCTAAAAAAACCCACAATGGCTGATATCTTGGGCAAGGAGTCTGCTGCCAGAGTTCTGGATCAAGCAAGGCTCAGACCATGTGCTGCTATATTAACATCAGTACCACGGTCCCTGAAATAAGAAGGTTGTGCCTCTTTCTTCATAACTAATATATAATATATTTCCACACTGACGTACAAGACCGTACTAACATAAAGTTCAGAGCTGTAGGCCAACTGCTAGCTTTTCATGTGACAATATACACCAGTATTCCTCTCCCTAATGGTTACAACGCCTCTGCAATTCCAGCGTTAATCCCTTCTATACAATAGGATAGGTGTCATGTTACATATGGCAATCCAATATATCTATCTGTATAGGCAGTTATACTCCTCTCTGACAATCTTTACAAGGTGGAGCAATATCTAGGCTTTGCCTCATGTTTGCTACTGAACCACACACATACAGACATAATTTATCATTTCACATTCAATTTTCATATAAAATATATTAAATATGTCTAGCTTACCATAATTCAAGGAAATATTAAACAAGTAACGTTGACTGGCGATGAATTCTGGCACAATTTTGATCTGCCTTTGTCCAGGCTTTTCCTTTATTAGAAAATTCTTAGCCTGCTCTCAACGTACTTGATTTTCACATAATTTATTTTTAAAAAATGGCAGTGAACTGACGCTTCTATTTGACCATATCTAACGTTCTAACCAATCAGGCCATGTTTACATGAGCCTTTGAAAAAAACTATCCATCCTATACGTTGCCATTAACAACAATATTTGTATTTGCAGTTAGACCAATAAGGTTTCGCCTTACATTTTACTACAGCTAATCAAATCGTATCTAACTTGTCGGCCTCTTTTCCCCCAAAGCAGTGTTTTCCAACCATGCCATTAAAAAAATAAGCAGATACGATCTTGTGCTGTCAGTCAACCCCACTATAGTATTTTGGCTATAATTTGTTAATTCATAGACTATTTACGTAACACATAACATATCCTTTGTCAGCAAGTCCTAAGGTACAAGAATATGTAAGTTTAATGGGGCTAAGTGGCTTCGTTCAAAATATGTATTTTTCTATGATAGTCGTGTATTTGCTGTTACCACCTGTTCACTTCCATACTAGGGGATGTCTTCTGTACTGTCAGACTAATGTCAGGAGCTTAGACATAAAACAGTAGAATGTCAGGTTTCCCAATAAGACTTTAAACCTGTTTTCAAAACCTAACCTAGTATCGTTAGTGTTTTTTATTACTGTTTATTTGAAAAAATCAGGCCTTCATGCGTTTCGCGTGTGATTGGCGTTCACTTTTTAATCGCGAGACGACGTAGTATTATTGCTTCGCTCCGTCTATCCTTTCTCGTCTCTGCTTAGCCCGTCTGTCTATCTAGGTCAACTTTGTGTGTATAATTTCATTAATGTAGTATTTGTATCTAGGTCATTATGCAGTGTGCCTATCAAGGTCGTCTAAGAAATACAGTACCAGTTTTATTTTTAGAAACGACTATGATTTGCGTGTAGGCTTATGCAGACAAAGTAGAAAAAGGGGGTCTCTTGTTCAGCCATTATGGCGTTATAAAACGGAAGCGCTATTGGGAAAGCACTGGTCTTTCACCATTCTTCTTCTTTCTATTGTATTATTTCGTTCGGCTTTACATTTATGTTCTAATTTTCCAGTTTTATTCCAATTTATATATGGGTATTAGAATTGTTCTCTACAATTCTCCCCACTTAAAACAGACATTATATGTCAGTCTCTAATTCTATATACACATAGATAAATTTCTATCTATGCCTGGTGATTACCTTGATTCTCCAAGTTCTTGGGGTCAAGGGTCGTGTTTCCCTGATGGACTGTGAGTGGTTTATGGCGGACTCTGAGGAGACAACGGAAAAGAAGAGCCATTGTTCCCATAAGGATTTCACTGCATGAGACTGATGCCAACTGTGCATGTGACTGATGCCAACTGTGCATGTGACTGATGCCAACTGTGCATGTGACTGATGCCAAACTCACAGGTCTCTTGGGATTCCCCAAGAATTCTAATTCTTTACATCCAACGCAACATTTGGTTGGTCGGTCTGTCAAATTCGCTTCTTTAAGTCGATCAAACAACATGTTCAGAGAGTCAATGTGTTCCTCAAATGTTTCTGTCGCTATAAGGATATCATCCATGAAGTTTGTTATACATGGATTATTCAGAGGATCCAACAATTTTCTCATCATTCTAGAGAAGACACTGGGCGCATTTTTCAATCCAAATGGCAATCTGTTAAATTCATAGTGTCCCTCTGAGGTACTAAATGCTAGATAAGGTCTAACCTCATGCTTTACTGGAATCTGATAGTAGCCTTTGCTCAGATCCACCTTTGAGAAATATTTAGCTTTATTCAGCCTGGCAAACAGCTGATTTGTATCCGGCAATGGATCCACCTGACCTTCTGTGATAGCATTCAGTCTCCTGTAATCTATACAGAGTCTATGTTCTCCAGAGGGTTTTCTCAAGAGCACCACACTGGAACTATACGAAGATTCACTATGTGAAATAATTCCTTCCTTTAACAAATAGTCTATCTCTTCCTTCAAAGCTTTCTCCTTAGCGAAAGAAATCGAATATGCTTTTATACATACAGGAGTTGGGTCTATAAGTTTCATATCATATTCCAATAAGTTTGTATGCCCCGGACGGTCCGTTAACACCTCTGTATGATCATCTAGAACCTGTTGCACTCTCTCCTTCTGATCTTTCGTTAAGTGTGTACTGATTTTCACCTGTGCAGCTGTCTCACAGGGGTGTAATGGATATTCAAATGATGAAAGTGGTTCTTTTTTCATCTCCATTGCAATAGACAAGGTCAGCAAATGTGTCTCTTCCTGATTTTCTCTTTCCAAATATTTCTTCAAGAGATTCACATGATAGATTTTTTCTTTCCTCTTCTTATCTATCTTATAATTTGTTCTAGACACCTTCTCTAGAACTGTATATGGACCTTGCCATCCAATTTGCAACTTATTCTGGCTACCGGGTAGAAGAAGCAGTACCTTCTCTCCCACAGCCAAATCTCTGTCTTTAGCTTTCTTGTTGTAATAGGCGGCATGTTTTTTTCTGGCATGTCTCAAATTTCCATTGGCAAGTTTCCAGCCAGTTTTTAAACGAGTGGTCAGCTCATTCACATATTGTAATGATGAGGTAATATTTTCCTCTGCCTTTTCATCAGTCCACGTTCTTAACAGTTACACATGGACTTCTAAATTCACAAACTTATTTTTCCTGGCACATGTCAGGTCCTTTGCACTTGAAGCACTGTTGTGATGACTTTTCTTCCCAGAATCATCATGCACAAAACGACCGCTACCAATTTTTTTCTTGGGGCTTTCTCCCCACTTAGAATTCTTGATGAGAGATTTCCTCTCTACATCTTCTTCCTCCAGTTTACATAAGTCCGATTGAGGGATTTTCGGCTTATCCTGGGGTAAGACATCTTTTTGCACTCTCTGCATAGTGGCCATTGTAAAACAGTCAATTGAAGATTGTCCGTGAAAAGGGGCTTCCCATTCCACTTGGTCCACTTTATTATTCTTTCTATTGTCAGGCCTACGTTTGCCCAGTGGCGTGTCCAGGTCCTGATCAATGTTCCCACTTGTGGGTGTTCCCTCATGTGCTATGCTACACCTTTCTACAAAATTCTCAATGTCCCACCTTGCCTTGGGCCAATAATAATTTTGAGCTACCTTTTGGATGATGGTACCTATTTTTTCATGGTCCCCATCGTTTCTCACATGTAAGCTCCTTATTAAGTCTGCCCTATACCTTTTAGGAAGTACCAGCTGTCCCTGACCTTTGGATCTAGTTCCGGTCTTCCGGTATATCAGTTTGTTCTTCATATAGAAGTCTCCTTTTCCTGAAGGTGTATGACAATTGGACAATTTTCTAAAACAAGGCTTGAGGGTCTTATCCCCAGCCTGCGCCTTCCTCATCTCATCTGGAGTGGTATCTATCAGAATATCCTCCTCCTTTCTAGAGATCGACCTGACCTGAAGGGTGGCCATATGCACAGGTTTCCTTCTACAACGGTCAGTATCATGATTGTCCATCCGACAATTTTTACACCACCTCTTTCCTTGAATGAAAGATTTTCTTTCATCAAATTTCCTTTCATCGAATTGTGGGGTTTTATTTTTATTATCATACCGTGGCCTATCAAACTGATGCTTACCTTTGTTCTGATCTCTATGATCAAATTTATTAAAGTTTTGTGGTGCCTTAAAATTGTCTATCTGTTTCTTTTTATTACCTGTTACCTCTGCTTGAGCTGCCTGATATCTTTCAGCAACATTTAGTAACTCACCCAGCCTCTCTGCACCTTGTTCCATGAGAAACTTTCTCAGGTCTGGAGCCATGGACTCTCTTAGCTGCTCTATAAGGATCATTTCCTTAAGATCTTGGGTTTTCCCCAGAGCCGTCCATTTCTCCAAGTATGTCTCTAACCGTGCAGAGAACTGGTGATATGTCTCACCTGACAGTAGTTTAGCATTCCTAAGCTTTTTTCTATAAAATTCTCCATTCTTTTCATATCTTAGCAACAGAGCCTGCATTAACATGTCATAATTGTCTTGGTCATCTCTGCTCATCTTGGCAAAAAGTCATAAGCTGTACCACGAAGCCCTTGTGATAACTTTAAGCTCCACCTTTCTCTCTCTAAACCATATGTGGTAGCTAACAGTTCATATCTATTTAGGTAGCTCTCTATGTCATCGTCTTTCTCAACAAAATGGTCTAAATGAAAACTCATAGCTGAGGTTGAGGCTCCCTGACTAGCAGTAGCATCGGAGGTAAAGGGACTGGCACCATTTTCAGGAGCACGGCCTTGAAATTCCAACTCCCTTAGTCGTAACTCGTGCTCCCTTTGTAATCTCTTATCTTCTGCTTCCCTTTCTGCAGCTTGCCTTCTTTCCTCTCTTTCTGCCTCCAGCTTCTTCTCTTCATACTGGAGCCTTTTAATCTCTTTTTCTGCCTCCAATGCCTTAGCCTCTTTGTCAGCCTCAATCTGCAACCTCTTAAGTTCTTTATTTGCCTCTATTCTCTTATCTTCGGCCAATCTATCAGATTCTAATTTTCTTTCAGCCTCAAATTTTCTTTCTTCACGCTCAATAAATTTGTCACATTCAGTTGTGACATAAGCAATCATAATTTGCCCGTCCATTCCCAATTCTTAACAGCCTGCACAGCAGCAGATCGAAACTTTGCCAGGTCTGCCATTTTCTAACAGGCAAATTTATACAATGTTTAACTAAACAATTCAATCTATGACTAATTAAACTAAGGACAACCACAAGCACTGAGAGCTCAACCTTATCTATTTTCCACCCAAGAATACCTTTTTAATTTTTATTATTCCCTGAAGTGAACTCCCCCCAATATATGTGCTAGGAGAATGTTCAAAATCCCGGCTTGGCCCCCAATATATGTGGTAAGTTGGGAATATGTAAATATAGTTATAGGGGACTTAGTGTACTGACTGAGATCCGCTGTGAAGGTATCTGTATCTAATAAGTTTGGTGTGTTACAGATGACCTTACTTGCTACCACATTTAGACCTCAATCAGACTTATTCTTGAATTTAGTGATGACTACGTTTAATGTCTAGGGTTATGATAGTGATGTAGTGTAATTCACAACAACCAACAGACAGATAAACACCTAAGTTAAAATCCTCAACAAATTGACAACAATATGACAGTCACAAACCACCAACACTCTAAAGATTATCTTATTAAATCAAGGGTTAAATTTTAACAAATGTATTGAATTTTTTTCAATAAATAGTTATCCTGATCCTACTACACAGTGAATCAGGAATCACAATCAAATGTAAACACAATGTTTATGTACAAAATTTTATACAAAGGATCTTTGTCCCGACATATAATATTATTATAATATGAGTGTAATGTTGTGAGGTAGTATTATGAGGCAATACTGGCTGTTTGAGCTAGGTTGTTGGTTGTCATCACGACTTCATGTGTTTGTTACTGGTGGAAATAATATTAAAGGATTCACAGATTCTTTTACTTTTTAAAACAATTACTGTCCCTCTTGGACTATTCATGTAAGTTCAATTGAGGTGGGTTATACAAGGGTGAGCTGCTCGTGCTGAAACATTCTTAGCTCATATAGCGGCTGCAGGAAAACTGTATCATCTGCTCGCTTGCTTCTCAGTTTGCTAAAAAAAACCCACAATGGCTGATATCTTGGGCAAGGAGTCTGCTGCCAGAGTTCTGGATCAAGCAAGGCTCAGACCATGTGCTGCTATATTAACATCAGTACCACGGTCCCTGAAATAAGAAGGTTGTGCCTCCTTCTTCATAACTAATATATAATATATTTCCACACTGACGTACAAGACCGTACAAACATAAAGTTCAGAGCTGTAGGCCAACTGCTAGCTTTTCATGTGACAATATACACCAGTATTCCTCTCCCTAATGGTTACAACGCCTCTGCAATTCCAGCGTTAATCCCTTCTATACAATAGGATAGGTGTCATGTTACATATGGCAATCCAATATATCTATCTGTATAGGCAGTTATACTCCTCTCTGACAATATTTACAAGGTGGAGCAATATCTAGGCTTTACCTCATGTTTGCTACTGAACCACACACATACAGACATAATTTATCATTTCACATTCAATTTTCATATAAAATATATTAAATATGTCTAGCTTACCACAATTCAAGGAAATATTAAACAAGTAACGTTGACTGGCGATGAATTCTGGCACAATTTTGATCTGCCTTTGTCCAGGCTTTTCCTTTATTAGAAAATTCTTAGCCTGCTCTCAACGTACTTGATTTTCACATAATTTATTTTCAAAAAATGGCAGTGAACTGACGCTTCTATTTGACCATATCTAACGTTCTAACCAATCAGGCCATGTTTACATGAGCCTTTGAAAAAAACTATCCATCCTATACGTTGCCATTAACAACAATATTTGTATTTGCAGTTAGACCAATAAGGTTTCGCCTTACATTTTACTACAGCCAATCAAATCGTATCTAACTTGTCGGCCTCATTTCCCCCAAAGCAGTGTTTTCCAACCATGCCATAAAAAAAATAAGCAGATATGATCTTGTGCTGTCAGTCAACCCCACTATAGTATTTTGGCTATAATTTGTTAATTCATAGACTATTTGCGTAACACATAACATATTCTTTGTCAGCAAGTCCTAAGGTACAAGAATATATAAGTTTAATGGGGCTAAGTGGCTTCGTTCAAAATATGTATTTTTCTATGATAGTCGTGTATTTGCTGTTACCACCTGTTCACTTCCATACTAGGGGATGTCTTCTGTACTGTCAGACTAATGTCAGGAGCTTAGACATAAAACAGTAGAATGTCAGGTTTCCCAATAAGACTTTAAACCTGTTTTCAAAACTTAACCTAGTATCGTTAGTGTTTTTTATTACTGTTTATTTGAAAAAATCAGGCCTTCATGCGTTTCGCGTATGATTGGCGTTCACTTTTTAATCGCGAGACGACGTAGTATTATTGCTTCGCTCCGTCTATCCTTTCTCGTCTCTGCTTAGCCCGTCTGTCTTTCTAGGTCAACTTTGTGTGTATAATTTCATTAATGTAGTATTTGTATCTAGGTCATTATGCAGTGTGCCTATCAAGGTCGTCTAAGAAATACAGTACCAGTTTTATCTTTAGAAACGACTATGATTTGCGTGTAGACTTATGCAGAAAAAGTAGAACAAGGGGGTCTCTTGTTCAGCCATTATGGCGTTATAAAACGGAAGCGCTATTGGGAAAGCACTGGTCTTTCACCATTCTTCTTCTTTCTATTGTATTATTTCGTTCGGCTTTACATTTATGTTCTAATTTTCCAGTTTTATTCCAATTTATATATGGGTATTAGAATGTTTCACTACAATGTTATGTCTTCATATGTTTTCTTTATTAAATTAATTATCTTCAGGGGAACTCTATAATGCCTCATCAATTTCCAAAGTGATTCTCTGTCTACACTGTCAAATGCCTTTTCGTAGTCCTCAAATCCGATGTATAAAGGTGAATTCCATTCCAGACTTTGTTCAACTATTATTCTCAAAGTGGCTATCTGGTCTTTACAAGATCTGTTTTGTCGAAAACCTGCTTGTTCATTTCTCAGTTTCTTGTCTATGGACTCTTTTAATCTCTCAAGGATAATCCTATTTAATAATTTTCCTGGCACTGATAGTAACATTATTCCTCTATAATTTGTGCACTCTTGTAAATTTCCTCTCTTAGGCAACTTAACCAGATATCCTTCCTTCCATCCTGCTGGTATCTCTTCCTTTTCCCAAACTTTACCAAGTAATTGATATAACATCTCTGTAGCCGTGTCGATATCTGCTTTGATGGCCTCTGCTGGAATGCCATCAGGTCCAGACGCTTTTCCATCTCTTAGAAGCTTTATGGCTTTCTTTATTTCTTCCTTCGTTGGTCTTTCACCGTTAATTTGTAGCTCTTCTTCTGCTGGCTGGATGTCCGGGGGGTGTTGTGGAGCTGGTCTATTGAGAAGGTCCTCAAAATATTCTGTCCACCTCTTCATTTGCTCTTGTATATTGCTGAGCCGTTTTCCATTCTTGTCTTTTATGAGGCAACTTGTTTGCTTGTATTTCCCTGTCAGCTTCTTTGTGCTATTGTACAGTTCTCTCGTATTTCCTTTGGCTGCAGCATCTTCTGCCTCTCTTGCCAACTCCTCAATATACTTCCTCTTGTCTCTTTTGATACTTCTTTTTACTTCTTTGTTTGCTTCTGTGTACACTTCTTGAGCCTTGGCTTTGGAACTTCTGGTTTTGCTTGTGTTTAAATCTGCTTTCTTGTTTTTTCTGTCTTTTATCTTATTGATGGTTTCTGTTGTTATCCATGCTTTTTGTTGTCGTTCCCTTCTCCCCAGTATTTCTTCACATGTCTCATTCCATACCGTTTTGATTTGCTGCCAATAGTCTTCTGTATTCTCTACATCTTCCAGCTGTTGGAGCACTTGGAATTTGTTGGATATTGTGACCGCAAATTTGTCTCTTGTTTCTTGATTTCTTAGATGTCCTACATTAAATTGTTGTCTATAATTTTGCATTGTTGCATATCTTTTGAGTTTCATTTTTACTTTGGCTATCAGAAGGTGGTGATCTGATGCCACATCTGCTCCCCTATATACCTTTACATCCTGCAATGATGATCTAAACTTCTTGTTTATGCATATATGATCAATCTGATTTTCTGTTCTATGGTCTGGTGATATCCATGTTGCCTTGTGTATTCTCTTATGTGGAAACATGCTTCCTCCTATAGCCAGTTGATTTGAAGCACAGAAGTTTGAGAATAGTTCCCCATTTTCATTCATTATTCCTAGCCCCTGTTTTCCCATAACTTCTTCAAAGCCGGTGTTGACTGTACCTATCTTTGCATTCATGTCACCCATCAAAATTGTGATGTCTCTTCTTTTTACTTTTTCCATATCTTCCTGTAGTCTAGTATAAAATGCTTCTCTCACAGACTCTTCTTTCTCATTAGTTGGTGCACAACATTTGATGACATTTACATTTATTTTCTTTTTAGCTGTTTTAAAAGTAGTTGTTATTATTCTGGATCCAACGGCTTCCCATTCAATGAGTGCTTTATGTGCTTCTTTAGATAACATAAGAGCTACCCCTTCACTGTGGTGTGAACTTTCGTCTTCATGTCCTGAGGACAGTACCAATTCACCTGTGATGAGTTTCTTCCTGTCTACCCCCTTCCACTTTGTTTCACACAGTCCCAGAACCTCGATTTTATATTCCCTCATTTCTGCTGCTACTTGTGCCACTGACTCTTGTTCGTTTAATGTCCGAACATTCCAGGTGCCAAATCTGGAAGTTCTCCTAGAAGAAAGAAGGTTAGTCAGCAACACAGACTCCTTTCGGCTTTCTCTGTGTTGCATCATACGCCTCCATGCGAGAGGACCTTCCCCTGTCTTGGATGGCTGTGTTTTATTTTCTTTAATTGACTTGTCCATGTTTGTTGAAGTTTTTTGTGGTTACAATTTTTTTACAGGATGGGGTAACCGGCCCAATGCCCAACCCTCCTTAGTCGCTTTCTACGACATGCTTGGCAGGGAACAGTGTTACTATTCTTTGCTCCCCTTTCGGGCCCCGGTAACACACGGGTGAAATTGATACCATGTGAGTAATTAATAAGACGTGCTTTTAAAGGCACTTATATTCGGCGTGTTCAGCCATGATGTGAGTCTACACTGTTCATCATTTGATAGGCATGGTGGCTTAAGCAAAGTACATTATAGTGTATCAAGATTAAGGATCTGGCTATCTACAGTAGTAAATCAATTATTTATCAGTTGAAAACTAATCTGCTATTAACTAAGGTGAAGTTGCACATAATGTGAGCATATACCGTAATAAACTAGATTCAAATCGTCCATGAAAATCTCTGAGGAATTTGCTCGGTGAAAATGTACTTTGATCATTTGGCCATGTATTAAAGCTTTATTATTCGAGCGAATGAAAGAAATAAAATATCTGCACAGCTTGGAGAAGTGCAAACATTATTAATAAATCCGCAGCAAGATAATTTCAAAAGAAAACTCTCCTCAACAGATATGTCGCGGGTTGTCCCCCCTGCTCTGCAGTAGTTGTCCAATAATGGTCAAAGTGCGAGTAGAAGGAATGAGGTATTTACAAAGGTAGCAACCTTCGCTCATGAATACTCTTCGCAGAGATATAAATAGAAGGTTGGTGCTTCTATTTCAGGGAGTTCCAAAGGGATTTATAGAATGGCAAGTATAACGGCTGAGTCATCTAAGTTTGTTATAAATCGTGTATTCTCTCGGCACTTCTGTGAGAAGTTTTTTGTTTTGACACGTATTTTATCAAAAAATATATGTTTTGAGAATCATTACTCCTAATGTATGCATCAGGTGACCCCCGCTTCCCTAAACCTTTCATCTTCCTCAGAATTGTACCCGATGCCCCAGAGCATTAAATCTCAACCAATCAAGTCGGATGAAAGTGTGCTGGAAGAGCGAAAGAATGCAAATTAATTCTGTCATAAGAGGTTTTAATGTTAATAAAAGTATAGGCTAGTCTGGACAAATAGGTGTATCAGAGGATACCAGGATAGTGCCAGATAAGAGACTGGTCTTATAAGTAATACCCCCTTCTCTGAAAAGAGCAAGGGTGTATAGACATCAAGGTGGGGTCAAGCTATGTAAATTCTCAGAGAAGATGATGATGATGTACTCTGAGTCCCTAACTGCTACCTCTTTAGATTCCAACTTGAGTAAAGATTATCTGTGTTGTGTTATTTGGCAAATTGTCTAGGGTAATTTATTTAATATAACAGGTATTGATTTCTAACAGAACTTTAACTTTAATAAAATTATTAAGCAAGGCTGGATGAAATTTTATGTACAATTTAATTGTCCTGAACCTCAATCTTTTCAGGTCAGGAATGCCCAAAAGCAATATAAGGATATTTACACATCAAAATAAAGATATTGGAAAAACTCTTCCATTTTTGTAGAGTGTTCACTTGAATAACTACACATACAGTTTCTGTTCGTATGAGTGATAACGTCTGCTATTACTATGCTGTAGGTTCTCTTTATTATTTTGATGGTCTTATCTATTCCTCCTAAAAAGGGTTGTAATCCTAGATTGATTACTCTTGGGTGAATGATTGGATGTTCTGACACCGGCCTTTATAAAGGACTTATCTTCGAATGTTGTTACTGCTATTCATATACCACTGCAGGACCACAAACGTAGTAGCTCCTGACTGAGAAGATGGGGTCTGGCTCCAGTTGTATGAGGAGCTCTCATCACCCACACACTTCCTCTCAAGTGAATACAGCCACGAGGTAATTTCGTGATATAACCTGGAATAAAAGGACAACCACATTCCATGTAGAAGTCTGCCTCAATTCACTCACCCACAAACAACACTAAGTCTTACCCTTTTTCAGTTATTGTGCTAACAAGTTGCACAAGACCTAGAATTTCTTTGCCTAGTCAGTTCCATGTGATCATTCTTTCTCTGTATTGATTCCATGTTAGCGTCCTTAGTCCATGCTTGGCTTCCGTACGATAATCAGGTTAAGTACAAAACAGCATGTGACCTATTGATTACTTCATTCTAACTTCTCCTGTACGTTTATCACATGATCTTTGAACAGTGGGTCACTCCAGAAGAAATACTAATTTAAATCGCTACTAACACTTACTGTCGTAATTTGTTACCATATTTGCAAACACTATACACATTTTTTAAATTTCGAACATGTCTGCAAAACCACACACATTCATAAATGGGTCAGTATGGCACAACACATTAGTTTCACTTTCTACTAGCACTCGAACAAATAGGCTGTTTAATCACAGGTTAATAATTAACAAAATAAGAAAATAAATATATCTTTCTTACCCCCAGGTAAATATAGTCACACACACTCAATCTGAACTGGCCTTCTAAGGGATCTTAGAACTGCTTTCAGATCAGAAGGCAAAGACTTGATCTTTCTATCTTTCCAATGCTGTCAGCTCGGTGCAATTTTTTTAATCTAATGGCCCCGATAGTACCACCTTGTTACTATTTATAGAACTACATCCACCCAATCGGAGGCAACGTCAAAAAATTAATTTTTGAGTTTTGAGACTTATGTGGTTCTAAGCGTCTTTGTATAATCTGACTAATTTTAAATATTTTATATTATAGTTATTAGCGGACCGATTTTAATTATCAAAAGTGATAATTAAACTGCCCATTGTTCTCTATAGCTCTATATGGATATTCCTTAGTTATTTCTTTGCATTTCAATCTGTGTAATTTTTAAGTAATTAAATTTGGCATTACCCTGGTGTGAAAATGTCACTAAAATAAATTGTTCAACTACAATAAAATTGTATCATGCGTGAATATTTATGCTTATGTGTTAAGCAATATCAGCGCTATAATTTGAGATATTTCTTTCTATTTAACTATCTTTAGTTGTTAAGGAATAAAATATCTTCGTTCGGTCAAAAACACAAAATAGGCATTGTTACCAAGTTAAAAGGTTTCTTTATCCTTACCCAAAAAAAAAGAAGCACTTTGATTGGTTATTAAATTTGTACTAGGCTCTTAGATAATTTTGGTGGGCGGTACATTTTGACTTGGTTCCTAGACAAATTCAAATACACTAGATACATTTTTGGCGGTAAATTTGACTGGGTTCTTAGACTGCTTCAAACACTATAGTTAATTTGGATTCAAATATTATAGCTAGTTTTTGAGCGGGGAATTTGAGTGTGGTGTAAGACAGATTCGAATTTTACGACAATATCTATGTATACATACATACATATAAATCTTAATTTTAAATGTGGGCATAAATATATATATACATCAATATATATCTATAATATCAATCGCTACTTTCTGGAAAGGTCGTACTGACAAGTCCATAACCTGCACTGGAGCTTTGGGAGTTCTGCCTTTATGCCTCATCTGTTGGCATATCTTACAGGACCTACAATATAGTTTAATGTCCTTGCTAAACAATGGCCAATAGAATTGTGACAGCACCCTCTGGCGCGTTCGAGCCACACCCATATGTCCCGCGAAAGGGGAGTCATGTGCAACCTCTAACACTTTTGCTCTTAAATTACACAGTACCACCACTTGGCGCTGAGTTTGTACTCCCTTAGCGAAACATCTCGTGAGAACATTATTCTTGAGCTCGAACCAATGTCTGGCCAGCTTCGTGCACTTTACATCAACTATCTCGGCAAAGTTGTAAAATTTACGCAATGATCCGTCTGACCGTTGGTGCTGGATAAAGTCCAACACCTGTGTATCCTGACTCCCTTTGACCAATTCCGATGTCTTAGCTTCAGGATGCGTCGCTTCTAATGCGCCATCTGTCTTTGACTGCGCCCTCGTAATCACCGCATTGGCACTAAGCACACGATTGTCCCTCCGTTTCCTGATGTCCATCTGAGTACATTTCTGCACACCTTGCACATTACCCACAATCAAATCCGCTATCGGTGCTTCGAGTACGCAGGCCTGTACTCTACCAGATATGAAGGGTGTGTCCACCTCAATAATGGCAAGAGGGTAATACTCAATGTTACCCCCGAAAGTGACGCATCTTGCTGTCTTACCTATCAAACATGAGTCGTCAATGCAGGATCTACGAACTCCTATAGTTGTGCAACCCGTGTCTCTCAACACAGTCACTTCCTGCTTTTGCACAAATCCTGGATGCAATTCCAAATGACCATTTTCTTCAAGAGAAGAGAGACATGGCAGAGGGTGACCACAGATAAGCATAGGCTTACCGTCTGGTTCAAATAATGGTCTACACCCTTCGCAATTCTCATCGTTAAAAGTTTCTACTATGCAAGCCGAATTCGCTCGTTCTGAATTATTAGCACAGACCTTTGCTAAATGTCCTGTTCCCTTACAAAGACTACAGTGTAGCTGCGTATTGCTATCCTTTTTCGGACTATTGTTTGGAGAGTGTCTGACTACTCGGTCTGACTCCTTTTTCTCAAAGGATTTGTTTCTTTGGTAAGGTGAGCTTTTGCGAAATCGTCTTTGCTCCTGCTCGTTTGGCGCATCTATCTGGATCTGATTCCGCGGGTACCTATCCTGTCTGTCTCCAGTATATCTGTATTGATTTCTATCAGATTGATAATTAAATTTCTTCCTCGGTGATCTATGGTCCCGATAATTGTCATACCGTGCAGGAGATCTGTCTCCTCGAAAGTAGGGTCTATCATAATCAAATCTTCTGGGGCCAAATCTATCGGCACTCTTCGATCTATGTTGATTGTAAGGTTTTCTAGTAATCTTTCCTATACTCGCTGAGAAAGTCTCAGAGTTACTCTCCCTGTGTATGACCTTTCCTGGATGCGTAGTCACGTATTGGTGTCCTAATTCTGACATCGTACCGATGTTTTTGGGCTTGCGTTCCTAGAAAAACACAATAAGCTCAGATGAACACGATGACAATATCTTGTCCCGTAACCATTCTATTATTTTCCTGTTTTTCTTTCCATTTTTTTTCTGCCCATTCCTGTAGAGCAGGGCCTGTTAATGCTAGCTCTTTACCAACCTCAACAAATTCTAAGAGGCTAGCCATCGTAATGTAATGTAATTAAATTAAAATTTCTTAAAGCAGTACTCGGTGTACCAAAAAAAAAATGCCTTCAGTATTCCCCACTGGAAAATTATCAGATATTGTACTTAAAAAAAAAGGATCAAAATTATATGTAATGCCTAGTCAGAAATACTGACTGTACCAATCAAATAGGTGTATTCAGTATAATGGTGTAAAGTTATTCAACAGCATAATTTGCTGTACCTATGACACCCATAATATTTAAGCAGTGAAACTAAACCCCACTGCAATATACTTAATGGCATAAACATACATGTGATTCTCAAAAGAACCAGAAAATTACGTCTACACAAGCAAAAATACACAACCTACTCTTATGCAATCAGTACTGGAATTGAAATTGAGATACACTTCACTAAAACAAAACAAACATAAATATAAACAATGATGACAATAATGAAGATGATCAAGACGACCTTACTACACGAACGAACACAACAGTACGGTGGAATAAGAAAAAAAAATCCTCAGACAGCAGCAGATGTCTAATTATAAACTGTAGCTGTTAACAAATGAAAACAAGAGTTTGGGAAATTAACGTATGTACATGATAGTAAGAAGAATACAAGAGAATACTCCAATTAAACATGACAAAGAGACACTATTACACATATGACACCGTGCAAACAAACCAGACCTGCACCACTAATACACTAAAATGTGCAACGTGAATTATGCAGGGCAGCCAATAGGGTCACCTCTATGTGCCCGTGCTCCGGCACACAATTCACCTAGCAACAGTCCTAAAGAACAGTTTAGCATAATCTCTTTCCGCAATGCAAAAGAGAAAATCCTAAACCCACACAACAACCAAATGACACCAAAATTATACTTCTACGAAGACACAAAAAAACCTACAATAAACAATGAAGTGACCAAAGGTAGTATGTTGCAACACCACACCAGTTGGATGACGTACTCACCAACCAAATGGAAAAGAGGTCACAGGAGAATGATAACTAATTATATAATATTATAAAGTAGAAAGGTACTAAAAGAAAAATAATTGTCCAATAATATATAATAATAGTAATAATACAACATTAAAAGAATTAACTATAAATCAATTAAATTGATAATCTCCGCAGGTCTGGGTTCCTGATGATGACGTTGATATCTACAGCACCTTAGTCACTAATGATCCAATGGTCCACACAACGAACGACTCGTTACAAAGTTACGTAAAGTTACAAATATTGTCCATTAGGGTGACCCCTGAGTAAGGCACGAAGTCCACGCTTGTCACCAGATAGTGCCTTGTCTTCACTGAAATATCACAGGGATGTCAAGCAAAATGTTCTACCACACGCATCAAAGTTATACCACAACTGTATACTAGCTCGTCATCAGCACAAGGCGAGGATTTGCCAGCTCCACTCCATTAACATCTCACGAGTTCATGAAAGTTACCACCGTTTGCAAAGGTGTAGTGCAGCCTTCTACGTGAGAAAAAGTTCAGTACAGTTTATGATGATGGACTGCAGTGTTTTGTATAAGGCAAAGATCGTAACGTAAATCACGTACTGTTCAGCTTCTGGCAACCTTCGTAACGACCGTGTGTAAAATGTTGATACTGTAATGCACCAGTTCCCGTGTTCGGCGTGCACCCAGTTCCACAAGAAGACTCAACCACTTGATTTCCACAGGTACGTCGTCTCCTGAGCCAGTAAACACTGTGTAGTGGCAACACTGTCCCACTGTTGGCTTTCCAACGGCGTTGCAGCGGCCTCTAGTCTTGACTAGTCAGACGCTGAAATGAATGCTACCAAGGCTGCCATCAACTTGTTCGCCCAACCTGTACTAGCAGCAACATATTCGTCCTCTCAGCCCCGCAGACAACAAAATGAATGTCAACGGACCTGCCAAAAACTGGTTCACACTGCAGACTTTGGCGTCGTTTTCTTAACCAGAGTGCTCAATGTCGCCCTGACATTTTGTTAGCTCTGACACAGCGTACTGTTCATAATAAATACCCCACTTCACTGTGCATCGCTAATCCGTGACCCGTGACTCACTATTCACAAAAAAGTACCTGACAACTACGTGACTGAAAAAACAGGCCTACAGTGTATGTGACCTAAAATAGATTTCTGACCTGGCGCTGCATTGACGTGCAAAGATAATCAAACACGAGGACCCAAATACGAGCTCCCACCTGACACAGGGTATTTTGTATTAAATACACATATGCCTTAGTCCTCGAAATACTACACATGAGAGAGAGAGAGGTGGAGTGGACCACATTCAAATAATAACGAACACTAGCAATGTTCCCAACTCTGTCTAATGTATTCAAATAATTATCACCACAAAATCACAACAATATATGTAGTTAGCGAAGTGTAACACATTGATGAAAATCTTAGATAACCGAATGCCTTATCTTCTCACAACTAAGTATCCTCTTGCATTCGACAATACGAGTCGGCCATCATCACCCCAAAAAACCTCCTCGCTCGCTTTCCTCTCTCTTCTTCACTGCCCAATCAGAACGCCCCTTGCGTTCACCCCTGACCTGCTGACCTCGCAGTCTCGTGTTGTTAAGTTAAGTGTATGAAAACACCTCTCACACTCAACTGACATTATGTACCCGCCCCCAGCGGAGCACCGCCAGTCCACAGCTGTGTTACTCACACTGTGACAGGTATCATCATCAACTCTCTGTTCCTTATGGAGCCCGAGGCCACCTCTGCCATAGGTTCTCTGTGAGTAAACCCTCACGAAGCAGTCAACAGCTCTTGCAGTGGTGGTTTAAGTGGCAAGTTCTTTTATATGATGAGGTTGCCAGCCACTTATGTAACTGTACATCAATAAGTAATTCATACATGTCAAATGCAAATAAAATTATAAAATGTACGTTTTACAACTTACCCCAATAAAGTTGGGTGATTATATCCACATTTTTTGCACAAAAAGGCCGTAGCAACTACTGCAACTGTTTAAGAGGCAGACGTCCCGCTTGCGAGTTAGACTTCTAACTGTTTACACTTGATGAAGATCCCTTGGACTTGGGGCGCTAAGTATTAACTCTAAAGTTTTACACTTTAGAGACATTTTAAAGCTACTTCTAATCCTTTGGCCTGTCCTCTAATGAAATCCTTAGTACTACACCACCTTATTCTGGTTGTCTGTGATCTACCGACGAAGGTAGCGAACGCAGTGGGGAAATCTTTGAAATTCGCCAGGTTTGAATGTTGAATTTTCACCAACGCACAAAATCACGTTGTGAGGTTCTGTTGGATGAAACAAAATTGGTGCAACAGATCTCTGCACCTGTGGTACCATCCTGATGACAGTCGAACACCTGTTGCAGTACTGCCAAACCTACAGTAATGAACGTAGTAGCATATGGCAACAACCCACTTCTGTCAACGGGAAACTGTTTGGAGATGTCGGGAACCTTGAGTTGACTATTGCCTTTATTAGAGTTATAAATGGGGAAGTCTGAAGGCGAACGAGGAAGAAGAAGAAACCCAATCACAACTCAGTTTAGTTTAATTTCTAATTTCAGAACAACCGCAAGTAAATGTTACTCCTACCACTCGTTCTGAACATTACTAATATGAACATATAAGGTTTAAGTCAAAACAGCACAAAAAAATTGGGATTCGTCTATATTCGGATAGTTTAAATTCCCCTGAATCTAAATATGCGAAAATCATTAGCAAGCACACATTCTAAGTTGGAATATTTTGATTTTGTAAATATAATTTTCTTCAGAAATTGTGCTTTTCCTGTAAAAGAAAATATAGGTTTTCTCAAAACCTTGGTTTTTTTTGGTTTTTTTTTTTAATGTTCCAGTACTTTATACATTTTTTAGTCAATCAGTCTGATATTTGGTACAAATAAACATTAAAAAAACCCCTTTTCAGATCCGATTTTCGATATCACATCAAAATTTTGATTCATTGTACTTACTTACTTACTTAGTTGTTCCCCTTCTACCGTGAGGTGTAGAGGTTTGGGAGAGAGAGCGCCAGACTATCCTATCGGCTGTCTTCCTCCTGGCCTGGTTCCATCCTAGTCCTCGGTCCTTCAAAGATTGTCTAATGTTGTCCTCTATTCATTGTAAATAAAGTAAAATTTTGAAGAAAAAAAATGGTTACGATTTTTAGATACGAATTTTAAAGTTCTAAATGTCAAAATCTACATAAGTTATCAAAAATGTAATAAGACAAAAGTTGTAAAATGTACTAATAAACATTCTGTTTAAATTTGGTATTGTTAGATTAATAAAAAAAAAAAGTCTTATTAAATTGAATTATAATAATATAATATGGCCGCCGTTTCCATGTTAACCAATGATGCAAACCCTTCAAACTCTTCCTTACGCATATCTAAGATTGATGTAGGTTAAGTATGTGCATTGTCATTGAAATTCTATGATGAATAACGCAAATAGCCTTTCACTGTCCCCCCCCCCCCCCCCCCAACTCCCACCTGCCCCCAAGTGTTAATTTTACCAAAACCATTATATCACAAAACCGTCCCTTAATTATTACAGCTGATAATCTCTTCCAAGGTTGCACTCTCTTTCCATATTTGATTATTATAACAAGACATCTTGCTTGAGGTTGTTAAGAGACTTCTTGGAAATTATTTCATGATAAATCTGGTGTCCAGATTGTTAAAATCAGGATAACCTTAAGGTTTGGCCGTACTTTTTCTCGCAGCTACCACATTATCTCTTAAATGACCATCTGTTTTTACCACAACCAGACACATTAACCAGATAAGCGGAGGTAATTATGCAATATAGTGATTGGATAGACGGCTTAATACGTCTATCGCTGGCGTTTTAAGTAAGCAAGTCAAGGTGACATTGATCCCTGTCTTCGTTAAACACAGCCGACTAAGGAAAAATAAACAGGTCAGGAAGGCAACAAGCCGGTAATATACCTGGTTTCTACCTGAGAATAAGGTAACATTAATAGATTAAGGCGAAGAGTACGATAATGCCAGGTAAATAATGTCAGAGAGGAGTGTAGCTTCAGAATAGAGACAAAATTGATCGGATGATTGTGATCCAGTAACAAGATGGAAAAAAGTTTTACAACATTATAAATCGTAAGCTCTACAACATAATGGGACAACTATAACACAACTACAGCATTACTCGCTATGTTTATTAGTCAAGAATGGACAAGAGTGGCGAGATGTTTATATGCCCCATGATGAAGTAAACCAATTCAAAATTTTTCACTGCCCGTGGAGAGTCCGTCTTTCTAAAATGGATCTTTTTCTCTCCAGTCGAGAAAGATTATTTATTTTTATTGCTCTTCTGTGTTGAAGTTTTTGTGGTTTTAAGAAGTGTCTGCAGGTTGGTGTGACCAGCCCTATATCCAACCCTCTTTAGTCGCTTCTACGACATGAATGGCAGGTGGCAGTATTGCTAATTGTTGCTCCCTTTCGAACACCGGTAACATAAGCGCAAAGAGAAGTATTGAAGTGGCATAACAAGATCATTAATGTGGAACTGATGACAAGAGCCAGACAAGTGCCAGTGGAAGAAGACAGGAGAACAAGACACTGGCAGTGGTTATAATAAACATTGAAGAAACATGTTGAAAGTATTACACGCCAGTCCTTGTTTTTGGTATCCCCGGCGTAAGAAAACTTGAGTGAAATCGAAGAACACATGAAGAAGAGAATACGAGACAACCAATAAAATAATGAGGATGACATGAAAAGATCTTGAAATCATGTCTCAATAATCGTATTCTGCTGTAGATGCATATTTTTTTAAAGAATTTGACACCACGATCTTCTTCTTCTTCTTCGTACATCTCAGACGTCCACTTGAATGTTGTCAAAGAAAGCAGTAGTCAGTTTGAGACTATTTGAACCTCCGTAGATCTTTTCCACGAATGGTGCCAGTGTTGGCCATATACGCTTTCTCTGTTCTGCATATGTTGGACAACTCTGAAGCACATGTTCACCACGATCAGCCTGCTGAAGACAGTTTCTTTCTGACCACTGACATCATATTTGTTGTCATCTGAAAGCTGTGCTGGTACTCGTATAGTTTTTGGTACAGTTTGTGAAGATTCATTTTATGTTGCTCAAAAACATCGTTCTTTCTGTCAAATACCTGTACAAAAGGCATCGTAAACACAAGAAACAAGTAGTTTTTGTAATCTTACAACATTTTCTGTAAATGTCTAGCTTTGATTATTTTTTTAATCCGACTTTCCTTGGGTTAGCCCAGCAGAGGTTAAATAAGCCAAAAAAATAATCTTTCTTGACTGGAGAGAAGAAGCTCCATTTAAGAAAGACGGACTCTCCGCAAGCAGTGAAATATTTTGGATTGGTTTATTTCATCATGAGTCATTTAAAAATCTCGCCACTCTTGTCCATTCTTGACTAATAAACATAACGAGTAATGCTGTAGTTGTGTTATGGTTGTCCCATTATGTTGTAGAGCTTACGATTCAAAATGTTGTAAAACTATTTTCCATCTTGTTACTGGATGACAATCATCCGATTAATTTTTCTGTCTGCCCTGATGCTACACTCCTCTCTGACATTATTCAGCGGCCATTATAGTACTCTTCCACAAGCCACCGAGTAGATGAAGGTATTTTCCAACAAACAAGAGGGACAGTTTGAGCAGGCTCAAATTACTTAGTCGCGTTTATCACAATAAATATTTTGTAATGATACTTCACTAACCATGACAAAACCAGCAAGTATTTATGTCAGTTAAAATCCAGTATTTGATGGTACCATGGATACTGTATGTTAAATGCCCAATGCCAGTGAATGGCAGACACATCAAAATCTGGACACAGTGGTGAGATACATCTTTCAAACAAGGCCACATGGAGTAGTTACAACCAACCGTCGTTAATGCACCAATAGATACAAAGCCGATGCAGTTCGTAAGATTGCACACATCTTTTAATTTCTTCCTGGATTAAATTGAATATGTATTCTCCCTTACTCTCTCGCACTGGAATTAAACCTGGAAAACTAGTTTAAATTGTATTTGTCCCATCATTCAAAAAATTAAAGAAAACACACACGTGTTTTTGTGTTGAAACGTCAGTAGATTCATTTGTAATAATAGTTTATTTCTTACTCTTAATGCCATCACTGTGAATACACAAAAACAATTTTAACCTACAGCTAAAAATAAAAAAACCAGAAAAACAAAGCCCAAACGCAAAAATTTCAAACTGGCAACCCTGCAGTGTAGTTGGAATTCGAATTCGGCTAAGCCTTATAATTTTGGAAAATAATGAATTGGCTGATCTTGTCAACTGCCATTTCCACATCGAAGCATGTTGGTCCTAGTCTATTTTGCGCCCTAGGCAAGGCTAACTACTTGCACCCTCTTAAAAAAATTGCTAACTTCAGTTTTCAAAAACAGATGTCTTGTGTAAAAAAAAAAAAAAAAAACTAAAATCACAAAACTTGAAACAGCAAAAATTATTTTTAATTGCAAGAATAAGTGATACTGCAATCTTTGATTATCTTTCTCAAATGCACAAGCACTCAAATCATTTTGAATAATCTTGTGAATTGGGATGTTAAAATTTAAATCTCTTACAAGTTTCAATTTCAGGCACATCAGAACCTCACCATGCGTGCCTTTTCCTTTGAAAATGTTGTCACCATATTCTTCAGGTCAAAAGCGGATGCTTGGGCATGTTCAATTGATATAGTTGCCAAGACAACTAGTCTCTTTTGCAACATTGTTGAGCGTATGCAAATTTTAGTAAGTTTGAGCTTAGAGAAACTGGGTTCCCCACTTGCCACGTAAGTATTCCTTGTGACGGCATAGACTTTGGGAGTCTTTGAGCTATTGTTATAAGTTCACTGCATTCCAGCAACAGTATTGTTGTTTCCATTGTGCATAAATAATTTTTCTAAATTCTTGCAGGCCTTAAGTACATGTTCAGTAGATTTAGACAGTAAAGTAGAAACCTAATTTGAATTTCTGTTTTGATTCCTGCTGTGCCTCTTCTTAGGCATATTCATGCTCAAACTGCAGTTTCTTTCTCCTTTTTCTAACTTGCTCTGTCTCAAAGTTTGGAAGTATCTCTATCACCTTTGCAATCTCAGTAGCGTCTGTCAAACTTGTTGAAAAGCCTCATCACACCTGCAGGCGACAAGGTAAATCTTGGTCACTTGCAACTGACGTGTAGCTGAATTTAAATCAGCTTCCTTATTTTGAAGTACCTTGTTTGTAAGATTGACTTTAAAAAAAGTATGTTGTATCATGTAACATGGGACACCAAAAATTTGAATTTACACGTTGCATCAGCAAGGGCCATAGCTTCTATTAGGGAAGTATTTCTATATGAACATTTTAGGTTTGTGTTATCAAAGATGTCTATTAAAGCATCATATATATATATATATATATATATATATATATATATATATATATATATATATATATATATATATATATATATATATATATATATATATATATATATATATATATATATATATATATATATATAAGCCGATATCTCATGTGGTTTCAAAGCATTGATCCGACTCTCCCATCTTGTTTCACTCAATGGCTTAACATTTATGCCTATGTTTGATACATAGCTAGTTACAACTGGCCAACGCTGAGTCGATACAGAGAAATAATTATAGATCTATTGAACCAAACTAAAGAGACAAGTTGCTTCCAGACAACACTTAGCGGCGTCATTGACTACCAAGTTTAAACACTGTGCGTTGCAGTATACAAATAATTAAAAAAAATAATAAAAAATTGTTAGTTGCATTTTTTATTTGCTCCTCTTCAAGTACCAAGCCTAGTGGCGTAGGAGATCATGTCTCTCCACAACTTTCTGTCTCCAGTACAATTTATCAATTATGTTGTCTAGTATTTGCTTTCTTTGTCTTCCTTTATCTCATTTTACGTCAAGCTTACCTGTTGTTGTGACGAGAGGTGTAATTAGAGATGAACATTAGATAGAGTTAAGGTATTCTTGACCTATGGAAATACCTGTTAAAGCAGAATATTAATGTAATGTGTATCTTGACCACACAAAGGCTATTACCAGTTAATACACGCGGTAATATGTCTCTCTGTGGTTAATCATATGTTTGCACGGGTTTTCACTTATATTGAACGCGAGATATTTAATACGTCATCGGTAGTTAGTGACGTAATGCGTTCTGCACTAATTATGCAAACGGTTAAGATTCTTGACCTTTCGTGATTTGTATTCTTCGAGGAAGACGTATTTATGAAAGCTCCTAAGATACCGTGGAAGTTGAGCGATTTGTGGCATATTTTATTATTCGAAGGCCGCCACTATTATGAAGATATTGGATAAAATGATCCAGAACCTAGAGAGAGGTGTGTGACAACCTAAGAAGTAATTTATGATATAATTCCGCGTCTGCATTTGTCTGACCCACATTACTTGGGTGATCATCGTTCGTATGCACCTCTAGTACAGCGGCCAGAAATGTTGATGAGACGTGACGATTGAAGGACAGGACGAAGTACTTATATATATATGCCATGCCATTATTCTATGATGTTATCTGCTTGTAGTAAAATCTGCGAGAATAATCGCTCATTTTAGTAAGATTTTAGTCATAAAATGATAATAAATAAACCCGCCCTATTGTGTCTGACGGTGATACTCTCACACGCCAGCATAGCGCTGAATTTTGTGCCATGGAACGGCTTAGAACCGATCCCACCGTTTAAACCTACTCGCTTTCCTTGTGACGTACATTTTTAACATTTTGCCCGATCTGATAGAGACTGCGGCAAGACTTACAATTAACGATTTTGCGGAAGTGTGCCGCCAAACTACTGTCTGAATTAACGTAATTTTTTGACTTTAACACGTGTAATTAGTAGTAATCCTTACAAATTTGGTAGTGTAACACGAGACAACAGTTATAATTAACGCAAATTCTTATACCCGTCGCTCAAAACCCCGCTTCGCTTGACACGTTGTGCCTTGCATATATACACGCTGCGGCAAAGCCAACAGAGGCAAACACGCAGACAATTTTATTTCCTCCTAGCGGTAGTATTTCTGACGTCACTAAAACAAGTAGTTATTTGAAAATACATGCTAGCGAGAGATGCAAGAGAGGGAAAGATGGCCGCCTTGTGTAAAATTTTTATTTGACGATTGCCGGTGACAAAATTGAAAATCTAAACCATAATGAAACTGACCATAAAAATTACATGATAGTACAGCTTAGAGTCCACTGAGCAAGAATATGTTTTAAATAATATGGTAGTCCAAGTATTAGCCAAGTTATTAAGAAAATACTAAATGTCTACGGACGCGCGACCAGACAGACTGTTGTTCCTACTTGTTTTTTTTTCATAAAGTTAGTGGGGACGGCAGCTTAGAAAAGACGCATTGAGGTAAATTCAAATTCGCTTGGGTAAAAAGAGTATAGGGGGAAAAAGGGGAGCGGTAGGAAAATTGTTACCCAAAACTAACATCTTTTTTTATTGGCATAACTAAAGCAGACTGGCCAATCGACTACCAGACGCAGAGTTTGTTTGGAATTATTTTTGTTTATCAAATGATAATTTGAGATAAGCCAGGAAAAAGCTGCTTATTATAATAAGAAAGCTAAGGATAGGGAACTTGCTGTAGGGGAGAAGGTACTTCTTCTATTGCCCGGCAGCAACAATAAACTTCAGATCGGATGGCAAGGGCCATATACAGTTTTGGAAAAGGTATCCAGAACAAATTATAAGATAGACAAAAAGGGAAAGGAAAAAGTCTATCATGTGAACCTTTTGAAGAAATATCTGGACAGACAAATCCAGGAAGGAACACATCTATTGGCCTTGTCTATCGCAACCGAAATGAAAAACGACCCTCTCTCCTCATTTGAATATCCACTGAAACCCAGTGAAACGTTTGCACAGGTGAAGATCAGTAATCACCTGACAAAAGGACAGAAGGAGAAGGTTCAACAGGTCCTTGAGAAACATACAGATGTGTTAACGGATAAACCGGGGCACACCAATTTGTTGGAATATGATATGAAACTACTAGACCCAGCACCTATCTGTATGAGGCCCTATTCCATTCCTTTCGCTAAGGAAAATGCTTTGAAAGAGGAGATAGATTATTTGTTACAAGAAGGGATTATTTCTCACAGTGAATCTCCTTATAGCTCCTGTGTGGTTTTGTTGCGGAAACCATCGAGAGAACATAGACTGTGCATAGATTACAGGAAACTGAATGCTGTCACAGAAGGTCAGGTGGATCCATTACCTGATACTACTCAACTTTTTGCCCGGCTGAACAAGGCAAAATATTTTTCTAAGGTGGATCTTAGCAAAGGCTATTATCAAATTCCAGTAAAGCCTGAGGTTCGACCTTATTCAGCCTTTAGCACCTCGGAAGGTCATTATGAGTTCAACATGTTACCGTTTGGGTTGAAAAATGCCCCGAGTGTGTTTTCTAGGATGATGCGAAAATTACTGGATCCCCTGAAAAATCCATGTATTTCGAATTTTATGGACGATATCCTCATTGCTACGGAAACATTTGAGGAACACGTTACCTCTTTGAATATGCTGTTTGATAGACTCAGAGAGGCTAACTTAACCGCTAGGCCAACAAAATGTTGTATTGGTTGCAAAGAGTTGGAATTCTGGGACATACTGTACATCAGGGTAGCATGACCCCTGATCCCAAGAATCTGGAAAAATTGAAAAGAGCACCTAGACCACAAACAAAGAAAGATGTGCGATCTTTCGTGTCGTTGTGTGGTTTCTACGAAAAGTACATTAAACATTTTAACTCTATATGTGCTCCTCTGACGGATTTAACTCGCAAAGGTCAACCTGATACAATAAATTGGTCCGCACAGTGTGAATTGGCTTACCAGGAGTTAAAAGAAAAACTCACAAGCAGGCCAGTATTGCAGTTGCCTGACTTGAATCAAGAATTTATCGTGAGAAGTGACGCAAGCAATGTGGGCCTAGGCGCTACATTGTTGCAAAGGTCCTCCTCACAAGATGGGGAATTGAATCCAGTCGCTTATGCAAGCCGCAAGTTGAACAAGGCGGAAAAAAATTATTCAACAAGTGAAAAGGAATGTCTAGCTTTGATATGGGCTATAAAAAAATTCCAGATTTATTTATATGGCAGGACATTTGTGGTCCAAACGGATCATTCACCACTCGTATTCCTGTCACAGGCCAAGCATGAAAATTCCAGATTATTGAGAAGGTCTTTATTATTGCAGCCATACTCATTTCTGATTGAATATATTCCCGGCCCTCAGAACGTAGGTGCAGACTTTTTGAGTAGACATCCTTATGATGAAGATCAGAAAAACGCGTAAGACTTCATTGAGCTAAGTTATCTCGCAGATTATAACCTGCAAATGAATGCATGTTTTAGGATAGGAGGTGTGTAGTAAAATCTGCGAGAATAATCGCTCATTTTAGTAAGATTTTAGTCATAAAATGATAATAAATAAACCCGCCCTATTGTGTCTGACGGTGATACTCTCACACGCCAGCATAGCGCTGAATTTTGTGCCATGGAACGGCTTAGAACCGATCCCACCGTTTAAACCTACTCGCTTTCCTTGTGACGTACATTTTTAACATTTTGCCCGATCTGATAGAGACTGAGGCAAGACTTACAATTAACGATTTTGCGGAAGTGTGCCGCCAAACTACTGTCTGAATTAACGTAATAATTTGACTTTAACGCGTGTAATTAGTAGTAATCCTTACAAATGTGGTAGTGTAACACGAGACAACAGTTATAATTAACGCAAATTCTTATACCCGCCGCTCAAAACCCCGCTTCGCTTGACACGTTGTGCCTTGCATATATATACACGCTGCGGCAAAGCCAACAGAGGCAAACACGCAGACAATTTTATTTCCTCCTAGCGGTAGTATTTCTGACGTCACTAAAACAAGTAGTTATTTGAAAATACATGCTAGCGAGAGATGCAAGAGAGGGAAAGATGGCCGTCTTGTGTAAAATTTTTATTTGACGATTGCCGGTGACAAAATTGAAAATCTAAACCATAATGAAACTAACCATAAAAGTTATATGATAGTATAGCTTAGAGTCCACTGAGCAAGAATATGTTTTAAATAATATGGTAGTCCAAGTATTAGCCAAGTTATTGAGAAAATACTAAATGTCTACGGACACGCGACCAGACAGACTGTTGTTCCTGCTTGTTTTTTTAATAACGTTAGTGGGGATGGCAGCTTAGAAAAGAGGCATTGAGGTAAATTCAAATTCGCTTGGGTAAAAAGAGTATAGGGGGAAAAGGGGAGCGGTAGGAAAATTGTTACCCAAAACTAACATCTTTTTGTATTGGCATAACTAAAGCAGACTGGCCAATCGACTACCAGACGCAGAGTTTGTTTGGAATTATTTTTGTTTTTCAAAAAACTACATTTGAATTCTGGTAGTCGCAAGCTTTCGATTGGCCAGTGCTAATAAATATTAGCAAAAGGCTTTCACTATTCATTGCCAGTTGAACAAAACTTTTCATTCAAATACGCTGAGATCAGCTGTGTTAATTTTAAAATTAAATAAAGAAGTATTCACAGTCTGGACAGTGCGGAAGAAACTGAGGCCACTTCTTTGAAAGTCAGCGTCATTTGTTTATATTTCTTGAAATGTGTGGTAAGAATGCTTTATGAATTTAATATGTTTAATCCCACTGCCAAAGTTAGATACTGCTATTGGGAAAAGTGAAGGACGTGCCGGAAGCAGACATTTTTGAGTCCTCACATTGAACTGTATCTAACTGATGTATGTTGTCATGATTGTGTTTTCATATTATTGCATTAGATTATTAGTAAGCCTCGGTGTTCCATGAACACTGTTTAACATGCCTGAAGCATTTATATTTAAAAAAGAAAAGAAGAGAAAATCATACCAAAGGAAATGTGGTTACTCCACATTATTTTATTGAGGAAAACTATGTAAACGTACAGTGGCGTATCTGCCATAGGGACCTGAGGTGTGGTCACAGCAAGGTGGGAGTCATGTAAAATTAGGGGCGAGTGCACCTGTAATGCACGCGAGGCTGACCCCATATCACCGTAGGAAAATAATAAATATAATAAGTGATCAGATATAAAAGGCCAGGGTGTCCTTTTGTTGCAGAGGTTTTATTTCCTGTTGCCAGCCGGTAACAGGAAACCTGCTGAGAGAGAATAAAGCCATCAAGTCTCCGACCATTTGTTTATGCTGTCAAAAGATAACGGGAGGAGCTTGGGCATTTTGAAAGATCGAGATTTTCTGCAACTTCATACTGTATTATCATTCTACAAAGAATCCCAGGTGATGTGTTAAGCATCTGGGTATATCTGACACTTTCGTTTAATAAACACTATTATTTCAAAATCATACTCAGGAAGTTTATAAGGTGTGATGAAACTACAGCCCCTCATACACAGTGACTCTCCCTCTTAGATGAATAAAGTGTAAGCTGTGAACATTCCAAAAGGAAAGATGTATTGACTTTATAGTTATTGGGCAAATTGTCCACACATTTTTTAGTTGATCTTTTCTGTAAACTATCTTGCCCTCATTTTCAAAGACCTGTCCAAAAGATATGGCTGGACAGGCAGATTAAATTGTACAGAAAAAAACATTCATTTTAAAGAAAAACTTAACCACTGGTTTTATTCACTTCCTCATAGAAAATTAAAGTTCATTTCTCCCCTAGACACTAGGTACATCATACACCAGACACTAGAGCCAAAATAGTGACCGTGTGAGATCTAGGGAGGTAGCGTTAGGTTCCCTGCACATATTCATCATCATCATTTATAGAGTCAGGGGCCTACATGTGCTTGACCTCACACGGTTAATACATACACGGATTTCATTCTTTTAGGATACCATCATAACCTCCCCAGCAAATCAAACTTTGCTACACTGCTGTTGTCAATAAACTTCAACCATATTATGTGGACCCATCCACCTCACGTCTTGGATTCGTCTGAACTGATGTCATGTATGTTCTTGCCTGTATCCATTCTTGTCTGTCAGTACGATGCCTATTTTGTCACTGAACTTTGCAATGCTTTCAACTACACACTACCAGAATAATATCACCCGTAACAATACCCCAGTCTCAGAAATGAGCACTGGTGTATGGATGGCACAGGATATAGTCAGGCTGTTAAGTACCCTTGTCCAGATGGTAAAGTATATAAATCAAGAGCCTACCTCGCCTTCCCGCTACGACTAATCGTATTCTATAAATTACTCCCAATGAAATTAATTTTATTACCGTTACACTTATAAAACAAGAATAAAGAACGTGGAAATAATTTAACAACTACCAAAGTTAGCAAAATCAATCAAATTACTTTAATGCTTAATTTTCTCTTTTCTTTGTACTTTAGAATGAAAACAAGGATTTGTATTTATATATTTACATATATCACAATAATTGACACAATAACTTGTATCTAAACTGTCTGTGTTCCCTGTCTACACAATCATGAAGTATCTAAACTGTCTGTGTTCCCTTTCTACACAATCATGTAGTATCTAAACTGTCTGTGTTGTGTTCACTGTCTACACAATCATGTAGTATCTAAACTGTCTGTGTTCCCTGTCTACACAATCATGTAGTATCTAAACTGTCTGTGTTGTGTTCACTGTCTACACAATCATGTAGTATCTAAACTGTCTGTGTTCCCTGTCTATACAATCATGTAGTATCTAAACTGGCTGTGTTCCCTGTCTACACAATCATGTAGTATCCAAACTGTCTGTGTTCACTGTCTACACAATCATGTAGTATCTAAAACTGTCCTAGTTTCCTGTCTTTATCATCACTTGACAAGCGCTGGATTCTGGTATATCATTTGTGATAACTTTGTGTTCATGAACTTATCTTCACGAGATTCCTGATCTGTGAAACAGCAATGCTACACCCAGTTGCTTTATAGTTGGTTGACACACGGTTCAGTTAGTATGCTGGACTACCATCACTATGTGGAGGCCAGATATCAGGAGTGGTCTAATCACTTTCGTGTTCCTTCGACACAATGCTTAGGAATGTACTCTTGGATCCACCACTAGATTGAACATCAAACCTGCAACATGATAAGCCTCGTGGATTGTATCGGTCCACATAATACGACAAATCCTAGTGTGTGTATTGATGTTATCAGAATGTGCATGGGTATGATGTGTCCATATGTCTGTCACATAAGTGTCATAGTGTCATTACAAGCCTAATCTGTTGCATAATAATGTAACAAAAGATACAATACTTTCATTATATAAATATGATAGAGGATAGAACATAAGTCATATATATTCACAGAAAAAGCTACAGTCTTATAAGCCAGCTCTAAAAAGTGCTAAAGCTTGATGGCGTGTCATTTACCAGTCCTGAAAAGGACTATTCATAGTGCCAGGCTGGATAAGAGTTAGGTTATAGTTCGGGTATATCAATCTTCCATAATGTCGTACAGATAGGTTGTGAGTTATTTTGGCCCATCTGAGTAGAATGGATGGTGATAGGTACGTGAGAAAGGTGCTTAAGGAAAAAGATATGTCTCTGGGATGAATAAGTTTCTCTATTCCAGCCTATCTATACGACTGTAATTTAGTACAAGACTTGCCCTCCTCAGACATATAAATATAAGTTTAATTACACACACCCGCAGCTCTGTGACAACAACACACACAAACGTGAAAAAACTACGGTTAATTGGGTATGGGTCTGACCAACACACAAAGTTAAGTTTCTTTGTTATTTATTATCATTTAACTTGACAACACCAATTATATCTAAAGAAAAAATCAAACAAATCAGATTTACATACATAAATTATAACAAAAATAGATGCGCCCTCCCCCTATGGAGAAAAGAACCCAAAGTTAATAACCCTAAGGTCGAAGGTTAGCACTATGATACAGAGTAGACAGTAAAGTAAACAAAGTCTGACTCTATAAGTACAGTAAAGTAAACAAAGCAAATCCAGAGTTGGTAAAATCTCTGTAACAAAGAAACATATTCACTCTCTCTTGCAAACAGTGGCCACTCTCTCACTCTTACCTCCTAGGAGATATTCCTCGTCGTACAACTATCCAGTTCCCTTCCCACATTGGCCCCAGTTCATCCTCTAACAACAACTTTTGAGGGGAACGCCAAATCTGGTAGTTTTTTTTTCTAGCTAACAAATGTTACTGTGAAAAGTCGATGTAGGAACGTGCTCTTGCGGTTCACAATTTAAAGAGGAAAATAATTCCAGTATTGGAATACGTCTGGTTGCCAAAATGTTACAATGATAAATGATGATAATCCTATCGGCTGACTCTACGTTAGAGCGCCGATTCTGAACAACGTAAATTTCTGGATCCTTCGCTTGAATACGACTGTCAGAAGTCGGGAATA
This sequence comes from Oreohelix idahoensis, assembly GCA_024509875.1. Classification (NCBI taxonomy): domain Eukaryota; kingdom Metazoa; phylum Mollusca; class Gastropoda; order Stylommatophora; family Oreohelicidae; genus Oreohelix; species Oreohelix idahoensis. The sequence continues at coordinate 1,472,363 of JAMPIV010010005.1, forward strand.
GATGTTACTTTTGTACACCCCAGTGGGCTGATAAAAATTGTAAAATATTGCTGGGATTGGTAAGTCCAGTTAAATTACTTTTAGTGTCAGAACTGTTCTCATGTATCACGCTTATAATGAAGATTGGTACCGCTCAAACCAATTTGAGGCACAGGTAATTAACAAAGTTAAATTTCACAGACCAAAAAACAAGGAAAAGAAAAGACCGCAGGACGCTCTTGATCAGGTCTGCTAGGAATGTAAGAAAAACATTTATGGAAAACTGCTACTATTCTATATAGCTATATGTATGCACACAGACGGGGACAAGACGATCTTTTATCCACTCCGTCAGTCCTGATTAAAGTTAAACGGCACAGGTGTTTTCTTTAGCCTACCTTATCGCGCGTCGCTTAGCGAGTGTAGGTTGGATTGAGTTATGCGACTCTCCACCCTGCTCGCAGTTAACGATCAGCGTACAATGTTAATTATCACAATCTATCGCCGGTTGTTAAGTAGCTATTAATTTGGTCGGCGTCTGATAGTTTAGTCGTATGATATTAAATAATAGGCACTTATAATAAATTCGCACAGTAAAATAAAGCGTGAATTATTTTCTGACACTATCAGTCGCGCCTAGCATTTAAACCAGTCAGCTAAAACCGTCTCTTCTTGTGTGAGAAAGCGTGTGGTGAAAATTAACATTATAACTGAACATCTGGTATGAAATAGCTACGCGTTATTTTATTTCACTAGTTTTAACAGCTAGAAAATCTAAGTGAATTATAATGGTAAAAGCTAACACTTTTAATTGGTAAAAGGCTAACACTTTTAAACACGTAAGCACTAAGTTCTATTACCAGAAATCAGAATGAAAAATCCCCACGAATTGCTAATAACACATTTAACAAAATGGCTCTAGAATTGCGTGCTTAGACTATCCAAAAATCTGAGTTATGCTGATAGCGAGGTTTAAGAAAACACAGCGTATATATGTTTACATTTCTCTTATCTATCGATGATGTTACTTTTCGCGTTACTATGTGTAACGGGGAACAGCGACTGCGTTTCTCAAATGACAGGCTTACAGGTCGGCTCTGTCGGGCGTTGTTAACCGACATCAGAATTCTTACGTCTAACGGGTTCTTGAAGAATTTTCTGCGTATACGACATCAAAGCGTTAACTCCCCTTTCCGGAGACTTCAAAAGGCCGTTACGTCTGTTTCACTTGTTTTCTGGCTGAGATCGTATGCCTGACAGATACTGGCGTGGGAAAACGAGGTAAACAAAAGCTGATTCGCTACCTGTTTTGACGGGCAGGTTTCGAAAATATTTTAACACTGCGTTTGCACGTGTTTAAGAAAAGAGGCTGGAACGAAAAAGTAAACTTGTGTGAGTAAAAACAGGCCGTAAATGCATGGTATTAGCTAGCAAATCATAGAGCGCTAAGAGGTTAAAAATACTGTCCGATTACTGTAGGCTCTTTTTCCATTATACGACACACATAATCATACCAGAAATAGCGACAAAGAGCCATACATAATATATCAATAAATAGTATCCATATCATGAGGCAAAACAATGTAATAAGGTGTACTGTACATGCCTAATACACTTATATCATGTCAATATAAACATACTGAATACAATTTTATTAATATAATTCTACATACCCTCCGGCTTTCAGAATACAAATGCTGGACAATGATCAGGCTGTCTCTTATACATTTTCTCTATGTTGAAATATTACTGCGGCTCAGCTCTGCATACACTATGTCCGCTTGTAGACTGCAGTTTTCGATGTGTGTGTTTGAATTTCCCACTCTAATTCCTTTTATATCCATCGCGCCGGCGTATGAGAAACCCTTGACGTCACACTTTTTTTGGTTGTCCAAAAAGTGTCCATCATATAGCACAAAAATGGCAGATGTGCTTGACTAGCAACGAAGATCCCATCCTTTCTGTCCAACAACTTTACCCATCACTTTCAACCGAATACCTTTAGTTTGCAGCTTACTTTCGGCTTCCTTTGTGTGAAAGTTTGGCTCCAATCTAAGCATTCTTCTTTTACATCTGCATTTGCTTGTTCGATTCAAGCAATTTTGCCAGTTACTCTGCAAATATGGTAAGGAGTGATAAACCAAAGAAGTCCATACCTGTCCTCCATCTGCAGCTACAGTGTGATAAAGGCTGAGTCCTGTCCCATTATCCGTTTTGGAAATATTTGCCTAATTCTAACCTAGGTTTACACAGTTCGTACAATCCAGTATTTAGCCACGCGAGTACGTGACGGCGATTCGGGGAAACCCTTCTCTGATTGGTTGAACGAAATAATCTGATTGGTTGAGTGAAATAATACACGGGAGGATTTCTACATTCCACAACATAAGCCCTCCCCACTGTACCAGCTGGACATACGTCTAGCTATTTTGGAAGAAATACTAGGGGGGATTATTGTCTGTCATGGCTACTTCCCCTGTTACATTTCTTCCTCATCCCTTGTGGGATGCCAGTTGGGAAATCTGCTCTTAGGGTTTGCTTCCTCGCGGGCAGACTACCTCCTGAAATCTCCTTCCGACTAATTCCCGTGTTTTCAGTCCTCATCCTTACTGCTGGGATCTCAGCATAAGGATTTACATTGGCCTTCTTGTGTAATGACATGGGGTCTGTATTCTTCATATGGTTGGAACAGCCCGTTTTCCAAGATATGTGTCTGCTGGCTTCCTTAGCGACTTCTTGGATATCCGCTTTTGGCTAATTAGTTGTTTCTTGGTATCCAGTCATTGGGTTCCGAGAGTAATCCAGTCTGTATGTTCCAGCTTTCCGCTTCTCATATCATGCCCAAAAAAGTGGATTGCTTCTTTCTAACTTGTGAAATAAGTTTCCTTTGCGTATTGATTCAGGACAACCTTATTACTCTTTTTTGGCTGTTCATGGTATTTTTGACATTCTTCTGTAAAACCACATCTCTGTAGCCTCTAGTGTTTTCCCTATTTGTTTACTAACTTCCATGACTCACTCCCATATGTCATGATTGGCTCCATATAACACTGAAGAACTCTGTTTCTTACTTCCATTGACAAAGAATTGTTGCATAACATACTCTTCATTTTATAGAATGCTGTTTTTGCCTGAGCTATTCTGCTGTTCACTTCTGAGAAGAATCTTCCATCCGTTGTTTTCAATGTGCCCAGGTATTTGAATCTATTGACCTGTTTTAAAACTGTTACATTTACTTTGAACGTACATTTTGCGGAAGCCATTTTGAGACGACCAATACTTCTGTCTTTTTGCTATTAAGGCTGATGCCTTTATTTTCACTTTCTGTCACTGTCGTATCAACCATTTTCTGCAACTCCTTTTCACTTTTTACTATGAAGACTGTATCGTCAGCGTATCTCAAGTTGTTTATATTATGCCCGCCAAATGATATTCCTGGCATTTCCTCTAGGGATCTCATGTTCCCACTGTACATATTGAATAGATCCGGTGACAGCACAAATCCCTGCATGACACCCTTGTTTTAATTGCAGAAACGTTCTTATTTGGCTGCTAATTCTTACAGGTGCTGTTTGTTGATAGTACATGTTCTTTATTATCCTCAAGTCTTTACCATCAATGTTCATGCTTTCTAACATTTTGATAATTTCCTCATTTTTCTTTGCGTTAAATGCCTTAGTGTAATTTATAAAGCACAAGTATAAAGCATAAGAAATTTTTACACGGGTTAAAAAAGAAACAACAAATATGTATAAAACGGTGCTCCTCAATGGTCACTACTGCGTCCCTCTAAGTTCTGTGCCCTAGGCGGCTGCCTAGTTGGTCTGTTGAAAGTGTGATAGGAAGGTCGAGTGCCGAAAATCCGGTTTAGAAAATTTGCATAACAGAAAGTAACAGACTATTTAATTTAACTAAAAAAGACATAATCTAGGACTTGTGACTTTGTAAGCAAAGGGTGATAATCCACAAAATGGGTCAACGAAGTACATGTGGCAGCAATCCGATTTCACAAATTTGCACAAAGTAATTGAACAGGCTACTGAAGTTAACTTAGGGGGAGAAGAATACATGACTTAAAGATTTATTCATCAAAGGGCGACTATTCATTAACAGTAGTGTTTTTATGTCCCGTGAGAGATAAAGTACTCAAGTTAGAGTTTGGTTTTCGAGTAAAGTGAACGAAGTTAAGGTTGCACGGGATTTGGAAGGAGTGAGTGAACTTTTCGTGAGAAGGTCTGATCTAGAAGCTTCGTAAATGATGCTAATGGTAAATCGAGGTTCTAGGTTTAGGCAGTACAGATCTAGACGCGTTAAGTGTAGGTTGAGAAATATGGGTTCTCTCCCAAGTGTGTAAGACAGTATTTATTTTATAGGTGACGGGCACAGTCGTGAGTTACCATCGCGCGAGAAGGCCATCAGTGTGGCTTGCTTCTGTGTTAACAGAAAAGATGTAACTACTCACGTAGACGATCGACCGCCTACATGTCACTGATAATTAAAGGGTTTTTTAAGTGAAGGAGAATCCAACTGTTATATGTAATTAATTATGGTGAAGAAGGTGAGTGTGGTTTGGGACAGTCACTCACAGTAGCGCACACACCAAGTCATGGAATGGTGTAACGTCTGATGATATTTTAACCATGGTTTATTACAATTATAACATCACGTAGATCTAGACGAATACAGTTACATCGAAACATGAATCTTCATAATGTAGTTAACACACCATACGGCCCTTACACATCCTGGCCTACAAAATCTCTACTCCTCACATCAGTGCACAAAGACTGCGTCTACGGCAGTTATATAATAATCATGGCCTACAAAATCTCTACTCCACATCAGTGCACAAAGACTGCATCTACGGCAGTTATATAATAATCATGGCCTACAAAATCTCTACTCCACATCAGTGCACAAAGACTGCATCTACGGCAGTTATATAATAATCATGGCCTACAAAATCTCTACTCCACATCAGTGCACAAATACTGCATCTACGGCAGTTATATAATCATCAAGGCCTACAAAATCTCTATACTTCACATCAGTGCACAAATACTGCATCTACGGCAGATATATAATAATCAAGGCCTACAAAATCTCTATACTTCACATCAGTGCACAAATACTGCATCTACGGCAGATATATAATAATCAAGGCCTACAAAATCTCTATACTTCACATCAGTGCACAAATACGGCATCTACGGCAGATATATAATAATCAAGGCCTACAAAATCTCTATACTTCACATCAGTGCACAAATACTGCATCTACGGCAGATATATAATAATCAAGGCCTACAAAATCTCTATACTTCACATCAGTGCACAAATACTGCATCTACGGCAGATATATAATAATCAAGGCCTACAAAATCTCTATACTTCACATCAGTGCACAAATACTGCATCTACGGCAGATATATAATAATCAAGGCCTACAAAATCTCTATACTTCACATCAGTGCACAAATACTGCATCTACGGCAGATATATAATAATCAAGGCCTACAAAATCTCTATACTTCACATCAGTGCACAAATACTGCATCTACGGCAGATATATAATAATCAAGGCCTACAAAATCTCTATACTTCACATCAGTGCACAAATACTGCATCTACGGCAGATATATAATAATCAAGGCCTACAAAATCTCTATACTTCACATCAGTGCACAAATACTGCATCTACGGCAGATATATAATAATCAAGGCCTACAAAATCTCTATACTTCACATCAGTGCACAAATACTGCATCTACGGCAGATATATAATAGTCAAGGCCTACAAAATCTCTATAGCTCACATCAGTGCACAAATACTGCATCTACGGCAGATATATATTAATCAAGGCCTACAAAATCTCTATAGCCCTGCGCAAGCATACATTATCCAAAAACCACCTTAGGGCTGACCACCTCAGTCAAAAACCCTGCATAGACTGAACCCACGGGAACACACCCCGTTCACACAGTCACGAGAATCTACTGTTCTCTTAACACTGCTCTCAAAAATCCCTGCGGACACTAGCCGCGAGAGCTATTCACACATCACTCAAAAACAGTTCAGAAACAGTACATTATGACCAGAGTTCACCTGCTATCTGACATACTGTCTTCCACGAAACTAAGAGGAGATATCTTTAAACAAATCCATACCAATCTGTAAGCAAGTACTCTAACCCAAAATTAACTCTACTCAACACGTATTTCCCAAGATCATTTCCCTTTCATCACATCTGTACTTATCAGTTTGCCACACTCCCAGGGAAAAAAAATGATTATATCATTTTTTTTTTTGTTGAAAATTAACTCCCAAAAATTTAACGGTCAATGAAGTTATATCAGATACCTCTTAAATTAATTGCCAAAAATTTTTTTTAAAAATTAATGAAGTTCTATCAATTACCTACAAAAATATACCTATGACAAGAAAACATAGCACATCTACAAAAATATCATCAATAAATGTAAGATAACGACTAAATCATCCAACATAATCATTCAAGCATACCAAAATAAAAATTAATCTAATACAAAACCCAAATTAAGTATACATAGTACAAACTAAACAGAAAATAAATTATCATACGAGAAAAGACAAAATATGAAATGGGAATATGATAAGAATCAAATAGAATCATAAGATGACAATGAAGACAACAATTCCATACATGTAAAACAAATAGAACTATAAGAACCAATTACATTATCTAAAGTCATATAATTAACTTAACACTACAAAGAATGAAAGTATAAATAGCGTAACACGAAAAAAAGTATACTAGAAGTATGAATGACATCAAAGATGAAACACGGAAGCATAAACAAAATATCAGACAATACTGAAAAGACAACAGAAAAGATGTAAAGAAATGACGAATAGTCAACAAAGAGAGATGACAGTAAAGATGCAAATGTAAAGAAAGTTGGTAACAACACCTAACAATAACTATCCAAATATAACAACGTATTGTAAAATACAAAAATGCTAAAGTATATTTATATACTAACACAAAAAAGAAAGCTTATGACAAGCACAGCATAATAAGTAATTTAACTAAATTATAAACTTATACATAACTAAAAATAAATTACATCAAATATCACCCAAACAAAAAATTATTAACGATAACACAAGTTCCGCATTGACGCATAGTCAAGCGCTAACAACCAAAAAATACATCCAAACATCACAACATTTTCAAAGAATTAATGTCACTACATAATAGTAACCCTAACATACAATCTAGCGCTGGCGCAGAAAAAAATAAATATCACAATGTTCAAAACACATTTTCCAAAAATTTACAATACAAAAAATGTTTCTTATCGTTAGGTTAAATAAAAATAGTATTTTTATTTCTAAGTAATATGTAGCTATAATTAATAACTAACAATTAAATTAGCTGAGTAACATAAAAATAATCTTATCTTTAAATAGACACACATCAAAACGTGTAAGTTTTTTTTTCTCTTCTTTTAAAAAAAAAAATACATCAAAGAAACGTCACATTGGGTAATAAAATGTTAACTACAAACGAAGTTATAAATATATATAAGTGTAATATTATTTATCTTAACTATGTATTATAATCAGATATTTAAATTCTTTAAATGAACAAGAGTATCAGCCGTCGCTGTTAATTCTACCCACTTAATTTAATAGGAAATTTAAGTTAATTCTAGCTGACAAAAAAAAATCGAATCGTTTAAATTATCAAATGTCATAATTGAGAAAAAATGGAAACCAAGTTTCAGAATACGTCCTTAACTTCAACGAAAAATCATTAATAATACATACAAGTTATGTTTAAAATTACCTTTCACTAAACAATTAATTCAAATAATCTGTATATAAATATGTTAATTAAACATGGTATCAAATCCATGATGAAAAAACAAAACAAAATTTTAAGTAGTGAATAAACACTCAGGACTATCTATGAAAATGACTATTACATTGTCTCAGTAAATAAGTTTGTGCATAGAAATTATTTAATGCATAATTAAAATACAGTCATATAAGTAACAACCAACAAATAATTATGGCAATCAAATGTTACAAAGATTACATAATATTTCATTAACAACATATAAAGTTCTATACTAAAGAATACAATAACATTCAGTGTTTGTAAACAGAACAAAAAATAAACAGGACCTTTAAAAAAAAAAAAAAATTCCTTCGAGGTCTTGCGAACATCTCATCAACACGCAAGGTGACATCATGACACGGTGGGTTAACGTACTGTCTAGGCTCGCTTGAATGGATAAATGGTACACAGTGATCTACATCTCTCCCAGGTAATGTAAAATTAGAATGGTGATTCCGCTCGCTGTGAGACAATACAAATGAAAATATCTATTTTAATCCATGGTAAGATTATGAGGAAACACGGAAAAGTTCACTACACAATTACCCGAACTCCGTGGTGTAAGGTTGTGGCCCTCCTGCGATGTCAACAACTCTCGTCACATAGCAGACAACATAGACGTCCCAGGGACAACTTGACCTATAATTCACAGTTGTCAGTGCGGTAGGCTGAAAAAATTTACTACCTTCACAAGACCGAGATGATCTCTCAAACCTATCAGCATGACAAGCAAAAGCATTTAAGAACCTATTACCGTTCCTATTACTCTGATTAATAATAATCTTGCTCTTATGTGGAGCACAGCTAACCTGGTTGCGATCTGTATAATTTCTTTTGAGAGCATTGTTATTTGCTCTATTAACACCGTTGTACTGATTTAAATCCCAGTTACAATAGTTATTCTTAATACTTCTTCCCAGATAACAATGTCCATCAGATAGAACTGGCTTTTTAGCAGGAAAATTATTACTAGACTGATGAACTTTCATATAATTACTTCTGCTATAGTTTTCTAAACTTTTAGAATCACAATGTTGAGATCTGTCACATTTTTTCTTGTTTTTGGGAGAAGAAACGTTACCGTAGGATGAACTCCCTTGGTACTTTATAACCTTAGGGTTATGTCTCCTATCAAAATTATTTTTTTCTTTGCTTGTGGCAATGTGTTTAAAAAATGAGTCACACTGCCTTGACTGGGTATGACTAGAAGGTTTGACAATCTCTTTATTTTTTTCACAACATTTGTTTCCTTCATGGAACAAGCAGTAGTATGTTTGTTACTTGTAACCAATTTATCAGATCTGTCAATAAATACGCTGTTGGTTTTTTAACACACTGACTTGAGATTTAGCACTGTTTCTTTCCTTATCTACAGGACTGGATATTACTGTAGATTTTCCTTTGTTATTCTGCCGCCAGCAATCATTATCATTGGAATCATCTGTATTGCGTGAGAAGTTATATCTCCCACGGAAAGATCTATGTCCACCATTCTTGACCGTAGAATCCGCAAAAAGTGTATAAGGCTGGCTTTTTGCTTTAGTGTTCTGATGATAAGCAACTTTCTGTCTATCCCTGTCACCATTGACAGAAGACCACATATTGCTATTCAAGACTACGTCAAGCAGACCATTTATTCTTCTTCTTGCTTCTACAATCTCAAAGTCCTTAAGTGCAATCTGTTCACTTAATTTCTTGTTTAAACTCTCCGCTTTTAAGACCTTGCAGCTTTCCTCTGCTAGCAAATTTTCAATCTTAATCAATTTGTCTTTCTCCACCATTAATTCTTTCACTCTCTCTTTATCAATCCTCTCAATCTCAATATCATGACTATTCGTAAGCCTATCAACCTTCTCTAGGATATGGTATCCTTTTCTTTAATTTGGCAACCACAAATCTCCGTCTTCTCTTGAACTTTTTGAGTCAGATTTCTAATTTCGGCCATTTTTTTTTCCCAATCTGAGCTTCCATCTCTTTAATTTTGCACAATGCCGAGTCTAATTTTGCTCGAACACAAGCAAGCTCAGAATTAGATTTACATAAATCACCTGTAAGTTTAGTCACTTTTTCCTGCAGTTTATTCACTTCAGTAGTACTTTTTAAGCAACTTTCCCTTAGCTCCTGTGTACTCTGTTTTATGTCTCCTATTTGCTTCTCATCCCTTAACTCTTCTTTCTGGTCACTATGGATGCCGTCGAGCAATAACGTACGTATACTCTTCAATATGTTAACACGTTTTATACTAATATAATTGTCCAAGAACAGACGAAGGTCCAAAACCAATAACCTTGCCAGATCCTCAGCCATACTCACATGAGGAATTGACTGAAATCTCTCATTAGCAAACTCTCTTAGAGATCTCGATGCAGAGACCAAAAACTTGTCCATAACATGTGACTCAAGCTCTGGGCCTTTTAATCCCTGATAATCTGTTCCTTCCTGAAACAGATACTCTAATACAGGTCTCATATCCTCCGGATCTGTATCAGAATCCATTGTGACTTGTTTACTTAGTCAACCATATATGTCTTAATTAAACTTTCATTATACCAAATCAAGTTTAGATCTCAAATATTGTATCATCAATCCCTGTACATCATCACATTCTATAATTAATCGATATAATTATCGACAACAACAACAATAGTTATCAATAGAATAGGATAGTGCAGATTGAGGCTTGTTGACATGGACAGAAGTGGCAACATTTACACACAACAAAAAGCACTTAACTGAAGGTAATCCTGACCCTTCCGCCAACACACTGGATATCACAAAGTTCTGACGTTAAAACACTCCACTGCAGAAAAGGTACAAGGACTAGCCACTCTTGTCTTCAAATCCCTGCCACTGTACAGTATGTCCTCAACAATGCATCAGACGACAGGAACCGATCACAGCAACCCCGCAATCACTTGAGGTATACGTGCAGACGAACTCTCCAAAATACTGCACCTATAGTTGAATCTGCATATGGAAAGACTGGAACAAGCACTGTAACAATTATGGCATCAATGTCGCTATCAGATAACAGCTATTTGATATGGAAACCAACTGATAAAGTCAGTTTAGTTGCTACAACACGCCAAGATATGAGGATGGATATGCGCAGTCAGCTGATACCTGTGTACAGTTGAATTAAGCCACGCCCACACAGAGCCAAACATAACACAGTTCAGTGTTCCCACTTGTAATGACTGGTCCAGAATCTGACCTAATTTACCCTCTTGTCACGCGAATGTAATGTGGGTGTTACGACCCGTTGGTTTGGTCCACCACTGATAATTAACGACTTTTTTAGTGAAGGAGAATCCAACTGTTATATGTAATTAATTATGGTGAAGAAGGTGAGTGTGGTTTGGGACAGTCACTCACAGTAGCGCACACACCAAGTCATGGAATGGTGTAACGTCTGATGATATTTTAACCATGGTTTATTACAATTATAACATCACGTAGATCTAGACGAATACAGTTACATCGAAACATGAATCTTCATAATGTAGTTAACACACCATACGGCCCTTACACATCCTGGCCTACAAAATCTCTACTCCTCACATCAGTGCACAAAGACTGCGTCTACGGCAGTTATATAATAATCATGGCCTACAAAATCTCTACTCCACATCAGTGCACAAAGACTGCATCTACGGCAGTTATATAATAATCATGGCCTACAAAATCTCTACTCCACATCAGTGCACAAAGACTGCATCTACGGCAGTTATATAATAATCATGGCCTACAAAATCTCTACTCCACATCAGTGCACAAATACTGCATCTACGGCAGTTATATAATCATCAAGGCCTACAAAATCTCTATACTTCACATCAGTGCACAAATACTGCATCTACGGCAGATATATAATAATCAAGGCCTACAAAATCTCTATACTTCACATCAGTGCACAAATACTGCATCTACGGCAGATATATAATAATCAAGGCCTACAAAATCTCTATACTTCACATCAGTGCACAAATACGGCATCTACGGCAGATATATAATAATCAAGGCCTACAAAATCTCTACACTTCACATCAGTGCACAAATACTGCATCTACGGCAGATATATAATAATCAAGGCCTACAAAATCTCTATACTTCACATCAGTGCACAAATACTGCATCTACGGCAGATATATAATAATCAAGGCCTACAAAATCTCTATACTTCACATCAGTGCACAAATACTGCATCTACGGCAGATATATAATAATCAAGGCCTACAAAATCTCTATACTTCACATCAGTGCACAAATACTGCATCTACGGCAGATATATAATAATCAAGGCCTACAAAATCTCTATACTTCACATCAGTGCACAAATACTGCATCTACGGCAGATATATAATAATCAAGGCCTACAAAATCTCTATACTTCACATCAGTGCACAAATACTGCATCTACGGCAGATATATAATAATCAAGGCCTACAAAATCTCTATACTTCACATCAGTGCACAAATACTGCATCTACGGCAGATATATAATAGTCAAGGCCTACAAAATCTCTATAGCTCACATCAGTGCACAAATACTGCATCTACGGCAGATATATATTAATCAAGGCCTACAAAATCTCTATAGCCCTGCGCAGGCATACATTATCCAAAAACCACCTTAGGGCTGACCACCTCAGTCAAAAACCCTGCATAGACTGAACCCACGGGAACACACCCCGTTCACACAGTCACGAGAATCTACTGTTCTCTTAACACTGCTCTCAAAAATCCCTGCGGACACTAGCCGCGAGAGCTATTCACACATCACTCAAAAACAGTTCAGAAACAGTACATTATGACCAGAGTTCACCTGCTATCTGACATACTGTCTTCCACGAAACTAAGAGGAGATATCTTTAAACAAATCCATACCAATCTGTAAGCAAGTACTCTAACCCAAAATTAACTCTACTCAACACGTATTTCCCAAGATCATTTCCCTTTCATCACATCTGCACTTATCAGTCACATTCATACATGTCGCAACTCAAGATTTATGAAGTAAATTCAAAATGACCAGGTATGTCAAGTCTAGACAACTAGATAAATACGTTTAGAATAATACTTACTTAGTCGTTCCCCTTCTACCGTGATGTGTAGAGGTTTGGAAGAGAGAGCGCCAGACTATCCTATCGGCTGTCTTCCTCCTGGCCTGGTACAATTCTAGTCCTCGGTCCTTCAAAGATTGTCTAATGTTGTCCTCCCAGCGGACTCTTGGTCGTCCTGGGGGTCTGGATCCCTGGCTCTTTGTTTCCCATGCTTGTCGTGGTAGCCGATCTTCTCCCTTTCTGCAGACATGGCCAAACCATCTTAGTTAGGACTGTTCTACTTGGGTCTGCAGGGGGTGGGATTTTAGGCCTTAACGTATCGTCTGGTTGCGGACCATGTCTCTTCTTGTTACTTCAACCACCTTCCTCAGATACCTCATTTCTGAGGTTTGGATCTGGCTTTTGTGGGTTGTAGTCATTGCCCATGATTCGCATCCATATGTCAAGACTGGGACATACGTGGAGCGGTATACAGCCATCTTCGTTTTCTTACCAACCTCTCTCTAGCGGAGGAATCCTCAATTTATGGCCTGAAAAAGTCTCCCAGCTGCTGCTTCTCGAGTGGCCAACTCTTCTTTGATGCCTCCCTTTCGGTGAATAATAGCTCCGAGGTATTTAAAGTATCGACCTGCTCCAGGACCTATTCTACCAGCTTAATCTGATTCTTTCTTCTCGTGAAATCACCATGGATTTTGTTTTAGAGCTGCTTATGACCATCCCTCTCTTCTCCAGCTCTTCCTTCCAGACTTGCAGGTTGGATTGAAGATGTGCCTCTGATTTAGCAATCAGGGCAACATCATCAGCAGATGCCAGCTCTGAAATACATACCTGTCTCATTTTCCAGTACCCCACTGAATGCTTTCTTGTTCTCTCCTTACATGAATTGATGACATCGTCCATGAGAAGTATGAAAAGATAAGGTGACAGGCTATCACCTTGTCTTACACCAGTGGTGGTGCTGAACTCTTCTGACTTATGGTTTGCTGTCCTCACATAATTTCTGCAAGACTTGCAGAAGCTCTGTAAAGCATGAATCAGAGGTGCCGGAATGTTCTTCCTTGCCCAACAGTCCCAAAGTTTGCTCCAGGGGACCCTGTCAAACGCTTTTTCCAGATCTATGAAACAAAGATGGATCTCACTCTTTTACTCAAGGGCTTTTTCACTCACCTGTCTGAGTGTGAAGATTAGGTCTTGAGTACTTCGGTTTGCTCGGAATCCGCACTGGGCCTCATCCAATTGTGGCTCAGCTAGGCGTCGGAGTCTCTGCTCTAGGATTCTAGAGTAGATTTTACCAAGGACACTGAGAAGGGATATGTCTCTATGGTTTCCACATTGTCGATTGTCACCCTTTTTGAAAATTTGAAAATTGGTGTTATTATGGCAATCTCCCAATCCTTTGGTATGGTCTTGTTGCACCACGCTGCCCGTAGGACCCTTAAGAGTATTAGTTCGCCTAATGCTCCCATGTACTTAACCATTTCTGGTGTTATGCCATCATGCCCTGCTGCTTTGCCCATCTTGATTTTCCCCAGTGCTGCCTTCAGTTCTTCTATTTTTATGTCATCTTCATCACCATTGGTTTTCTCTTCTGTGCTAGTGGTTATCATTTCTGATGCTTCCCCATGCTCACCATCCAGGAGTTCTGAGAAATATTCTTTCCATCTTTCCATTACTTCCTTCGGGGCAGTAGGAAATTTGCCTTGCTTGTCCTTTATAAATTTGAGAGGGCATTATATGTCCTTCCTCGTGTTCGTTGGGATCTTATAGAACAATTTCTGATTTTTTGCGCATATTTTTCTAGCTTTTCTCCAAATTCTTCCCAGGACTTCAGTTTTGCTGCTTGCACCTTGTTCTTTGCTTCTGTTCTGAGTGTCACATATTCTCCATTTGTCCTGTTGTGTTTTTAGCTCCTAAGTATTGTTTCCATGCCATTTTCTTCTCTCTTATTTTCTCTTTGACTTCCTCTGTCCACCAAGGTGTACTCTTTCTCTTGTTCCCAAGTCGGACTTCACCACATGCTTCTGCAGCAGCTGTCTTTATGATGTCCTTGAATTTAAGCCAGAGGGTTTCCAAGTCATCAGGTTGTCCTTCTGTATTGCTCACCGCTGCAGCAATAAGCCCCTGACATCTGGTCTTAATTTCTGGCTCTCCCAACTTGTAGGTCTTAATGCTCATTTCTCCCGTTCGTTTACTTAGTTTCTTGCATGATGTTGGGCAGTTCCTAGGCTGCGCAACTCTTTCAGTTGTTCTTTTGATTGTAAGCAGGTAGCGATCACTTCCAATCTCTGGCCCCCTCCAGACTCTACCATCCCGGACATATTTGAATGAGGTCCTTCTAACAATGGCATAGTTGATCACTGACTTCTCATTCTTTGTTGGTTCACATCTAGTGTATGCATATATGCGCTTATGGGGGAACTTTGTGTTTGTAATGATCAGATTCTGCTCACTGCAGAATCTAAGGAGTCGCTTTCCATTGTCAATGAGAGTATCTTCTCCATATCTTCCGATAACTCCACCCCATCTAGCATGGTCATTTCCAACTCTGGAATTGAAATCTCCGAAAATGACAATTTCATCTAGGCAGTCATCCACTGTCCTTTGAAGCAGCTCGAAGAATTCCTCCTTGACCTCTGCTCTCTCATCCTCATTTGGCCCATACGCTATGACCAGGTTGACTATGGTTTCTCCTTCTTTTAGTTTTACAACCATAATGCGCTCCGAGACAAAGTTCCATCCCTTGATACTATCTTTTTGATTTTTGGCCACAATGCAACCCAAGCCCCCTTTTGCTCTTTCAGATGTGGGCACACCACTGTAGAGCAGCGTATTGCCATCGAGATCCATGACTCCTTGTCCTTTTTTCTTTGTTTCCGTTATAGCCAGGATTTCTAGTTTTGCTTTCCTCATCTCTTCCACCAGCTCCTCTTCTTTCCCATTTATACTTCTTGTGTTCCAAGTTCCATAAGTCGTAGTCCGTTCCAGTTCGTTGCCTTTAGAATCAGTCCGGTTTTCTCTCTTGTAATTCTCGTAATCAAAAGTTTAAAGCAAACAGGTGATTGGCCTGTTGTGCCTTTGTATGGTGGAGGGGCTGCCTCCTTACGGGTTCCATGCAGGCCGCCCTCCTCCTTTTTTCAGCCGGGCTTGGGACCGGCCTATGCGGAGTTCTGTTTAGAATAATGAGAAGAACAATAGGCGGCAGCTAGCCATGAGAAGTGTGAAACAATAGACATTGGTAGAAATAGTCATCTTTGGTAGCAGACCAGTCTTTCTAAAAGATACACCAAGTAGTCACACTAAGACTCGAAAATTCAAGAGATAGAACTACATCAGAGACAAAGTAGAACAGAAGTAGGCACAGCGAGTACTTAGATAAATGCTATGACAAGAAGCTTTAAATGACAACAGTGGTTCTCAAGTCATAACCACCTTGACTGCTAGAGACATAAGCAAACACAAAAGCAGTGACAATGAATAAAGAATATATGGAGAAGGAGTAAGGACGAGTTTTTAGAGTTTGCCTATGCAAATTTTGCTATACAAAGGTTAATAGCTTCAGGTGGAAGGTTGGGCAAAACTTCTCATTTCAACTGTTGCTGATTGTGGTGAAGTGGGATGTTATAAATATTTATAGGGGACTTAGTGTACTGACTGAGATCAGCTGTGAAGGTATATATATCTAATAAGAGTAATGTATTATATATAACCTTACTTGCTGCCACATATGTATACCTCAGTCAGAATTATTCTGGAATAGTGTGATGACTACGTTATATGTCTAGGGTATGTGTATGATGAAGTGTAAGTCAAACCAACAACAGACAGATAAACAATTTAATTTATTCCACTACACTTGACAACACTGTGACACTCACATACATAAAACACTCTACAAGGATATCTTAAAGGAGTCACTGATAACTTTTCAAATAACAATATGTATTCATTGCTGTCTTGAATGTATATGTGTCCTGATTCAAATACAAAGGAACCAGGAATCACAATCAATTTTAATTACAAGTTATATGTACAAAATTTATCAATATGAATATTGTAGTGACATATATTATTAAAAGTATCCTATGTGTGTCAGTTGTGTAGTAGTAATATGAGGTAATACTGGTTTTGTTTTGTTCAAGCTCTGTTGGTATTTGTCATCATGACTTCAATAGTTTGTCTTTATTGGAACTAGTATTGGAGATGTTCTCAGTTCCTGATATTAAAACAATTAAATTCCCCTCTTAATGTTATTTTTACAAGGTCATTTTAAGATGGGGGTACATAATGTTGAGCTCAGCTGGCCACATCAGCTTATCTTGCGTGATGGCGGCAGGAAAAGACTCCTCTGCTCGATTTCTCCCCTGGGCTCTGGAGACCCCTCACTGATAGCTAAATGGACCAAGGAGTATGCTGTCCGACTCTGGATTCAGCAAAGCTCTGACCAGGTGCTGCTCAATAACGTCAAGACCACGGTCCCTGAAAACAAGAAGGATGTACCTTCTACTTCATAACTAATTGATACTCTAGTTCTACACTGAGCACAATACATCACAAACATTGAGTTCAGAGCGTTAGGCCAACTGTCAGCTTCATCTGAAATACTTTATACCAGTATTAACCTCCTTAATGGTTACCACGCCTCTGCAATTCCAGCATTATTTCTGTCTAATCAATAATCTAGGTGTCAGTGTACTGTTTGGCCATTCCATGCCGTTTTACTTTCCTCCGACACCTTCTGTTCAGGCTGGAGCATTATAGGCTTTTCCTCATGTTCGCTACTGAACTACACATATATACAGGCATAAATTAACAATTCACATTCAATTTTCATTAAAAGATACTGAATGTTTCAAGCTTACCACAATTCATGGAAATAAAGACAGATACGTTGACTAGCAATGAATTCTGGCACAAATACTGGCACAAATTCCCATCTGCTTATGTTCCAGGCTTTTATTTAGCAAAAATATGAGCTGGCTTCAACGCACTGTTGCTTTATCAAGCTTATTTGAACTAGTGGTCTCGAACTAACGCTCCTAAGTGATTATATCAGCGAGTCTGGCCAATGGAGCCACGTTTCGACAAGTGTTTGAAAAAAATTTACCTTCCTACGTCTCCCCTAACAACCAAGGATAGCATTTATAGTCCGACTAATCGTGTTTAGCCTTACAGATATGTTGCGTGATAAATTCTCGCAACATCGTTTTATTACAATATCTATTTTATAACGCAAGGGCAACAACTGCTTGAAATTTATAGTCACTTTTCTCGGTAAGCATTTGTCTTCTCGCGTTGGTATTGAATGCAGTTAAGTTTTGAGCTGTGGTCATTTTGCGCTGGACTGCGCATGACTGGTCTTGTTTTTTGGTCGATCGGTTTCCGCCCACCACTAGTGGAGTGAGCGATTTGAATGGCGAAAGAGATGCCTCGTTGAAGAGGGGATCTCCGCTATTTTTTGTTCTGTCAGGGATGTGTAGTCCTCTTAATGGATATTTCGTTTATTCGAGATAATACCTCTAGTGTTTCCCACATGTCGGGAGGCGTGATATTTCTGTGTATTTCCTGAAGGCAAGGTAAATTGACTTTTTCATTAACTCTATCGATTTTGGGTCGTGAGCGATTTCGATTCATAGCCTGTCTTCGAAAGTCGTCGTCACGAGATGTTTTCCCAGCTCACATGTCGCTGTATTGTACTGCATCGGTTGATGCATGTCCCAAGGACCATTACTTGCTACTTTGTTAAATGAACTAGGTTTGGAAAACCTTTATTATCTAGAGGATATTTTTGAGGACATTATTTATACTTCGGCAGACGTGTCTGTCTTGCTGAAGTCAGACTAAGGAGAGTGAACTGATCTCATACATCTGGTTATCTCCTGGCTGTTATAGAAAAGGATGGAGTTTTTCACCTGACTACATTTACAGCACTATGAAATATAACATGCATCTGACTCATCATTGTAATGCTGTCTACCGTCTATTGCTGTATTGAATGTTGCTGTGATAATGACTGTTTGATGTGCCTACATATTCGCGTAACCATTTTGTCACTGTGGCGTCCACAATAAATAATGAAGAAAAACGTCAACGGCTGTTTCAAGAATCATTGACTTTATACGTCGTGAGTTTACTGACGTCCTATGTGGATTGCCCTGTTATTTTTGTATGAACATTGTTTTGACTGAACACATCTGCACACTACACAAAACCAGACATGCGGATACCATCCATCATCATATGGCATCACGCATCATTTGGTGGCCATAAGCTGGTTTGATTCTGGTACCAGCAAACACGGGGTCCCTTACCCACTTCATTTTCAACAAGAATTCATCAGCATCCTTCAAGAAATTAACATTCTTCAATACAGTCAACATCTTCAAAATTTTCAAAGTACTCGGCGTTGCCCGGTAAAAGTCAAAATTTCAACTTTTTGACGGAAACAAGAATTTGACAGTACCCGGCGTTGTTACATGTTGCCGGATAACTCGGACTGCTGTTATCTTTTACGCAAGTCAAGCAAGTTGCTGCTGTCAAGGTTCCAGTGCTGTCGTTTTTGTGAAGGTCAAGTGCCGGTTGAAACGGGTTGTTTTCTGAAGAAGGCCAAGTACCGATTTCCATCAACTTACTTTTGGATTAGAAGGTCAAGTGCCGAAACAACTCAACACACAGTATTTCAGAAGCTCTTGTACCATCGTGTTAGCAGTGGAAGCAGTTCAGATGTGCCATCATCGTTGGAGCTTCGCTCTTTAGGACGTTGATTGACATCCGTTTTTTCTGCTGTTCTACGATTGGAAGCCTATAAGTTAAGTGGCCTGTTTGTATGTAAACTGTGCCCTTATACTTCTGCTGAGTCTTCTGTGTATCATCTCATTCTATATGTTATATGTCTATATGTTATTTGTATATTTATATGTTTATATTTCAGCGGGTTCTCGGTTGGGTGGTGTCTCCGTTAGATTATGCCACGTCATAGAGGTCGTCTATTGTGAGCGTTTTCTGTAGGGTTTGCAAATTTCCGATACTGGAATTTGCTAAGCGACTTCTGTTGCTATTTATGTTAGCTGTGATGACATGTTTTAATATTGTTTTCGTTATTATTTCGCATTCTTTAGTTTTGTTTTGATTTGTTTGTATTTGTTAGCCTACTCTTGTCTATAATTTAGTTTCATACAACATTTTTGTTTATACACTGTGGTGTCATGTATTTTGTTTAATTCTATCGCAGATATCGTCACATTTTTTGTGATATTTCATTAATTTCTGCTTTATTTTTAGTTGATTTCTGCGAACGTTTTTGTATTGTTGCTGATCTTTGTTATTGTTTACATTGTTATTGTTTACATTGTTTGCATTGTTTACATTTTCAATGTTTACATTCTGCATGTGTTTACATAGTCATTGTTTACAGTTATAGTAATTAGTTAATGGGCTATGCTAATGCACTGTTACTACTACACTGATGATAAATGAATGATGAATAGTGTCGTGCACTATTGAATGAGAAGTGCACTTATGATCAAGAATTGACTGCTGATATTTCATATACAAGTTCTTTGATTGGAGACTTGTTTCCCACAGAGACTGGGATAATATAAGGTGATGTGAATATACAAGTGCTTAATTAAGACTTGTTACACTTAGGTTTGAAATAAATTAGTTAATTATTTCAGGTTTTGGACTCATATGTTAGACAACATGTCTACATTTAAGCACTTTATTGAGCAGGGTAAATTGCTTGGGAAGACTGGTGATAAGTTAGAAGAATTTGCAACTGCTCGATATGATAAAGCAATGGAAGCTGAACAAAAGAAACTGCAGATGCAGGTGGATGAAAAAAGATTCCAAATGGAAATGGAAAAACAAAAAAGGGAATCAGAAGCTGAGGAAAGAAAACTCCAGCTAGAAGCTGAAAGACTTCAAAAAGAGGCTGAGAATAAAAGACTTGAAAAAGAGGCTGAAAATAAAAGACTTGAAAAAGAAGCTGAAAATGAAAGACTTCAAAAAGAGGCTCAGGCTGAGGAAAGAAGATTACAGAGAGAGTCTGATGAGAGGAAAGAGAAAGCAAAAATGGAACATGAAGAAAAGGTCTTAGCTTTAGAGTTGGAAAAATTGAAATTGACGAGCATGAGTAATGGTAATGATTCAAACAAGGGTTCATCTTCTGGTAAGGCTAATAATGATACTTTTAAGATTAAGTTACCAACATTTAGTCCTTCCAGTGATGACATAATGTTCTATCTGGACAGATTTGAACAAGCATGTACAGCTCATAACATAGACAAAGCAAAATATGTTTATCAGTTATCAGGGATACTGACAGGTAAAGCTCTAAGTATATTAAATATGGTGGATGAACCTGACAAGAACAATTATGAGGTTGTCAGGGCCGCTTTGTTAAAGAAATATCAGCTTAACGAAGACGGCTATCGTCTACAATTTAAAAACATGTTACCTGAAAATGGAGTTGAATTCTCCGAGTTTATTGCAAGAATACGCATTACTTTCTCACGATGGGTTGAACTATCTAAGACGGAAAAAACTTATGAAGGACTTATGGACTTAATACTTAGAGACAAAGTCATGTCGTCTGTCAATGAGTCTTTCCTTGCTTTCCTTCATGAACGTAAACCTAAAACAATAAAAGAAATGGAAGATTTCTGTTGCCAATACGTAACTGCGCACCCACACATAACCATGGGTAACTCTAAGGTGAAAGAAGGTTTACCAGTTGCTTCGGCAGCTCCGTATGGTCAAAACTTTGCTCGTAGATTCCAACAAAATTTTGATAGAAAGAGTAGCGGTAATTTCTGTCAAAATCATGGAAATCAATTTCATGGTGATTCTTCTTCGAAGAATTGGAGACAACCTGATAGTACTCGTTACTATCACCCTAATAATTATAAGCATTTCAAAAGAGGATATGGTAATAGAGGTTATTCCTGCCGAAGACCTCAGAACCAAACAAATAGATGTTCGCATCAATGTGAACATGATAGTAATCGTGGAAACTGGAATTCGAACCAGGATAACAATTACAATAGAGACAATAATAACTGCAGAGATAATAATAACTCTGATAACTTCAGAGGTAATAATAGTCGGGGTAGATCTCAACACAAAAAAAAGAGATATCAGCAGGCTAATGCTGTACAACAGGAAACTGAGGGAGCCTGTAATCATGTTGTTGATAGTAAAAACTTTGACGCTGTCACTGGTTCTGCTTTTGACTTTGAGAGAGCAAACAAATGCCCCCAATGCAGTACTTTATTCGAACCGGGTACCATAACTACTTTGAGTTGTGGTCACCCACTTCCCGCTCTTCCTGCTGCTGTTGCGCATGACGGGAGGGGTTCTTTAATTCTACATAAGGGTCTTGTTAATGATACTCCGGTCTCACTACTTTTCGATTCCGGATGCACCACTATTGGTGTTAGACAATCGCTTGTAGATCCATCTTGTGCTACAGGAAGGGTTATTAAATGTGTCACATTTGGCGGCACTCTAGAAAAATATCCTACTGCTGTAATTCGCATTGCCACTCCTTTCTTTACTGGAGATGTGCATGCTTGTCTCTTACCTAATCCTATTGCGGACCTTATTATTGGTCGTATTCACGGAGTTAGGGAGTGTACCCCACAGCAGATTGCTGCTTGGGAAGATAATAACATGCAAGCTACAAATGCAGTAGTTACAAGAGCACAAGCTCTACAAACACCCGAAACTTCACTGAATAGTGATAATGAAGTTGATAGCCAAGATAGTCACTTAGTAATCACTCGTGACTCTTTCATAAAATTGCAAGAAGAAGATCCTTCTTTAAAAAAATTCTTCGTTCTTGCGAAGAAAGGTGATCCGAATCAGGATACAAATAGAAAATCTTGGATTGCAATGAGAAACGGCGTACTTGTACGTATGGTACAAGATTCGACTACGTCGGCACATTCGCAAATTCTTGTTCCCAAGAGCATGAGAGTGCAAATATTACAACATGCTCATGACTCGCAATGTGCTGGACATATGGGTTTTGCCCGTACGAAGTCGAGAGTCCTTGCGGCTTTCTTTTGGCCTTTTGTCAATAAGGACATTCGTATTTACTGCCGATCATGCAAGGTATGTCAGGAGGTCAAATCTAGAGGACCACGACATGCTGCGCCTATCCAGGCTGCTGACATTCCTATTCGGCCGTTTCAGAAAATGGCCATAGATATTATTGGCCCTTTTAAGGTCAAGTCGGCCAGAGGACATCAGTTTATCCTTACATGTGTCGATATGTGCACACGTTGGCCAGAGGCTATTCCTCTTAAGAGCATATCTACTACAGATATCGCAGATGCTCTTTGGTTGATATTTTCTCGCTTGGGGTTCCCCAGAGAAATATTGTCAGACCATGGCACTCAACTCATATCTGACACTATGTCACAGGTAATGTCTACCTTACATATTGAACGATCTCTCAGTAGTATCTACCATCCTATGTCTAATGGGTTAGTTGAGCGTCTGAATAGAACGCTCAAGACTTTGCTTGGTAAGATAACTGAAGATCATCCTCAAGATTGGGACAGGGTTTTACCCGCGGCTCTCTTTGCCTATAGAGAAGTCCCTAATGAACACACAGGATTTTCTCCCTTCGAACTTGTCTTTGGCGCGCGTCCACGCGGCCCTATGTCTTTATTACACGATCTCATCACTGCCGATGATATTAGCGATGAAACTCAATCCTCATATGAGTATGTCATTGCTCTTAGACAAAAGATCATTGAGGCATGTAAGCTAGCAACTGCTTCATCAGAAATTGCTAAAGAGAAGGCAAGGCAGTTTGCTAACAAGAATAGATGTCTACGACAACTTTGTCCAGGTGACAAAGCATTCGTCCTACTCCCCAGTAGGGAAAATAGACTTCTTATTGCATGGAAAGGTCCGTATGCAATAGTCTCTCGGATTTCCGATGTTGACTATGTGGTCGATATTGATGGAAAGCATAAAACTTTCCACATAAACATGCTTTCGGAATTTCACGAACGTCCGGACTATTTGCTGCCTATTTTCCAGGCAACGGATGATGCTCCTGCACCTCACGGTCATTATTCATCCCTGTCTGTCATTCAGGATGAGGAAGCTACCTTCTCTGATGTCAACCTTCCCCTTCCAGTGGTTCCATTACATTCCACGGAATCTTGGAAAAACGTTTCTGTTTCTCCTAATCTTTCTGGTGACGAACATCGACAAGTCTCGTCGATGTTACAAACATTTCAGGATGTTCTCACTGACATTCCTGGACACACAGATGTCATAGAACATGACATAATTCTTACCGACAATAATCCAATTAGGGTTAGGCCGTATCCTATTCCTATACACTTTCAGTCGCAAGTGGAAAAGGAATTGGATGAAATGATTCAATTAAATATAATTGAACCATCGACTTCACCATATTCTTCTTCCATGGTTATTGTCCGGAAGAAGGATAAGAACATACGAATTTGCGTTGATTATCGCAAATTGAATCAGGTCACAAAGTTCGACGCTGAACCGATGCCTTTGTTAGAAGATCTACTGATTAGACTTTCTAATTCTAGATTCTTCACTAAACTTGACTTGTCTAAAGGTTATTGGCAAGTGCCTTTAGCAGAGCATGCCAAACCTCTTACTGCTTTTTCTACACCTAGGGGTCTATTTCAATGGAATGTTATGCCTTTTGGTCTCATGAACGCCCCTGCCACTTTCGTTCGCATGATGCGTCGAATTCTGTCACATCGTTCGGATGTCATCGCATACTTAGATGACATCTGTCTCTTCAGTGATACCTGGGAAGATCACTATTTAGGGTTATATGACTTACTGTCCACTCTACGTGAGAATAATTTGACAGCAAAACCTTCTAAAGCTTTTGTTGGTTTTGGTGAAATCTCTTTCCTGGGTCATCGTGTTGGTCATGGTCTCTTGAAGACAGAAGACCACAATACTTCCAAAATACTGAACATCTCTGTTCCTAAAACGAAGAAACAAGTTAGGAGTCTCTTAGGTTTAATTCAATTTTATGGGAGATTTATTCCAAATTTATCTTCGATCATGGCACCTCTCTCAACATTGTTGAAGAAAGGTTCGCCTAATCTGGTCCGTTGGTCTGAAGAATGCCAATCTTCACTAGACCAAATCAAGAATATATTTTCTTCTCCTCCCATCTTAAGATTACCTACTCTTGATAGGACTTTTGTTCTTCGGAGTGATGCTTCATCCACTGGGATTGGAGCAGCACTGATGCAAGAATATGCAAATACTCTGCATCCTGTTATGTACATTTCTAGAAAACTAAATGCGGCAGAGAGGAACTACTCGGTTTTAGACCGTGAGTTGTTAGCGATGGTTTGGTCAATTCTAAAGCTACAAAGATTCCTCCTGGGCGCACATTTCATTCTAGAGACTGATCAGAAAGCTCTTACAGCTATTCAGACTAAGAATTTGAAGAGTTCGAGATCCACTCGATATGCTATAGCTCTTCAACCTTTTCACTTCACGGTACGAGCTATCCGTGGTGCGGATAATGTGATGGCTGACATTTTGTCTAGATGCCCACATGACTCCAACTAATACTTCTGTCCTATATTTCCATATATTACAGAGTCATAACACACCTATATTTCTACAATAGATTAGCACATCTGTACTTACTTTATATGTACACACTATCGTGCTTTGTTGTCATCTTCTTCTGTTCGTTTTTTAAGATGATAGAGGAGGACTGAGTAGTTAATATAAGGGCCGTTAGTTTACTAAACAGCCACAATTATTAATAATGTATTGTACCTTATGAAGCATATTAGTTATTAATTAGCATTATATTGCTTGTACTTTCTCAGAATGTCATTGTTGAGCTGAGGACTTACCTTACTAGTATCAAGCATGACGAGTTCTAGATTGTGTACTTACCCTCGGAATACCAGAGCATATGTCCTGGATCGTCATGTAGTTTAACTTTACTATGTACTTATGTCATTACATGTCAAAGAATGTACTATTTAAATTTTCCTATCAGATTTGTACATCCATTTTTAAAGACAATATTAGAGTATGCTGTTTAATGATGATTATAGTAACTTGCATACGTATATTGTGTTTACATGCTAACGTGATGTGTGTTGGTGACACCTCCCCGATGTGAATATTTTTTGAGACATATTTATTTTTCTGTTGAGGTATATCCTCACCAGACACTCTATAATTAGCCTATGTTTGGCAATTTAATTAATTATCAGCGCATAATTCGTGCGTTTTGAGCCGCTTATCGCATGCTCTTTGATATTGAAAAAAAAAAATATGTTCCACATTTTTTTTTTATCGGGAGGAGGTGGTGATATGTTGCGTGATAAATTCTCGCAACATCGTTTTATTTCAATATCTATTTTATAACGCAAGGGCAACAACTGCTTGAAATTTATAGTCACTTTTCTCGGTAAGCATTTGTCTTCTCGCGTTGGTATCGAATGCAGTTAAGTTTTGAGCTGTGGTCATTTTTGCGCTGGACTGCGCATGACTTGTCTTGCTTTTTGGTCGATCGGTTTCCGCCCACCACTAGTGGAGTGAGCGATTTGGAATGGCGAAAGAGATGCCTCGTTGAAGAGGGGATCTCCGCTATTTTTTGTTCTGTCAGGGATGTGTAGTCCTCTTAATGGATATTTCGTTTATTCGAGATAATACCTCTAGTGTTTCCCACATGTCGGGAGGCGTGATATTTCTGTGTATTTCATGAAAGCAAGGTAAATTGACTTTTTCATTAACTCTATCGATTTTGGGTCGTGAGCGATTTCGATTCATAGCCTGTCTTCGAAAGTCGTCGTCACGAGATGTTTTCCCAGCTCACATGTCGCTGTATTGTACTGCATCGGTTGATGCAGGTACCAAGGACCATTACTTGCTACTTTGTTAAATGAACTAGGTTTGGAAAACCTTTATTATCTAGAGGATATTTTTGAGGACATTATTTATACTTCGGCAGACGTGTCTGTCTTGCTGAAGTCAAACTAAGGAGAGTGAACTGATCTCATACATCTGGTTATCTCCTGGCTGTTATAGAAAAGGATGGAGTTTTTCACCTGACTACATTTACAGCACTATGAAATATAACATGCATCTGACTCATCATTGTAATGCTGTCTACCGTCTATTGCTGTATTGAATGTTGCTGTGATAATGACTGTTTGATGTGCCTACATATTCGCGTAACCATTTTGTCACTGTGGCGTCCACAATAAATAATGAAGAAAAACGTCAACGGCTGTTACAAGAATCATTGACTTTATACGTCGTGAGTTTACTGACGTCCTATGTGGATTGCCCTGTTATTTTTGTATGAACATTGTTTGACTGAACACATCTGCACACTACACAAAACCAGACATGCGGATACCATCCATCATCATATGGCATCACGCATCAATATCATTCCAGCCAATCAGTTCAAATGTAACTTGTGGCCCATTTCCCGTACAATGGTGGTTTAAAAAATCTACCACTGAGCGATTCTGATTTTGATGTTGTCTGACAGCACCATCATTTTATTTTGGCTATAACTTGTTAATTCCTAGACTATTTGCGTAACGTTTTACATATTCTTTGTCAGCAAGCCCTAAGGAACCCAAATATACAAATTTAAAAGAGCTAAGTGGCTGCGTTCAAAATATGCAATTTCTTCTACCTCCTGTTTCGAAGATGTGCTGTCTGGGTACTGTAATGTTTTCAAACGTAAACCCATCTAATGTTATCTTTTCTAATAAGCGTTTTTCAGGATTTTAAACCTAACTCTGGGAAGGGTAGTGAATTTTATCACTGTCGATTTGAAATAAAGTTAGTGCATGTGGCCTTACACGCGTGATGGCAGCAATTGTGTATCGCGCGACGCGTGTTTAGTGTTGCACGTTTTCGGCTTTCTGCCTCTCCCTTCTCTCTATCCTTTAGTCCATCTGTTCGTTCGTTTTGGTAACGTAGTATAATTAATGTTAGGATTAATTTAGGTCATTACGCAGTGTGCCTCTCAATGTTTTTCTTAGAAATGCAATACCCGTTTTAATGTGTTGTGGAAACGCTTGTATTTATGCAGTGGCTTATATTTAACGTGGAAACGTTACAATTTGCAGACGAAGCATAAAACAAAGGGGGATTTCGAGTACATTCTTTGTGACAGCACTGTTATTTTACCATTGCTCTTTTCTTTATTAAATTTATTTGTTAGGCTTTATATTTACCTGATAATTTATATATGTGGATTAGAATATTTCACGACACCTCCCCTCTTAAAACAGACATCCCATGTCAGTCCTTTATTCTATATACACATAGATAAATGTAAGTCAACTTGACTTTACTCTGCTGTGGTGCTATCATGGTTTTATGTAGTTGGGTCCATTCAGAGTAGGCACTACTCATGAAATCTGCCTCAGACTTCTACAACCAATAATATATTTCGGTTATGTTACTGAACAGCCGCAAGTGTGAGTGCTTGTCTTAATGCTGCTTCGCAACCCGTATTCACCATTTCTCTTCTCTGAGTCTGCGCAATGACATGTCCAGAGAACATTATATTTCCCTCAAAATGTACGTTATGAGGAGATAACATATACCTGGTGATAGCAGAGTTTTCGTAGTGGATCCCATAATCTTCTTATTATCCTGTATGAAACATTCGGAATATCCTCAATCAAAGAGGCAACTCAGGGATTCATTACGTTCCTCCGAAATGTTTACATCCAACAATTTTCTCATCATTCTAGAGAAGACACTAGGCGCATTCTTCAATCCAAATGGCAATCTATTAAACTCATAGTGTCCTTCTGAGGTACTAAAAGCTAGGTATGGTCTAACCTCAGGCTTTACTGGAATCTGATAGTATCCTTTACTCAGATCCACTTTTGAGAAATATTTAGCTTTATTTAGTCTGGCAAACAGCTGATTTGTATCCGGCAATGGATCCACCTGTCCTTCTGTAATAGCATTCAGTCTCCTGTAATCTATACAGAGTCTATGTTCTCCAGAGGGCTTCCTTAAGAGTACAACACCGGAACTATACGAAGATTCACTGTGCGAAATAATTCCTTCCTTCAACAGATAGTCTATCTCTTCCTTCAAAGCTTTCTCCTTAGCAAACGGAATCGAATATGGTTTCATACAGACAGGTGTGGGGTCGATCAGTTTCATATCATATTCCAATAGGTTTGTATGCCCTGGTCGGTCTGTTAACACCTCTGCATGATTATTTAGAACCTGTTGCACTCTCTCTTTCTGAGTTTTCGTTAAATGTGTACTGATTTTCACCTGTGCTGCTGTCTCACAGGGGTGTAATGGATATTCAAATGATGAAAGTGGTTCCTTTTTCATCTCCATGGCGATGGACAAGGTCAACAAGTGTGTCTCTTCCTGATGTTCTCTTTCCAAATATTTCTTCAGGAGATTCACATGATAGATTTTTTCTTTCCCCTTCTTATCTATCTTATAATTTGTTCTAGACACCTTCTCTAGAACTGTATATGGACCCTGCCATCCAATTTGTAACTTATTCTGACTCCCGGGCAAAAGAAGCAGTACTTTCTCTCCCACAGCCAAATTTCTGTCTTTCGCCTTCCTGTTATAATAGGCAGCATGTTTCTTCCTGGCTTGTTTCAAATTTTCATTGGCAAGTTTCCAGCCAGTTTTTAAACGAGTGGTCAGCTCATTCACATATTGGTATGAAGATGTAATGTTTTCCTCTGCCTTTTCATCAGTCCACGTTCTTAACAAAGCTACATATGGACCTTTAATTGTGTGGACCTATTTGTCCATGCACCGGTATGGTCTCTTCCACTCGAAGCTTTATAGTGATGATTTTTCCTCCCAGAATTATCATTCACAAAACGACCGCTACCAATTTTTTCTTGGGGCTTTCTCCCCACTTAAAATTCTTGATGAGAGATTTCCTCTCTACATCCTCTTCCTCCAGTTTGTTTAAGTCCGATTGAGGGATTTTCGGCTTATCCTGGGGTAAGACATCTTTTTGCACTCTCCGCATAGTGGCCATTGTAAAACAGTTAAGTGAAGCTTGTCCGTGAAAAGGGGCTTCCCATTCCATTTGGTCCACTTTATCAAATCTATTTTTCTTTTTATTATCAGGCCTAATTTTGCCCCGTGGCGTGTCCAGGTCCTGATCCATGTTCCCACTTGTGGGTGTTCCCTCATGTGCTATGCTACACCTTTCTACAAAATTCTCAATGTCCCATCTTGCTTTGGGCCAATAATAATTGTGAGCCACCTTTTGAATGATGGTACCTATCTTCTCATGGTCCCCATCTGGTTTCACATGTAGGCTCCTTATTAAGTCTGCCCTATATCTTTTAGGAAGTACCAGCTGTCCTGACCTTTGGATCTAGCTCCAGTCTTCCTATACATCAACTTGTTTTTCATGTAAAAATCTCCCTTGCCTGGAGTTGTATGACAAGTTGACAATTTTCTGAAACAAGGCTTGAGTGTTTTATCCCCAGCCTGTGCCTTCCTCATCTCTTCTGGAGTGGTATCTAACATAATATCCTCCTCCTGTCTTGAGGTCGACCTGACCTGAAGGGTTGCCATATACACAGGTTTCCTTCTGCAACGGTCAGTGTCATGATTGTCCATCTGACAATTCTTACACCACCTTTTTCCTTGGTTGAAAGATTTTCTTTCATCATATTTCCTTTCATCGAATTGTGGGAATTTATTTTTATTTTCATACCGTGGCCTATCAAATTGGTGCTTACCTTTGTTTTGATCCCTAGGATCAAATTTATTAAAGTTCTGTGGTGCCCTAAAGTTATCCACTTGTTTCTTTTTATTACCTGTTACCTCTGCTTGAGCTGCTTGATACCTTTCAGCAACATTTAGCAACTCACCCAGCCTCTCTGCACCTTGTTCCATGAGAAACTTTCTCAGGTCTGGAGCCATGGACTCTCTTAATTGCTCTATAAGGACCATTTCCTTAAGATCTTGGGTTTTCCCCAGAGAAGTCCATTTCTCCAAGTATGTCTCTATTCGTGCAGAGAACTGGTGATAGGTTTCACCTGACAGTAGTTTAGCATTCCTAAATTTTTTCCTATAAAATTCTGCATTCTTTTCATATCTTAACAAAAGAGCCTGCTTTAGCATGTCATAATTTTCCTGATCACCTCTGCTCATTTTTGCAAAAACTTCATAAGCTGCCCCACGAAGTCCCTGAGATAACTTTAAGCTCCACCTTTCTCTCTCTAACCCATACGTGGTAGCTAATAGTTCATACCTATTTAGATAGCTCTCTATATCATCGTCTTTCTCAACAAAATGATCTAAATGAAAATTCATAGCTGAGGTTGAGGCTCCCTGGCTAGCAGTGGCATCAGAGGCAAAGGGACTGGCACCATTTTCAGGAGCATGGCCTTGAAACTCAAACTCCCTTAGTCGTAACTCATGTTCCCTTTGTAATCTCTTCTCCTCCTTTTCTGCTTCCCTCTCTGCAGCTAATTTCTTGTCTTCTCTTTCTGCAGTCAATCTTTTGTCTTCTCTTTCTGCTTCCAATTTCTTAGCCTCAGCCTCAATCTGCAACCTCTTAGTCTCAGCCTCAGCCTCAAATTGTAACTTCTTAATTTCCCTTTCAGCCTCTAACTTTCTTTCGGCTTCAAACCTTCTTTCTTCGCGTTCAATAAATTTGTCACATTCCGTAGTGACATAGGCAACCATAACTTGCCCATCTAATCCTAACTCTTTTGCAGTCTGAACAGCAGCAGATCGAAATTTGGCCAGGTCCGCCATTGTCTATCAGGTAAATTTATACAATGTCTAACCAACAATTCAATCTCTAATATATATCTAATGGACAACACAGGCACCGTGAGCTCAACCTTATTTAATTCCACCCAAGGATACCTTTTAATTCTTATATTCCCTGAAGTGAATTACCCCCAATATTTTTAATAGGTAAAGATTCAAAATCCCAAGAGCGAGACCCCAATATATGTGGTGAAGTGGGATGTTATACTGAATGAGATCAGGTGTGAAGGTATATATATCTAATAAGAGTAGTGTATTATATATAACCTTACTTGCTTGAACTAATCTTGAACTGATGAGTTCAAGACGTCAGAGCATACAGAGGTGCAGAGATCGGAAGCGATCATAACCTCTGCATAGCTAAAATGAGAATTAAACTGAAGAAGTTATACCAACCGAATAAAAATAGAAGAATAGATGTACACAGACTGCAATCAAATGATATAAAGAAGGAATATAATGTCAAAATGAACAACTATTTCGATGCTTTAGGCAAAATTGACAACGATATCACCACCAAGACAATCGATACTAAATGGGAACAACTGAGAACAGCAATGACAGAAGCAGCTGTAGCGACCACCGGATACCTAGTACATAAAAAGAAAAAATGGATGAGAGAAGATACTTGGGATAAAATACAAGAAAGGAAAACAGCAAAACTTAAACTACTAGCGGCAAGTACACATAATGCAGTTGAATCTTGCAAACTAACTTATAACTTGTTAAATAAAGAAGTGAAGACAAAAACTCGAAGAGATAAAAGACATTTCATCAATGAACTGGCCGTAGAAGCTGAAAATGCTGCAAGAACTGGTAATAGTAGGTGCCTTTATCAAATTACAAAACAACTATGTCACCAGCCTACTGCTATGGAAACACCTGTTAAAGGTAAATTAGGGAATTCAATACCAACAGAAAAAGAACAAATGAAGAGATGGGCTGAGCACTTCATGGAGGTGCTAAACAGACCACCACCAACAGTAACACCTGATTTTAATAATGAAACATCCACAACCACCTTGCCAATAACTTGCGATGAATTCACGCTGGACGAGATCAAACAAGCCGTTAAAAGATTAAAAAATTTTAAAGCTGCTGGAGTTGACGAAATTTCAGGGGAAATGATTAAAGCAGTTAATGACAACAACCTCTTGAGAATTTTAGATATTATAAATGAAGTATGGAGAGAAGAACAACCACCACAACAATGGAAAGACAGTATTATTGTAAAGTTACCGAAGAAAGGTGATCTATCAGACTGTAATAACTGGCGTGGTATATCTCTATTATCAGTACCTGGAAAATTATTATGTTGCATGATGTTAGAAAGACTTAAATTGCATGCTGACGAAAAGATCAGAGAAGAACAAGCGGGTTTCAGGCCGAAACGATCATGTATTGATCAAATATTCACACTAAGAACAATTATAGAAGAATCAGTGGAAAGGCAATCGCCACTTATTATCACCTTCGTCGATTTTCAAAAAGCCTTTGATAGTCTACACCGCCCATCATTGTGGAAGATACTTACAATCTATGGTTTTCCAACAAAATATGTGAATATAATCAAAGCGCTATATGACAATGCAAGATGTTGTGTTAGAACAAATAAAGGGAATACAGAATGGTTTACAGTAGAAACAGGGGTGAAACAAGGATGTATTATGTCACCACTACTTTTTGGAATAGCTATTGATTGGGTTATGAGAAACTATACCCACAATGAACAATTGGGTATAAAATGGACAAATGGAAAATTCCTGGGGGACCTGGATTTCGCAGATGATGTAGCATTCTTAAGTTCAACACCAAGACAATCCCAAGAAGCAATAAATAATTTGTGTCATCTCTCGGTTAAAATTGGTCTCCAAATAAATGCCTCTAAAACTAAAGCTATGAACTTTTCTAACGAGACCTTTGATATCATCTTGAACGGGGAAAAACTACAGAAAGTTGAAAGTTTCAATTATTTAGGCAGTAAAATGACTCAGGATGGTGACACAACAAGAGAAATCCATACTAGAATTGCTTTGGCAGCTAGCGCCTTCAATAGATTATCTAACATTTGGAAATTACGATCATTGAATATACATACCAAGCTTCGTCTGTTTAATTCAAATGTTATCTCAGTGTTAACATACGGCTGTGAGAGTTGGAAAATAACAAAATCATTGGAGAACAAGCTGAATACATTCGAGAACAAATGTCTTAGAAAACTCATGAACATCAGTTGGAAAGAATTCAAGACTAATCGACAAATAAGAGAAGACTCTAGGCAGAAATATGTCTCCGACTATATAAGGAAAAGACGATGGTCATATATCGGTCATGTCCTACGAATGCAAAACAACAGAATACCACTACAGGCGCTCACTTGGGTTCCTGAGGGTAAGCGGAAAAAAGGAAGACCAAAAGAAACACTCAGAAGAACAATAATAAGAGAAGGAAGAACGTTGGGCCTAAATAATGTGCAAGAGCTAAGAGGAGTGGCGTCACAACGAACAACCTGGAGAGCACTGGTTTCTGCCTTATGCGCCGTGTTTGGCGCTTAAAGAATTTATTATTATTATTATTACTTGCTGCCACATATGTATACCTCAGTCAGAATTATTCTGGAATAGTGTGATGACTACGTTATATGTCTAGGGTATGTGTATGATGAAGTGTAAGTCATAACAACAACAGACAGATAAACAATTTAATTTATTCCACTACACTTGACAACACTGTGACACTCACATACATAAAACACTCTACAAGGATATCTTAAAGGAGTCACTGATAACTTTTCAAATAACAATATGTATTCATTGCTGTCATGAATGTATATGTGTCCTGATTCAAATACAAAGGAACCAGGAATCACAATCAATTTTAATTACAAGTTATATGTACAGAATTTATTAATATGAATATTGTAGTGACCTATATTATTAAAAGTATCCTATGTGTGTCAGTTGTGTAGTAGTAATATGAGGTAATACTGGTTTTGTTTTGTTCAAGCTCTGTTGGTATTTGTCATCATGACTTCAATAGTTTGTCTTTATTGGAACTAGTATTGGAGATGTTCTCAGTTCCTGATATTAAAACAATTAAATTCCCCTCTTAATGTTATTTTTACAAGGTCATTTTAAGATGGGGGTACATAATGTTGAGCTCAGCTGGCCACATCAGCTTATCTTGCGTGATGGCGGCAGGAAAAGACTCCTCTGCTCGATTTCTCCCCTGGGCTCTGGAGACCCCTCACTGATAGCTAAATGGACCAAGGAGTATGCTGTCCGACTCTGGATTCAGCAAAGCTCTGACCAGGTGCTGCTCAATAACGTCAAGACCACGGTCCCTGAAAACAAGAAGGATGTACCTTCTACTTCATAACTAATTGATACTCTAGTTCTACACTGAGCACAATACATCACAAACATTGAGTTCAGAGCGTTAGGCCAACTGTCAGCTTCATCTGAAATACTTTATACCAGTATTTCCCTCCCTAATGGTTACTACGCCTCTGCAATTCCAGCATTATTTCTGTCTAATCAATAATCTAGGTGTCAGTGTACTGTTTGGCCATTCCATGCCGTTTTACTTTCCTCCGACACCTTCTGTTCAGGCTGGAGCATTATAGGCTTTTCCTCATGTTCGCTACTGAACTACACATATATACAGGCATAAATTAACAATTCACATTCAATTTTCATTAAAAGATACTGAATGTTTCAAGCTTACCACAATTCATGGAAATAAACACAGATACGTTGACTAGCAATGAATTCTGGCACAAATACTGGCACAAATTCCCATCTGCTTATGTTCCAGGCTTTTATTTAGCAAAAATATGAGCTGGCTTCAACGCACTGTTGCTTTATCAAGCTTATTTGAACTAGTGGTCTCGAACTAACGCTCCTAAGTGATTATATCAGCGAGTCTGGCCAATGGAGCCACGTTTCGACAAGTGTTTGAAAAAATTTTACCTTCCTACGTCTCCCCTAACAACCAAGGATAGCATTTATAGTCCGACTAATCGTGTTTAGCCTTACATATCATTCCAGCCAATCAGTTCAAATGTAACTTGTGGCCCATTTCCCGTACAATGGTGGTTTAAAAAATCTACCACTGAGCGATTCTGATTTTGGGTGTTGTCTGACAGCACCATCATTTTATTTTGGCTATAACTTGTTAATTCCTAGACTATTTGCGTAACGTTTTACATATTCTTTGTCAGCAAGCCCTAAGGAACCCAAATATACAAATTTAAAAGAGCTAAGTGGCTGCGTTCAAAATATGCAATTTCTTCTACCTCCTGTTTCGAAGATGTGCTGTCTGGGTACTGTAATGTTTTCAAACGTAAACCCATCTAATGTTATCTTTTCTAATAAGCGTTTTTCAGGATTTTAAAACCTAACTCTGGGAAGGGTAGTGAATTTTATCACTGTCGATTTGAAATAAAGTTAGTGCATGTGGCCTTACACGCGTGATGGCAGCAATTGTGTATCGCGCGACGCGTGTTTAGTGTTGCACGTTTTCGGCTTTCTGCCTCTCCCTTCTCTCTATCCTTTAGTCCATCTGTTCGTTCGTTTTGGTAACGTAGTATAATTAATGTTAGGATTAATTTAGGTCATTACGCAGTGTGCCTCTCAATGTTTTTCTTAGAAATGCAATACCCGTTTTAATGTGTTGTGGAAACGCTTGTATTTATGCAGTGGCTTATATTTAACGTGGAAACGTTACAATTTGCAGACGAAGCATAAAACAAAGGGGGATTTCGAGTACATTCTTTGTGACAGCACTGTTATTTTACCATTGCTCTTTTCTTTATTAAATTTATTTGTTAGGCTTTATATTTACCTGATAATTTATATATGTGGATTAGAATATTTCACGACACTGATCTTTATGTAAATAAACTTCGCATTACTGTTCACTGCTGTCGGCGTGAAGTATGTTCACAAGATGTTAAACCATCAACCATCTGTCTGTCATACTTTGTTGTAGTCGTCAATTTGATCAGCAGTAACTTAACATCATCATCCCAAACTGCCTACTGTTAGGGCAGGGATACGAACCACTATACTTACCATCATCATCAATCATCACTATCTGAGTATATGCCTACGGTCATAATAACACCGGATCTGTATCGAAGGTCGACTGCAAAGAATCTCCGTCTGATGTCTTTTGTCTTGATGGTACACTCTGATAGACTCTTTCTTGATGAACGACACCTTCATCAGCGTAGTCTTCAGAGAACAGACTGTATGATGTCCGTGATGTTCCCACTTATAGTGCTGTCTTCTCGTGCACATTGGCCTTCAACTTTCCCTTCCATCATAGTTTTTAACAAGGTCTTTTTATTTGATCAAAATATTTTATCTGACTTTGAGTTAAATCAATATTTCTCGCTTCAATCATAACTTTTTTTGGATGCCTTTGGATGTTTTGAGCTACGGTGGCGGAGTGGTTAATGCACTAGCTTACTAGCTCGGTGGACCATGGTTCCATCCCCATTTGAGGTGGGATTTTTCAGACCACAAACGGCTCCCGGGTCGACCCAACCTCATGAATTGGGTACCAGAGCAACTCTGAGGAGGTTAAGGCGGCCGGCGTGATGCTGACCACATCATCTCTAGTGTGCCGATGGTCAAGAAAATATGGGCCTAACACCATATTCCCAATATGCCTCAATGGGCGTGTAACTGGATCCTGTACATTTACCTTTGGATGTTTTCTTCTTTTTCTATGAGGTGTGCCTTATTCTTCTATACATCCACATCTCAATGACCTAAAATATTTAAGTTTTCGTGTTCAGCCCAATGTGTCACCTTATCTGATATGAGCCCAATGTGTCACATGATCTGATATGAGCCCAATGTGTCACATGATCTGATATGAACCCATGTTGTTGTAGGATTTCTGAAATACCATCTATTCATCTGTCTTTTGGTCTTTCCCGAGGACCAGATCTTCTCCTGCTGTATGTGCGTGGTGGTGTAACTGATCAGGCTCCATTCTCATGAGGTGGCAAAACCTCTTTATTAGAAAATATTTCTCACTACATATTCGATGCAGAGGCTTTAGTTTCAACAATTTTTCTGGTGTTATTATTTCTCATTATGTCTCTTCTTGTGTCATTAATGGCTCTTCTCAAGCATCTCATCTGGTACCATATGTCTTTTCTCTCCAGTGCCTTCAATAGTGACCATGTTTGACACTGATAGAAGAGTTGGTAAGAATGTACTATTTTTCAATTACCTTTAAGTTTCTATTACTACTCGTAACAATCGTATTTTTTAGTAGTGGTGACAGTTGGCTAGTTTGTGCACTGAAAACATCTTGTTTCAAGTTCTCTGTCAGTTCTTCCATTTTCTGTGAAAAATTTTCCCAGACACTTAAACTTCGGAACTTGTTTGAGCTTGATGCTATTGAGATGTATATTAAGGGGCCTAATGTTCTGCTGATTTTTATAGCCTCTGTCTTTGACGTGCTGATCTTCATGTTGTATCCTTCCACAATTTGAAATAATAGCATTTATATGGTTTCATAATTTGCCTTCATCTTCCTACTTTATGCTCTGGTCATTTCCGGAACAATACAACTCATTCCTCATTTTCT
Source organism: Oreohelix idahoensis (assembly GCA_024509875.1). Taxonomy (NCBI): domain Eukaryota; kingdom Metazoa; phylum Mollusca; class Gastropoda; order Stylommatophora; family Oreohelicidae; genus Oreohelix; species Oreohelix idahoensis. Next base: position 1,510,704 of record JAMPIV010010005.1, read on the forward strand.
AGATTCACTTCGTCTTCTAGATTCACTTCGTCTTCTAGATTCACTTCGTCTTCTAGATTCACTTCGTCTTCTAGATTTGCTTCTAGGTTTGCTTTTTTATATCTGGTTTCAAATGAGAGGCCAGAGGGGTGTGGCATGCTGTGCATTCCCCGTCACCATGTGGCTTTCAAAATATGAATGGCTAAAATCCTGTCATCTGGTTCTGGGCTTTCTCAAGAAATCGTCACGTCCTGCACAGAGTTACCTCTCAGCCACATCGCCTGCTATCTAATCGTTGTGAGATACTGCTGCATGCAGTCAACAATGTAAAAGCTGGAGTTAAGTTTGGGGTTCAAGTAAATCCCCCACGCTCAGTGTGCAATGCTGGGCTCTCAGCATATTTTATCACTTGAGGAATTCTGATGTTGGGCCACTGGTGTGGCTGGTCGGTCTCTGAGCGTTGGCGAGGCTACTTAGAGTTTGCCTGGTCCCAGGATGCAACACATGGAGGAGCTTCAGGGCCTTGGTTAAAGATCTAACCCTGGAAATCACGCATGTGCAGCGTGAACTCTTTTGCATCCTTATTATCGTGTGTTAATATTGTTTCATTTTTTTTTTGTGTTGCATGATTTCTTCCGTCTATGACGTTATAAATCAGTTTACGTGTGTTCCTTGTTCCCTGACGAAGGCTTTGTTAACTGAAAAGTTAATTACAGTTGTCTTGGCGGTACGTATAACATAATATGTTTTGTAATTGTTATTGATGTTGTACCTATTCGTTGTAATGCAGCATTACAATTTATAATTATGTTGTTTCTTTGTTTCGATTTATGTAATAAACTTTCGTTGGGGATATTATGAAAAGGAGAAGGCTAGAATATAATATAACAACAAAAACGAATGAAGGAAAAAGAGACAGAGGGCGACTGAAAGAGCAAATACTGGCTACCGGTAATTTAACGTCTCAGCACGGAAAGAAGTTAATAGAATTGTTAAATGGCACTGGAAACAGAAAGGTTGGACAGAGATGATCACCTTAACCAGATGGGTAGTACTTCATTCTAATTTTTCTTTGATTGAATTATGATATTTAAAGTCTCGTTGAATTTTTATTTATTTATTTTGTGAGACGGTTCCTCTCTGTATCGGCAATTTCTACACATAACACCGCCAGCATCCGCATTTACGCCAAGCGTCAGCACTAATCAAAGGGCGACAACTGAGGTAATTGACCGGTGCCAAAATGACAAGTAGGAATAAATGTCTATTTAAAAAAAAAAAAACATTACTTTTTTGAATGTGTCCATTTTACAACGTGCTGTGAAGTAATTGCGGTTATTTTGCAATATGTGTCTTTTTACCGCAGTCAGCTCACTGCAAAGATAGGGAGGCAAAATAGATAGCAATGATATTCTTGTATATTAAAGGGAGGCTAAGGAAAATAACTGTCGTTTGATCCCAATTATAATTTCGTTTATACAAGCTCCAGGAAGGAATGCCATAGGATACTATTTTGATAGTATTTGTTGTAAAAATATACTTGCAAGTGTTAATATTTTGGGCGGTGCCAAAGATAGAGATTAGGGACGCCTCCGTCGGTAGCGCCAAGCTCGTCTAGCTCTAGTTGTAAATGGGTACCTAACTCTGCTCTTTGAGATAGAGAAGACAACGCCAGCGAGGAAGGAACTGGTCATACCACCTCATAAAGCTGGACCTAGTATAGTGAAGTCTCTAACACTTCACTCCCGCACCGCAGTATCTGCGATAGGAACATGCTTATAATGTTCCTAAATCATTACATATTGTTCTATGTATGTGTGAGAGGAACATGTTTATAATGTTCCTAAATCATTACATATTGTTCTATGTATGTGCGATAGGAACATGTTTATAATGTTCCTAAATCATTACATATTGTTCTATGTATGTGCGAGAGGAACATGTTTATAATGTTCCTAAATCATTACATATTGTTCTATGTATGTGCGATAGGAACATGTTTATAATGTTCCTAAATCATTACATATTGTTCTATGTATGTGCAAGAGGAACATGTTTATAATGTTCCTAAATCATTACATATTGTTCTATGTATGTGCGAGAGGAACATGTTTATAATGTTCCTAAATCATTACATATTGTTCTATGTATGTGCGAGAGGAACATGTTTATAATGTTCCTAAATCATTACATATTGTTCTATGTATGTGCGAGAGGAACATGTTTATAATGTTCCTAAATCATTACATATTGTTCTATGTATGTGCAAGAGGAACATGTTTATAATGTTCCTAAATCATTACATATTGTTCTATGTATGTGCGAGAGGAACATGTTTATAATGTTCCTAAATCATTACATATTGTTCTATGTATGTGCGAGAGGAACATGTTTATAATGTTCCTAAATCATTACATATTGTTCTATGTATGTGCGAGAGGAACATGTTTATAATGTTCCTAAATCATTAAATATTGTTCTATGTATGTGCGAGAGGAACATGTTTATAATATTCCTAAATCATTACATATTGTTCTATGTACGTTTTGATGCAGATTTTTGCTCTTTTCAATTTTTTTTATTTCTTGATGATAATTAGATATTGTAAATGTGAGTATAATTTATTGTATTGTTATAATTTGTTGTCTTTCTTTCTTTAAACATTAATATTTATAATGTACGCGAAATTAAAGGATACAGTATAAAAGATGAGAGAAAGAAAGGGGAGAATAAAAGACGGGCTTGAGTGCCCGATTGTTAACATTTTCAAAATAAATTTCGTTCGTTCCTTCGTCACTTTTTTACTTTTCACAAACAAACAAATAAAATTGGTAGAAATTGTTGTTATTAAGAATAAATATATTTAACTAACACGCATAAAACTCGGCTTTATTTATGTGATGGTATTGCCTCCCCTGCTTTGCAGTAGTGGTCCAACAGTGGCCAAAACTCAAGAGTATCTATTATAGGCTTCAATGGAGTCTATCTTTACACAAGATTACTCTTGGCAGAAATGTAGATAGAAGAGTAGTAAAGCTTCTATCACATGGGAGTCTTCATAAGATATTCAGATAAGCGAAAACAATGCTGGCTGTCGCTGAGCACGTTAATTCTGTAATCTGCAGACAACGTTTGTGGAGGATTTAAGCACTTCTTAAGTTCAGCTCGTTTAAGACCCCACCCCTGATTTACTCAGTGGAATTCTATTATTTTAGTACAGCTCTGTTTAGAGTGTGTGTAGTAATTTGAGTGAGACAAACATGCAGCAACTTTAAAATGATTAAATCGAAGTTAAATTTGTAACATTACAAATAACAAAATTTAATAATCACTTTAGATTTTAACAGTGGAAAATAATTTGAATAGTTATGAATCAAGAAAAGTTATCATCACAGTCTTTATGGAATGTGAGATGTTACAAGAAATTCAAGTGGCAGCATATATTTGAACTTAGCTGCCAATGATTGTTCTGCTCCTTCTTATGGGTTGGTTCTTTTCACTCTGCTCGCGCTCGTCTCTGATCAAAGTTGTCGGGGGTAGCTCGTTTCCCAGAAACGTCAAGGAGAGTCTACTGTGACGATATTCTCAATACAATAGCTAAATTAGATAATATTGTAGAGCATAAAGTCAAAAATAAGATAGAAAATAAAAATTGAGTCCAGCATAGTATTCTCCTACGCCAGCCCGCATGTCGATTTTGATAAACCTAATGGCCGAACGAAAGATACTGTCTTTTCGAAAAAAATTCGTCCTTCAGATTAAATGTAACACTTTTGCAAGGTCAAGTCGGATTGCCAAGACGAGAGTGAAAGAATAATAGAATAAAAGAGGGGAGGGATGGAAAGACAGAACCTAGGGAACGCAGTCTCGCGTTGATTTAAAAAAAGCCAACTCGAGCAACATAGCCTTGGGCACGTTTCAAACTACGATACAAAACTAAAAAAAAAAAAATATGGAATTATGAACCAAAATACATAAGGCCATAAAAATTATATATTCGGATGACTTATGATGTCCTGAGCAATAATATGGTGTCAGTTACCCACTAGTACAAAAAATAACCAAAATAATGGCAATAATATTATGTATGATAAGACGGACTGACGAGAAAAAAGATCACGTCTGCTTAATTTTTTTCATAACATATTTTGAAAAAAGGTTTGAGTAAATAGGACTAAAAGGTACCAAGATTTTGATTGGCTGTAGTTTAAAGGAAGTCGAGAGGGGATTGGCTAACCTAACACTAAAAATATACTTGTAGTAGTAACCGTAGTATTTTGGAATTGTTTTTTTAAAAGTTCGATTTAAAATTCATAGTCGTCTGCTTCTATTGGCCAGCTTAGTTGATATTGAGGAAAAATTGTTAGGCTAGGACGCCATTTCTTTAAAAAATCTTGCCGCGAGACGATGAGAACAGAAGTGTAATTCTAAATACAAATATTATAAACTTCTGGACAGGGCAGTGATAACTTGGGCCAGATCTGCCAGTCATCGTTACTTGTGTGTAATATTCATTGAAATTGTGGTAAGATTGAATTTATTAACCATTTTATTTAAAATAAAGTTTGAATGTGAGATACTAATATACGACTGTAAGTAAGTGAGTCGATGGCAGACTTAGGCAAAGCCTAGAGATTGCTCCATCATATGATAGCCTATCAGAGAGGTGTAGAACTACAAAATTATATATGATTGTCATCAAGGAGCATAACACCTATCCTATTGTATGGAAAGATTACTGTTGGAATTGCAGATACGTTGTAACCATTAGGGGAGAGGAATACTGGTATACATTGTCACTTCAAAATATAATGGGACAATAGGTTGTCATTAAGAGCTGACCCTATACGTTTGTTTGTACTGTACCTGTAATTAACTGTGGAATATTATTGTATACTTATTATAAAGAAGGATGCATAACCTTCTTATTTCAGGGGTTTATGTGGCCCTGACAGTCACATAAAACCAGGCTCGTGGGAACTGATTGATTCCTGACTTTGTTGCATAATTTGGGCACGTACTGGAGGCCATTGCCTTTTGTGAAGTGAACCAGATGGTCCATCGAGCCTAGGACAAGATTTACCAGGGTTTTCCTTCGAAGTTAAGTGCCCGTTCGGAACCGAAAGTCTCAACCTCTATGAACCTCAGTTATTAACCAAAAAGATGAAATTATCAAATAAATAAAAAATTCCACCTGTGACATATGAAAAGAAAATGCACGATAGGGAATGATGATAACAAACAACCTACCATTATACATATACCAGTATTATCCTATTTAGAAAACTACACCTACACACTTTTATTATATTAATACTTGTATTATGGACAGAAGATCCATTGTATAAATTGAATATTGTAAATAATTTCATTGATTTCACTTTTGATTGTCAATCCTGATTCAAACAAAATAGAGTCAGGATAATAAATTGAAAAAAGTTATTAACGTTACACAAAATTCAACCACTGACTTACTTAAGATAGTCTTTTAAAGTGTAGTGTGTATGTGATTGTTGTAGTACTGTTGTGTTGTGTGGATAATAAAATACTTGTGTATATGTTTAGTTGGTTAATGCAACATTACCCTACTTATACATAACCCTAGACACCAAACGTAGTCATCATCATCATCATCATCATCATACATTTTAGTTAAAGAATAAGTCTGAGTGAGATCATAAAGGTGGTAGCAGAAAGGTTCCCTGTAACTTAACATAATATTTATTATATTCAGGAACCTTCACAGCTGACCTCACTCAGTACACTAAGAGTACATAACAACAACATTTCATAACAACAAATCCACCACATCTACCAAGTTCGTCCTTCGCCTTAAAGCTTAGGCCACGGTTCCCTTCTTGTTCCAGAGATAGTACTTTCTGCTGGTACCACCAATAACTATGGTAAAGAATAGAAAGAAAAGCTCTTCTGAGAATGGCGTTTTCCACCCATAGTTATGGGTTTCCTATCTTCCCGTACCACCATCCCAATTAGTCAGACTTTACCCTCGATGAGAATTACTCGTAAATGTAATCCCTCGGAATAAAACTTTCTTTACATTTAAATGGAATAGCTTTCATAGTTACTTTATATTTAAATGAAAAGGTTAATAATACAAATAGAGTCTGTTTACATATACATTTCCAATGATTGAAAAGTGTTCACAAAATAAATTGAATATGTTTTCATTTATGTTTTACACTGATTGAAAAGTTTGGAACTTCCATTACTTTAAAATGAATATTTTCACATAGACATTTACACTGGTTTAATGCTTGAAAACTTACATTAACTTTGAAGTGAATATGTTTATAGGGGCATTTACACTGCTTTGAAAATGTAAGTATTATACTTAGAATGTACATCATTTCTTGCATTTTTCCCTCCCTGCTCCATAGGGAACCTGGTACTACTTTATGCTTTTAGTTAACTTTACGAAACTATCAATACAGAAATCACCAGTCCGTGCAGTGTTGGTTCATGAATCCTCATTCTAAATACTGAGGTTGCCAGCCTCAAATGACTTTGACATCCAATAGCGAGTTTCACACATTAAACTTCACATGGTAATATATACTTATATATGTTAATTCACATGTTAGTAATAAAATATGAAATGCAAATCACAACTTACGCCAATCCTGGCTCAAGACTTGTTGCTTAGATGAATAAAAGAGACTTGAGTCGGTCTCTTACATGCATCTGGGTGTCTTTAATTTCACAATAGATTTCCGCTCTGACTCCGTGTGTTTCTTCAGTTTCCTGGTCCCGGTGTTCCTTATTAAAATGTGGAGATTTCCTGTCCTTTGCACGTCTTATTTGGTTCTCCAATAAAAGGTCCGGTTAAAAAAAGGAATTATGAATCTAATCTTTACTCTGGCGAGGTCTGATGTTGTCTTGGCGAGCGTGAAATTCACAGTGAAATAAAACTGCAAAAATGGTCATACTATATTCCTATCTTCCCAAGCATGGGTGTTATGAATCTAATCAGAAAGATCCAATCATTTCAAATCATGCGGATAGGTCGTGATGAAAAATATTCCGACATTGAATAATTTCGAACGTAAGGCAGAGGTCAACTCTCCCATATAGGGTAATATGATGTCCGATGCCCTTGTGTACAACTTTACAGACAGATCGGGGAACTCACATGAAAACATGTGTAAGCTGTAATGCGTATTACTTTATTAAAAGTAATGTTGTCATAACAAGTCGACCCGGAAGCGATTATGTCACACTTGTCTGCTCGCATGTGTCACACAGACAGTAATCTCGTTATCTGTCGTATGAGTACGCAAAAACTCCGTGTCTGCCCATCTGGGTTACCAAACGAGTCGTCTTATTAGCGGTTCAATCTAAACACGCCGGCGACTATCTTATCTCAGTTGCTCACCGCAAGCTAGGATGACCAAGTAACAAACAGGTGAAATCACAGAGAGGAGTGTCAACAAATGTTTGCACCTACAAAATATTTGTCACACAAGCAGTAAAAAAAAGAAAGAAAAGTTCGATGATTGACAGCACATAATAAACATCAGTACCACACATGGACCGATACTGCGGGAGAGAAACTGTGAAGTTATTGCCTCCCCTGCTTTGCAGTAGTGGTCTAACAGTGGCCAAAACTCAAGAGTATCTATTATAGGCTTCACTGGAGTCTTTCTTTACACAAGATTACTCTTGGCAGAAATGTAGACAGAAGAGTAGTAAAGCTTCTATCACATGGGAGTCTTCACAAGATATTCAGACAAGCGAAAACAATGCTGGCTGTTGATGAGCACGTTAATTCTGTAATCTGCCGACACCTTTTATGAAGAATTTAGCAATGGTTTGTTCTAGCTCGTTAAGCCCCCACCGCGGAGTTAATCAGTGGAATTATTATTATAATTTAGCTCTGTTTAGAGTCTGTGTTTAGTGGCTTAGACTGAGACAAACATGTAATACATTTAAAATGATTGAATCGAAGTTAAATTGGTATAATTACAATTAACAAAATTTAATAATCACTTTAAGTTTAACAGTTTAAAAGAAAGGAATAATAGTTAATTACAAAGACAGTTTTCATCACTCGGGTGATAGGTAGTGGTTTCTATGACGACGGTTTGAGGAGAATTTGGACTGGATTAACTCAGACCTTTTGAAGGAGTGTCGTCGTTAGCTGCAATGGGTAGAAATCGGCGAGTATTTGCCAATCTCTCAATGTCAGGTTAGACATGAGATTTCGCTCGATATTAGCTGGGTGATGGTTTTTGAGTTGGCAGCATATGGGTTAACTTAGCTGCCAGTGACGATTCTGATCCTCCTCCTCCTGATGAGTTGGTTTTTTGTACACTGCGTTCACTAGTTTCTGGTCAAGGTTCGTAGGGTGAAGCTCGTTTCCCAGGAAAGTCTAGGAGAGTCTTCAAAGCTGGTCTTCCGTCTTAAAGCGTAACCACTCGTACCTTCTTGTCCCAGAAATGGTCTTTTTTGCTGGTACCACCAATAACTGGTAATAGAAATAGAAACGAAACGCTTTCTGAGTATGGCGTTTTCCGACACATAGTCATGTGCACCCTTCTTCTATTCTACCATCCCATGTCAGAATGTAACCTCGATGAGAATTAAATTTAATCCCTCGAGATAAGACTTTCTTTACATTTAAACTGAATAGCGTTAGCTTTACATTACATTTAAATGAAAATGTTAAACGTACATATATAATATGTTTTACATTTACATCTCCACTGTTTGAAAAGCGTTCACAATATAAATTCATTTATATTTCCTTATATTTACATTTGTTGAAAAGTTTGAAACTTCTATTAATTTTAACATGAATATGTTTTTTTCGTTTACATTTACACTGAGTGAAAAGCTTAGAAACTGTAAGTATTATTCTTAGAATGTACATCATTTCTTTCATCTTACCCTCCCTGCTCCACAGGGAACCTGGAACTACTTAATGCTTTTAGTTCTCTTTACGAAACTATCAATAAAGCAATCACCAGCCCGTGCAGTGGTGGTTCGTGAATCATCATTCTATACGCTGAGGTTGCCAGCCTCAAGTGACTTTGACATCCAATAGAGAGTTTCACATATTAAAATTCACATGGGAATATATATATATATATATATATATATATATATATATATATATATATATATATATATATATATATATATATATATATATATATATATATATACAGTTGACATTAAAAAATCCGGCCATCGATAATCCGGTTCCTTCAGATTTCCGGCATGGATTTCGGAGCGCATTTTTAAATTTACCGCGTTGGCGCGCCACTGTTTTCTGGAGCAGTTTATGTTTTGATGCAGCTGTTGGGTCTTGCTTGCACGTGTTAACAGGCATTCCTGCTCATTCCTTCTCATTTTATCATTTATTTGCTGCTGTTTAGCCCCATTATGGATTCAGCAAATAAAAGAAGTGGTGTAAAACGAAAACATCGTGCATTGTCGATTGCAGATAAAGTGTACAGGTAGTCATTTTCTGTTAAATATATACAGAATATATAACCATAAAAAATCCGGCATTTTAAAAAATCCGGCACTCCTCAGGTCCGGAGGTTGCCGGATTTTTGAATGTCTACTGTATATATATATATATATATATATATATATATATATATATATATATATATATATATATATATATATATATATATATATATATATATATATATATATATATATATATATATATTTACCGCGTTGGCGCGCCACTGTTTTCTGGAGCAGTTTATGTTTTGATGCAGCTTAGGCGCAAACAGACACAACGCAACCACCGTCCTTTTCAGGGCGAACGAGGAAGAAGAGGAAGAAGAAGAAGATATATATATATGTGTGTGTGTGTGTGTGTGTGTGTGTGTGTGTGTGTGTGTGTGTGTGTGTGTGTGTTAGTTCACATGTTAGTATTGAAACATCGAATGAAAATGCACTACTTACGCCAATCTTGGCTCACAGACGTTTTTGCTCAGAGGACTTAAAAAAGGCACTGGCAGCTGCCTTCTTTCACGTGTACTGGGGGTTGTTACATTTAACTTAAATTTCTTCGACTCAGTGTCTTTCTTCAGTTTCCTAGTCCCGGTGTTCTTTGTTAAAATGTAGAGATTCCCTGTGCTTTGTAAGTCTTATTTGGTTCTCCAATAAAAGGTCCGGTTAACAAATAGGAATTATGAATCTAGTCTTCACTCTGGCGAGGTCTGATGTTGTCTTGGCGAGCGTGAAATTCACAGTGAAATAAAACTGCGAAATGTTCAGAAAATATTCCTATCTTCCCACGCCTCCGTTTGTTATGGAGTTAAATAAACGCCCCAATCATATTCAAACAGGTCGGGTGTAGTACTTTCAAAAAATTTCCGATGTGGAAAAAGTTTTGCAAAGGTCACGTCTCCCATATATGGTAATATGATGTCCATGCCCTAGTGTAAAAACTTACAGACAGATCGGGGAACTCACATGAAAACATGTGTAAGCTGTAATACTTAATACTTTATTAGAAGTAATGTTGCCATAACAAATCGGCTCGAAAACGATTATTTCACACTTGTCTGCCCATAAGTGTCACACAGACAGTAATCTCGTTATCTGACGAATGAGTACGCAACACTCCGTGTCTGCCCATCTGGGTTACCAAACGAGTCGTCTTATCAGCGGTTCAATCTAAACACGCCGGCGACTATCTTATCTCAGTTGCTCGCCGCAAGCCAGGATGACCGGGTAACAAACAGGTGGCATCACATAGAGGAGTGTCGAATGATTTGATAAAATCAAATATCTGCTACTTAGCAGAAAAATAACGAAAGAAAGAAAGAAAGAAAAGTGCGATACTTGAGAGCACATAATAAAAATCAGTACCACAAATGTACCCATACTGCCGGAGTGAAACAAAGATCGTGAAGCGGTCTTCCATTTCGTCACAGAAACAAAGATCGATGGGGGCCGCCCCATTTTGTCACAATTTCACTCACTGATATCTCAGGCGTAATAAGTAAAAACTTGTAATTTACAATAATAATTTCGCAATGCCATTGTTTAATATCAACAATTTCTATCAATTCATTTTTAAAAACTCATTCACGGCTATATGTAACAGCCGCAGCCATAGAAGCAGGCACGAGATTGTTCGTGGAGGCCTCAGAATATGATCTGCTGAAACGACAGAACCTGAAAGAACAACCAAATACAGAAACACCTAAAATGCATGGAGAGACTACTATATAGGCCTCGTGCTGGCTTTGGGCTATAGAGTTCAGGACAGTAAAGTTGCATAGACAAAAGAAAAGTTTATTTTCACCTGCACCTCAAACTATTAAAATGATCTAAGCTTGAGGACTTTGCACAATTTGGAAACTGCAACCACGGGTATTCACGTTTACAACTGACGACGGCAAGGGGGCCTCGGTGGCAGGTCAAGGTATAGATTCTTATACGAAAATCACCAGCAAATGTACTATTTTATTCTCCCCCCCTTTCTCTCCCCCCACTCCCCCCCCCACCCTCCCACACCCCCCCCCACCACCACACACACCCACACATGCTCTGTAGTAATTTTCTTAACAGGCCAGTAACAATATTTGTCTAAAAAAGGGGGAAACAAACTAGAGATTTAGTAATTATTGTTCATAATTTTTTAACGAGCACTAGCTGAGAAAAGAAGTGACTGCATAGTTAACTTCCCGTACATAACCAAGAGGATTATTAAAAAGTAATAAAAATAAACGTTTGCACGCGTCACAACTCTTTGGGCGTTCCTTACTTGCAGCAACAAAACGCCAGCTTTGTCTGACAGGGTAACAGATCGATTTCTTACACAACCACTGTTCAACAGCAGGTGTGAGTATCTCATTCGGGTTATTTCAGCACGTAATCGAAATGATTGTGTACACTTCCAGTTCGATTAGATGGGAACCCCCATAATCGATAACAATATTGTTTACACTTTGCGTGCAAACAGAAAGGAACTCCTAGGCATGTTCCCATGACCTAGTTTATGAATTTGGCTAAAGTTACAGCTCTTAACAGCGGGGGTTTATGGATATCAGCACACATGGAGACGTTACAGGCAATGACATTGATAAAGAACCAGCACATCCCATTGTGCAGGGGATGTCCAAGTTGTAGTTTTACTAATGACTATAATCAAGCCAGCTTTAGTCTGATACCGCCGAGTCCTTCCAGTCGGACACCGCGTTTATAAGAGCACCGTGCAGGCCATTGACAGATGTGGAACTAGTCAAGGAAAACGAACAAGTTTTAATGATAACATCACTTGACATCAATGGCTACCTGCTTTGTGAAGATCTGGAAGCCATTTCTTCCACTTGACTATTGAAACTTTATAAAAATGCTTATAATATGCTTTCTTGCGTATAATAACAGATACACGGCATTACCAAATTTATTTGTTTGTAGCGCGATTCGAATCTTCCTGACTATTCCAGTAACTTCATAACGGGCTGATCACCCGTTTGCCAGTCACTTTGATTACGGAAACAACAACAAACGGATTGATTTGTCGTTGCCCTAAAGACGCCATTAGGCGTGATGGGAACAACGGCTAAGAAAATCTATTCGTTGTTGCCCTTAAGACGCCACCAGGCGTAATGGCCACTGACTGCATTGACGGTCGTTTGCTAAGGACGGAAGAAGAAGAAGATTCCAGTAACTGTAGACTCTGAATAGAGGAGCTTCTCGAAGCAAAATCTAATGAAAATAGGCATGCGATGAAGCAAGACCGAAAGCGTAGTACTGAAGAGCCTGAAGTTAAGCAATACTGTACACTTACAGATTTGTTTTGGGAAGAAAATGCAAGGAAGTTTAGTTTTTAAAACACAAAAGCCAAGTTCGATAAAGTTCTTCTTATCTTTCTTCTTCTTCCTCATTCGTCCTGAAAAGGACGTTGATTGCGTTGTGCCCGTTTACAGCGCTGCGGCGGTATTTGCGCCTTTCAGAAGACACATCCTTCTTCAGCACGGCATATTTTGGGACCGGGTTTGCCTTCCCACTTCGATTCCTACTCTCTCAGTCAGACCGCAGTGATGCATCCTGTTTCCAGGACCACCACTTGGAGGTGGAGTAGAGTCTTGGTCAGCTCTGGTTCGCTGACCCTGACGCAAGCAGTCAAGCTATGGGTCGCTGACTGCATTGATCTCTCTTGCTGCGTCTTCGGTACCCCTCTTATCCAACTTGATAGTTATAATAAATGACACAATTTACGCAAATGACATTTCAATTATTCTTTAGGTAGTCATGGAAAGTAAATGGTTTAGTTTGAAAGACCATCTTAACTGCACACGGACAACTCATTCAGTGCTTTGACCTCCCTTAGATCACATAAGGAGTATCTTAGCACAGTGCACGAACTCCGTTGCACCGGCGAAGATCCCAATGTGTGTATACATGAATCACACATTCTATAAATATTTTTGTGGTAGGTAGGTTTCCTAATTTTTAAATTTTGCCAGGGCAGCGGCCGAATGGCCTACTCTTCACGATTTCCAACTGCCGAGGGATTTTTAACGCACATAATTTCCACATGCGACCTTCTATTTTTTCGCCCTTATCCGAGAAGGCTAAGCATCCGATCTCTCTACCCAGGAGATCAAAAGGGGGTAGGGATGGGGGAAGGGGGGGGGAGTATGACATCGTTAGGAACCACTAGTTGTGACATAAATTTCAATCAGTATTATCTGTACTGGAAGCGAACCCAGTACCTTTAGAATTAGAGGCGGACGCCATGCCTCTTAGCCACTCTGACCCCCTAGTCAAGTCAATAAAACATGGAAGACATGAAATTTGTATTTTTTATTTTTTGTGTGCGTCTCTTTTAGTAATTCCTGCCGAGTTCCCGTCGAAAATGTTCTAACTGGGCCGCGCACATACTAAAGCTGGTATAGATTAAATAGGAAAAAGTCCCCCATCATCCAGTCCTGGAGGTGGTGCTGGGGGGGGGGCAGATAGGTTATCTGCCCGACCAATTGTATATTTTCAGATAGGTCCACTTACTTTTCTACGTCAATCTGTTCTCTATCGTTATTTATATCTTGTTTCTCTTCTTTCTGGTCACTTTTTGTCTCTGCCAAAACATGGAGCCACCACTTGTCGGGAAACATGTACTAAAGTACTTCATGTGTAACTCTCAAAGCCGCACAGGTCTTCAAAAACGTATGCCATGTCTTCCAGTGCCATCATCTCAAGATCTTACTTTGTGATCTTACTATGTGATCTTACTATGTGATCTTACTATGTGCTATTGCAATAGTAGCTTTTGTTTGGTAGCAGTTTGTTTAACATAGTGCCGTGGACATGGCTATCCTGGTATAATATGCCTGGTAGGATAAATGGTGCCTAATTTTTCACCTCACTACCAGACAGCCGAGCGATCGATTGGCTGAGTGGTTAGAACGCTGGCCTCCTGTGGGTAAAGTTACCAGGTTCCGGAATAGGAAGCTAGAAACGAGACGCTCCAGTCTACCCAGCTGGACTCTACTCTTGGGTTAGGGCAGGCATAGGAACTGCTCATTCCACTTCATAAAGCTGTACCTAGTATAGTGAAGTCTCTAACACATCACTCCCGTACTGCAGTATGTGATATGGGACTACCTTCCTTTTTTTTAACCAGACAGTCACGTGTGGCAAACAGATAGTATGCTCATGTTTATTATAACAGTCACGTGTGGCAAACAGATAGTATGCTCATGTTTATTATAACATTATTACAGCTTTCTTGCATCAACTTACGAGATTAACTGGTTTCAGAACAAGTAAAATAAGACTGAAGTCTTCTATTACTGTTTCCAATACACTAAAAAATCTTTAACTTGATGGTTGCTCCCGACGCTACGAATTGCAACAAAACTATAACAATGTTTATAATTATTGTGTACAGTGACATCAAATTCTGTGATTCTATTCACAATGTTGAGCACAACGTCACATTTCACAGCATTAATCTTGTAAAAAATTCAATGATTTTTTTTTTTCTTCGGATTTAATTTTTGTATGGCGGGCCCGGGACACGTCATTAGCGATATCTTCAAATGTTGACTGTTTAAAACGTACCACACGATTGAGGTTTTATGTGCGAAATTTCTACTTCCTAGGTCGTCTGAAACTTAGTGATTTGAAACCTCCAGACAAAGCTCATATCAAATTAAATAAAGTGTTTAAAAACAAAGTCTCCAATCTCGAAAGTCTCCAGTCAAGTAACTGGGTATTTCTGTCACCCGACAAAAAGTCTTCAGTCAAGTAACTGGGTATTTCTGTGTGGTGGTGGTTTTGATGTTATGATTGTTGTTATTGTATTTCCTATTGTACTGAGTGAGGTCAGCTGTGAAGGTCCCTGAATATCTAAGGTTATAGTGAGTTATCAGGGACCCTTTCTGCTACCACCTTAAGATCTCACTCAGACTTATTCTTGACTAGTATGTCTGATAGCTACGTCTAATGTCTAGGGTTATGAACATGTGGTGTGATATTAATTCAATACTTAATCACACACACACACACACACACACACACACACACACACAAACAAATATTAAATTCTATGATCAACTGAACTAACACTTGGGTTAAAATTTTGATAAGTAATACTTTTTTTACAATTTTATTTATTCCTGAACTAGATATTCTTTTGTTCAGGACTGTCAATTTCAAAATGTAATCAATTTATGGATATATACATAGATATATATGAAATTTTAATTAACTAAAAGGACAATCTGTCCATACACATTATAGAATTTATACTTAAGGTTGTTGATCTAATTTATTTTCACTACACTGTTACTGGAGTGCTGGTCAGGATGTGTTCATCACACCCTGTCTTTATTTATACCTATTCTGTTCAAGTTTATGCTCTTTCTTTGATTTTTATGTCAAACAGTTTGTTTCTTCTTTGGTGGCTTGTTGATGAAGAGTTCCGGACCAGGGCTGTTGTACTTATCTGGCCCGGGACGTTAGTTGATAGTTGAATGTGCGGCTCACTGCCACTGACTTGATCCTTCTGCAGTAATTTTGGCCGCAACTTGTACCAAGACTACAAGTCATACACCACGATAGCAACTTCAACAGAACTGCTGGTTATTTATTCAGGAAGCTGGCACTAGCACAGTGCCAGTACAAACCCACAGATTCACAGAATAAACACAGGAACGATGACTGGCACAGATTCAGCACTGCTGCATGCGTGACTAAGAATCTTGTATTGAATTAATATAGTATTTAATTTCTTTACATTAGTGCATCGTCCTGACACTGGACAGTTTCTTAGGCAAATGGCGTCCAGCCTTCTAAGTTTTCTGTGATATAAAATGCGTTGGCCCATGAGATCTAACTACTAAGCTTTTCAATTTGAATTTGAAAAATAAAGTCAAAATTACAGCCCAATTTCAAATGTACGTCGGTCACATTTTGGCATTAAAAGTTAAAAACAGACTTGCTTTTTGGCCTAACAAGTCTTCCTCTCACTCACTTCTTGACTTTCCACTGCTAAATATATTTAGTTTTAGGGCCATCCCATAATATCTCTCCCTCTTTCTACCCCCCTCTCAATCAGATTACATGTACCCTTGCTTGTCTCATTTCCGCTAACGCGTCCAAAAAGTAACCGTTAGTGAATGCAGGGACGAGCGTCTGTTGGTCTGTCTGCACTAACCAATACAGTATTTTGTCAATAACTTTCTTATTATTGGGGGATTTTGTATTTTTAAACATATTATTTCTCAGGAGAAGATAAGCTATGAAACTAACTAAGTTTTATGGCCCTCTATCTGGAATTAAAGAATTCCATATATTTTCCATCTTTAGTTTCAATCTCTACTATTACCTAAACACGCCATCTCTTTCCCGCTTTTGCATTTTTCAAAACGAAACAACAAGTCTGTGACGTCATAAAATGTACCATTCTGCAAGAAAGGAGGGCTGGGTGTGTGTGGTTACATGCCAAACTGCATGACTATGGAACGAACAAATATTTGACCCTGTGGCGTTATTTTTTTTTTGCTCTGCCGCTACCAATATCGCCCGCGTTTGCCTACAATTTTGCGTGTTTCAACTAACTAGTGTCAAAAGGCGCAGTCTAAAAATACATTTTCCTCTCTCCTCTTTTGGTCCGAAACAAGGCTTATTCTGTCAAAATTGTTACCAATAGTTCCAAGGTCACTGGCAAACGATAGTACCCTTACACTACGTTTCTGTCCTGCAAAATTCAGCGCGATGACTGGCGTGGGGAAAGAAGACGCGTCACAACCTAACTATTTTTATTTCTACTTTATCTTAACTTTATACTTACAAATAATAATTTTATCGGTGTATCAATGTAATTTTATCACATTCTGTCACCCGACGACTGATTTAGTACTATATCTATAAAAAAATAAATACAAAACGTGGGGGAGGGGATGGGGGGGTGTGGGGGGTGTGAGGGTGGTTAGAGATAATATATGATGCGCGTGCATTTCTTGAAGGCCAATGCTCCACGGGGAGCAGAATAGAAATGAAAGAATGGCTCAATAAATGAGCTTTTTTTCTGCACTTGCATATATGTTATTTCTTCTTCTTTGATCCATAACCACCAACCGCCAAAGCAGTCAGCGGCCATCACGCCTGTTGGCGTCTTGTAGAGCAGCAACAAATTGATTCCACTTTGCTCGGTTGGCGGCCATCCTTCGTACAGTGCCCCAACTCTGGTTCATTCTTTGCATCTCGGCTTCCACAGTCCTCCGCCAAGTTGTTTTTGGTCGGCCTCTCTTTTGCTTTCCCTCGGGGGTCCATAGCATAGCTGTTCTTGTGATGATATCAGGGTCCCTTCTGAGGACGTGGCCAACCCAACTCCAGTGTCTGCCAGCTATGATGGTGTGCATGTCCTCCTGCTTACTCCGAATAAGTAGTTCTTGGTTGCTGATGGTGTTTGGCCAAAAGATTCGGAGAATTTTCCTTAGACAGATTGTGTGGAAGGAGGACAGTTTCGACATTTCCATCTCTGTTACTCTCCAACATTCCGCACCATAGAGAAGCACAGAAAGTACACAGCTCTCATACAGTCTTAATTTGGTGTTTGTGCTGTACTGGGAAGACTTCCAAATGTTGTTGAGAATAGCAAAGGCTGTTCTCGCTTTATTCATTCTGTTGTTAATGTCCTTGCTTGTTCCGCCGTCAGGTGTTACTATACATCCTAGGTAAGTAAATGTGTCTGTCTGTTCTACCTTCTGGTTCCTTACTGTTATTGGCTCAGGATTGCCCACATTTAGTGTCATGACCTCTGTCTTCTTCAGGTTGATGTTCAGGCCAACCTGCTGGCCATACTTATTCAGTCTATCGGTTTTGTCTTGAATGTGTTGATGTGAATGCGCGAGTAGTGCAATGTCATCTGCATATTCCAGGTCTTCCAGAGTAGAAAACGTTGTCCATCTAATTCCTCTTGGACTGCCCTCTGTTGTCTGGCGCGTCACCCAATCTATGGCTGTCAAAAATAATGTTGTTGATAAGGGGCATCCCTGTCGTACTCCTGTTTTCACTTCGAAAGTTACATTACTCAATCCAACACTGCACGTAAAGTTAAAATAGAGGCTTTTTATGATGGAAACAATGCGGCTGGGAATTCCATAAGCCCTCAGCATTTTCCATAGGCTGTCCCTATGTATACTGTCGAAAGCCTTTTCAAAATCAACAAAGTTAATGTGCAGCTGTCTCTGCCATTCTGAGCCCTGCTCTATAATGTTCCTGAGGGTAAATATATGATCTGCACATCTTCTGTTCTTTCTAAAGCCCGCTTGTTCTTTCCTCAGTTTATGGTCAACTGCTTTTGAAATTCTCTGGATGATTATCCTGCCTAGTATTTTGCTGGGAACTGAGAGGAGAGTAATTCCTCTCCAGTTGTTGCAGTCTGCAAGGTCGCCCTTCTTGGGCAATTTGACAATTATTCCTTTACTCCACTCTGTTGGTGTTGTCTCAGTTTTCCAGACTTGTGCAAATAGTGGTTCTAATAGTTCTGCTGCTAGTTCAGGGTCTGCCTTGAATAACTCAGCATTTAGATTGTCGTGACCAGGCGCTTTTCCATGTTATAAGTTATTTAGAAACAGTTAAATATGTGTTCTATTGTTTTAATTACTAGAAAAAAAGTAGTTTTTGTTAAAGTTGTACAACTGAGATAATAATAAGTGCTTACTTTAATTACAAACAGTTTTGGGGGTTGAAATGAGGGCAGTGGGCCGAATGTTCGATGCAGCCTTAAAAAATAATTAAGTTAAGCAGCAAAAAGGGGTAAGTGTTAGAGTTGGGAATTCTAAACCTTACCTTAAACCCGAATCCTTACCCTAACGAGGTGGGTGACTTATTTGGATGACATTGAAGAACCACAACTCTTCGTTTCAATCCAGTTTGGGTTACATAATTTCATCATCCAACCAGCAAAAAAAAAAAAAAAACACAACTCACACAATTGATTATCCATCAATTACAGTACCAATAAATATAAAGTTAACAAAAGATAAATAGACGATTAAAAGATAATAAATTAATATAACACTAGAGTTGAATGAAAAGTCCCTCAAACACAGAATTAGTAATCAGGGATATTGCGGTGAAGCGTATATGTTGAAGTGATGGGACAAGAACATTAATGTGGAACTGATGACAAGAACCAGATAAATGCCAGTGAAACAAGAGATGACAAGAACCAGATAAATGCCAGTGGAACAAGAGATGACAAGAACCAGATAAACGTCAGTGGAACAAGAGATGACAAGAACCAGATAAACGCCAGAGGAACAAGAGATGACAAGAACCAGATAAACGCCAGTGGAACAAGAGATGACAAGAACCAGATAAACGCCAGTGGAACAAGAGATGACAAGAACCAGATAAACGCCAGTGGAACAAGAGATGACAAGAACCAGATAAACGCCAGTGGAACAAGAGATGACAAGAACCAGATAAACGCCAGTGGAACAAGAGATGACAAGAACCAGATAAACGCCAGTGGAACAAGAGATGACAAGAACCAGATAAACGCCAGTGGAACAAGAAATGACAAGAACCAGATAAACGCCAGTGGAACAAGAGATGACAAGAACCAGATAAACGCCAGTGGAACAAGAGATGACAAGAACCAGATAAACGCCAGTAGAACAAGAGATGACAAGAACCAGATAAATGGAAGTGGAACAAGAGATGACAAGAACCAGATAAATGCCAGTGGAACAAGAGATGACAAGAACCAGATAAATGGAAGTGGAACAAGAGATGACAAGAACCAGATAAATGCCAGTGGAACAAGATATGACAAGAACCAGATAAATGCCAGTGGAGCAAGAGATTACAAGAACCAGATAAACGCCAGTGGAGCAAGAGATGACAAGAACCATATAAATGGCAGTGGAACAAGAGATGACAAGAACCAGATAAATGGCAGTGGAACAAGAGATGACAAGAACCAGATAAATGCCAGTGGAACAAGAGATGACAAGAACCAGATAAATGCCAGTGGAACAAGAGATGACAAGAACCAGATAAATGGCAGTGGAACAAGAGATGACAAGAACCAGATAAATGCCAGTGGAACAAGAGATGACAAGAACCAGATAAATGGCAGTGGAACAAGAGATGACAAGAACCAGATAAATGGCAGTGGAACAAGAGATGACAAGAACCAGATAAATGCCAGTGGAACAAGAGATGACAAGAACCAGATAAATGGCAGTGGAACAAGAGATGACAAGAACCAGATAAATGCCAGTGGAACAAGAGATGACAAGAACCAGATAAATGCCAGTGGAGCAAGAGATGACAAGAACCAGATAAACGCCAGTGGAACAAGAGATGACAAGAACCAGATAAACGCCAGTGGAACAAGAGATAAGAAGACGCTAGAGATGGATAGGGCACGTTCTTGGGGAAACCTGTTGACAGCATTACCAGACAGACCGAGGTCTGAGATCCTTAAGATAAAATTGATACCAATGAACAGACATGAAGGGGGGGTTAAGAAGACATGCAAAGACCTTGAGCTGATGGCACGTGACAGGAAGTTTGGCATAATTTAGGTGATGACCTATGACCTTGTGTGAGCTGAACGATGGTGAATAAAGGTTGCATTCTGGTGCACAAGACGGGACATAGTCCAGAGTATGTGGTGTGCACACAAATGCATCGAGTCTAAATGGTATGCACGTTTGTTGATATGTTGTGTGTACTGAGTACGTCAGAGAGAGAGTGTGTGTGTGAGAGAGAGAGTGAGAGAAAGAGATGAAAGAGAGATATGGAGGATTCTGATCGAATATGTAGGACAGCGAAGTCGTGTGTGTATGTGTGTGTGTGTGTGCATTGTCTGTGAGTATCGATATGGAAAGATAATGCTGAACACCCCAAAAGGATTTACGTTGTTATGATCATATGTATCTGAAGTTGTACATAAATATGGACGCATATTTTATGAGCTAATGACTTGCTGAATGGGTCTTGACTGAAATCCGAAACTTGGATGACTTATCTATGAGATGTGTGGTCTTTAAGAATATGCTGAAGCAGAAATGTCCTGGGGAGTCTACGAAGAGACACAAAAATAAAAGGACAACTGCGTCCATCATCAGGCATGTCGTACAAGCTGACTAGTATGAGGTTTGGCATGAGGCTGCCAACCTCATCATGTACAACAACATGCCAGAGAAACAACTGATGCAAGAATATGTCAATGTTTGGTGCAGGCTTTTGGCAAGGGAACCAGTTGTAATGGTGGCCTCAAACTCCGCAAGGAGAGCACAGGACAATGAAAGAATGTAGCAGAAATGATGATTTGTCAAAGAACTGTTCTGATTTTAATTAGATCACAAATTACATCTTGTTATTGTGGACTTTGTTGACAGTTGACAGAGTTAGCTTAAGTTTATTATTGTGATACTGAAGTTCTCTGTCATCACTGGTTGACATACAGTCACGCATTCACCACTGGTATCTACAAGCTCCTAAACCACAACAGCCACTGTTTTCAACAGCTTTTATAACAGAGATGGAACTACACATGAAATATATTATGGTCACAAGGAACAGTAATGACAATATCTGACACGTAGTAGTCAGGTATAATCAATTAAGAATGTCAATGAATAGAACCCGCAATCTAAAATGGAATAAAAAACGTTGCATAATAAAATTGAAACCAAAAAAGGATTGAACAGTATAATTATGTTAATTTACAAAAGGTGTCAATGTTTTCTCAAACAAGAAAATATTTCTTCTTTAAACAGTGCGGGCTGCTTGGACCTGGAATAATTGCGATGGTAATGGAGGGAGACAACCGGTGTTTGCTTAAGCGTAATACTTAAAAAAAGTGTCTAGTTACCTCCCGTTTGGGACACCAGTCGCCCTGCGTAGAAGATTATTGCTAACATTACCTGCTTCCTTTATTGAAATGCCTGTTTGTCTTTCTGCAGAGTTGGCCTGAAATGTGAGTATGCACCTGTAACCTGCAAAAAGTGTAGAACGAACGAACGAACTTTTTTTTCAAAGGGTTATGAATTGGGCACGTAGGCCCGTCTGACATTCTGCCCTTCCTCTCTCTCTCATCATGTATACTGTATCCTTTCATCCCCCCCATTTACTGCAAGCATTATTTAGGCATGTATCATTACAAAATAATATAACATCATACATTTGCAATATTCATCATAATCAAAGTATGTTTTTAAAGTAAATTTAAAAAAAAAAAACCTAAAATAAAAAATTACATGAAAAAAAAAACAAACAAACAAAACCAAAACAAACAAACAATAAGATTGACAAAAATCGAATTCCTCATACAGTAAATTAGACCGTGATTTGAGGCATAATCAGATGGTGTGTTATAAGAACTCGTGAAACATTCGAACAGTCTGCTACTGAATGACTAGGGACTGTGTTTTCCAGTGTATGCGAGAGATTTGACCAGACGTGAGCAGCTTTGAGTCCTATAGCAGATACTGCCGTAGGGAGTGAATTGTTTAAGCCTTCACAATAGTAGGTCCATCAACATGTGGTGGGGTAACCAGTTCCTCTCCTTCTGTCTTTGCCTTCCCTAACTCAAGAGCAGAATCAGACTAGGTAGATAGTTAGACAGACTAGGTAGATAGTTAGACAGACTAGGTAGATAGTTAGACAGACTAGGTAGATAGTTAGACAGACTAGGTAAATAGTTAGACAGACTAGGTAGATAGTTAGACAGACTAGGTAGATAGTTAGACAGACATATACGAAAGAAATTAATTTTCCAAGGGTTGAAAATCGGACACACAGTTCCCTCGTGCATTCTTCCTTCCTCTTGCTCATCTTTTGTTACTGTTGCTCAAGATACCATGTGTGAACTCTGATGATGGAAGTTGAAAAGCCAAGTCCACACGTCTAGAATGACATAAGATACTTTAAGCCATGTTTCCTTAACCTGTGGTCTACGAAACCCTCTGGGGCTCCATGAGTGGAATTTAAGAGATCCGTGTATACCTACAATTTTAAAAGTGTAAAATGTTTAATTATGCCTTTATGTATTTCCCCCCCCCCCCTTTCCCTCCCAGAAGGGGTCCGTAGCCTTCACTAGACAATCAAAAGTGTAGACAGGTCAAGTTAGTCTCATGGCAGATACAGCTGCAGGGGAGTGAAGTGTTAGAGACTTTACTAAACTAGTATTCTAGCTTTGAGAGATGGTGTAACAAATTCCCTTCCTTGCTAAGGCGTAACATCACCGAGTTTCCAACCCGAAATCTGACGAGAGGTCAGGGCGCTGGGCAATCGGAAGGTTAATGAAAGGGTTCATTTAACACACACACACACACACACACACACACACACACACACGCACGCACGCACGCACGCACTCACGCACGCACGCACGCACACACACACACACACACCCACACCCACACACACACACACAGTTAAGAAACTCTACTTCAACTAGTTATACAACCCTCCAATTAGCTGCAAGAGTACTGTAATTTGACTACTGTTTCTTCCATCAGCATCGTTGTCATCAATGTCTCTGCGGGGAGGTGTAGGCAATCTGTCTATCCAAAGAAGTCGATCCTTGATGCTCTCAGTAATTCTCAGTTCTGTTATTTCTCACTTTGTACGTTGTTAACATGCATGTCAGCAACATCAGTCTTAAGCAGGTTCCTGAGTTCTAATACCTAGGAAGAATGTTTTCTGAAAATGGAAGAGTGGATAGAGAAATTGAAATAAGATGTCAAAAAGTCAGTACAGAGACTTACCAACTGTCACTACTACTCAAACATCAGAATATCACTATGGAAACCAAACAACAGCTTACAAATAGTATATTCTTACCAACTCTTTGCTATCAGTGTCTAACATGGACACTGACAAAAGTACAGGAGAAGAAAATCACATCTTGTGAGATGAGATGTTTAAGAAAAGCTATTAATGTTACCAGGAGAGACAGAATGAGAAAATGATGACATTATTAAAAAATGACATAAACAACATCATGCATCAAGTATATAGAGACCCAGACAATCAAGTGGGTCGGTTATTTCATGAGAAAATATTTCCGATAAATTACCACGCGCTCGCCTACAACACTATACGATCTGGGTTCAGAGCACGGGGAAGATCAAAAGGCAGATGGCTAGACAACATTACAGACATCCTACAACAATATCACAGACATCCTACAACAACATCACAGACATCCTACAACAACATCACAGTCATCCTACAACAACATCACAGACATCCTACAACAACATCACAGACATCCTACAACAACATCACAGACATCCTACAACATCACAGACATCCTACAACAACATCACAGACATCCTACAACAACATCACAGACATCCTACAACAACATCACAGACATCCTACAACAACATCACAGACATCCTACAACAACATCACAGACATCCTACAACAACATCACAGACATCCTACAACAACATCACAGACATCCTACAACAACATCACAGACATCCTACAACAACATCACAGACATCCTACAACAACACGGGCTCACAGCAGCCGAGGCGACACACTTGGCACAACGCTTCAGGGCCGGAGTGGAAAGTAGTAAATAAAAATAAATAAATAAAATATTGAGCTCTTTGCTCCACGGAATTTCTCATTTTATTTGCTCAGAGTCTATGACTCACTTCCATACAATAAGAGTGCTGCGGTGTAATACTTCAACGCTATTCTTCGTACTTTCATTAAGATGCAGCAAACACAGATGTGTTTATTCTGGACAAAGGACAACGAGAATTGCCAACACTGCGACCTCAAGGCCTTCGTCATGGAACAAAAAACGAAAACAGAAGAGGGAAAAGGTCAGAACTAAGCAAAATAAATAAAGATTATAGATCCGAAATTAAAGTGGTTAGTGATACTTCAGAGAGAGTCAAAAACAAACAAAAAAGATGGCAGCTGAGAATCGTACTTTTACACAATCATGTTTTTTAATGCAATTTTTAAAAATGAGTACTTAAGCCAATTAACCGGTATATGGTATATCAAGAAATGTGTAGTTTCATATTATTATCAAGAAATGTGTTGTTGTATGTTGTTATAATTTGGTATGTCTTACTATATGCTAGAACAAAGAATTATTAAATATCATGTTATTTCAAGGAATGTATAGTTTACATGTTGTTTCAAGATTTGTGTATAAAAACCACGTTATAAAAAGGAAGTATGTTACTGCATATTACTTGACGGGCTCATGTTGTTGCCAGTTGTTTACAGACAATAATTTGTTCTAAGTCATAAACATGAGTAAGAGATGGACAACAGACGCAGGCATGGAGTAGGACACACGCCGAGGGAACCACCTGATAGCATTACATGACAGGCCTTGTTCTGGAATCTTCATGGTAAAAGAAACAGACTGGAATCTAAAATGTATCATCATCACCATTTTATTTTGTGCTCCTCATGGAGCATAGAACCACAACTGCTGCAGATCTCCTTACAGGAAACCTGCCTCAGGCATTCACATGTTCCCACATCTGTCGTGGTTTCTGTGGCGGTTGGTGTTACATGATGAGTTTGTCGGCCCCCATGCACAACCTCATCTTAGTAGCCTTGTACGACATGCCTGTGGCAGCAGTAGTTATATTCATTCTCAGTCTCTCCAGAGACCCCCCCCCCCTTTTTCCCCCACCCCCCGGAGTACACAGGGAATCTACAATTTATCCAGACGAGAAATGATGTTGGACTACGAAAGAACAAAGAAGGCACGGACACAACTAAAATAGGTGACATATGCTAACAGTGGGGGGTCAAAGGTCATGAAAATAATGATGATGTTATATAGGAGAGGAGACGAGTAGAACTAACACATACACAGTTACAAGTGACGGGACAACACGCTTCAGGTTACACACTTTTATTTTTGAATGTACTAAAAATAGAAAGTTCTGTGATCTTGTTCACAATTTTGTGTACGTCACCAAATTCTGTGATCCTGTTCACAATTTTGTGTACGTCACCAAATTCTGTGATCCTGTTCACAATTTTGTGTACGTCAACAAATTCTGTGATCCTGTTCACAATTTTGTGTACGTCACTAAATTATGTGATCCTGTTCACAATTTTGTGTACGTTAAAAAATTCTGTGATCCTGTTTACACCAAATTCTGTGATCCTGTTTACAATTGTGTACAGCGTAACTAAGCTTTATAGTTTTTTCACAGCTGTAATCTTGTAAAATTTCAATGATTTTTTCTACTATAATTTATGTATGTCGAACCTGGGACAGATCAGTCGATGTTACGTCAAATTTTGATAGTTTAAAATCGGCCACGATAGTGAGTCGTCTGCAGAATTGCAGTTACCTAGGTCATCTTAAAACTAATCAACAAAGGGCTCAAAGATATGAAAAAACCCAAACAACGCTTATATGAAATTAAATAAAAGCTTTGAAATATCAAAGAATATAAAAACTGTTAATCGGCGAGTTAAAATTTAAACCAAATAAAATGTAAATAGAATAAACTTTAAAATGTCATAACATTTACTTTGACAAGCAATCTCTTGAGTCTATGTTATTGAGTTATTGTTGTTGTGTTATTCTGTCTTTCTGTTTTGTGTGTGTATTTATTTGTTTATTGTAGTTTGCTTGTCATAAGTGTGGTGTCTCACGCTGAACATTTTAAAAGATGTATTTATTAAATAAAGTTTAAAAATATTTTTGCAGCTTCCTATCTATTGCTTTTCGTCTTCTGCGTTTATAATTAAACCTGTCTATTTCTCTGTGCACTGAGATACATGCATCTCTCGGTATGTGATTATCTCTCTCTCTCTCCTTCTATCTGTCTCCCTCCTTCTTTCCCCTTCTCTCTATCTCTTAATGGCTCTCTTCCACTATCTTCCTTTTTCTCTATCTTCCTCTTTCTGCCTGCCTCTCTCTTCCTCTCTCTGTCTCTATCTCTCCATACATCTCTCCCAATCCTACCCTGTCTCCTCTATCCATTCACCTCTCTCTGTCTCTCCCATGTCTCTCTTCCTGTCTTTGTATCTCTCCCTCTCTATGTATATCTCCTCCTCTCTCTCCTTCCCTCTCTCATTCTCTCTCCCTCTCTCTTTCTCTCCCCACCCGTGTCAAGACCAATATTGACAACACAGAGTGATGATTTCAAATCACAAGTACTCACAACTAGACTCTACTAATCATCACCATCATAACCCCCTCAACTCCCTGTGAAGAACATGCCTTCACTGCCAATACTTCCTATCTTGTGCCATCCGTTCCAAGTCTTTCCATATCAACTTTATTCGTGTTATGCCTGTCTACAATTTACTTCCCCACGTGTATTGCTCTTAACCCGAAGTTTCTAAAACAAGAGCTACCTTGTAATGTTATCAAAACGGTTTCATCATTGTGCGTCCTATCCCACGCCAAGCAATATTTCCCACACTTCTTCCCTTGGTATTTGTCTGGTTCTTCCTATTAGGTCATAAACTGGTGACCTTGTCATCATTTTTCAATCCTTACGTTATACGGAGGCATCCACAGATGAAATAATTTAACTTCTTGGTTATCGTGTTAGTTGTTCTCCATGTTTTACCACCATACAATAGCACTAGAGTCCAAAATAGATGGTTAGAACATGAAGGAAGAACGTACGTAGAGGCCTGAAACCTTCAGGAACTTGTGTGGATCTAGTCCAGTCCTGGTCATGCAGGGTCTCGGCAGTGAGAGAGGTCACAGACTAGCCTGGACAACACCCATAGTGGGGCACTGGATATTGATAAGGGAGAGATACTAAGAACAATCAATGATCGCCTCTTAGAAGCCACACCAGCCGTTGAATCAACAAGGTGAAGGTTCCGAGATTTGGCATCATATGTAGAGACTAGTAGACATGAGGGAATGAGAGGATGGGTCAGGTGCATGTACAGCCAAAGCGCTCTAGGAACAATTTGTATTCATAAACTTCGACATTTTCTTAGGGAAACTTCGCACCTAAGGGTTTGCCTGGAGTACAATAATGTTGATTCTGAACCACAGTAGTAGGAATGCGTTGACATTTGAGATTCATCATCATCATGTGACGTATTCTTTCCAGAACGTTGTCTCCATTACAGCTGCTCTGAACGCATCACGATTCTGGGCAAGTCGACCTGCATCAGCCAAAGACAAGTTCAGACTCTCTGTCATGTCCTGGGTCCACCGTCGTCTAGGTCGACCCCTTCCCCTTTTTCCAGGGACCATGCCTTCCATCACTGTTTTTTTCCAGGCTATTATGTCTTTTTATATGACCGAAAAATTTCAGCTTCCTTATTGCGATGGTATTTAGGAGCCAATGTTCCTGTACGTTTAGTGAGTGCAGTACTTCTCTGTTGGTCTTTTTTTCTGTCCAGGGTATTCTCAACATCCTTCTGTAGCATTTCATTTCGAATGATGTAATCTTTTTTGCAACTGTTTTATTGAGTGTCCAAGTCTCGCAGCCGTATGTTGCTACTGGGAATATACATGCTCTGATCAGTTGTAACTTTGTTTCTTTGCTTGTGCCTTGCCATAGGTTTTTCATCTGTATTAGTTTATGTGAAGCAATTGCAAGTCTTCTTTTAATTTCTACTGCGCAGTCGCCAGAGCTGTTGATGATTGATCCTAAGTATTCGAATTCATTAACACTTTCCAGTTCTTCGTTATCAATTTCAATTTCTGGTTTGGTCTTTACTTTGTCTGTTGTCAATACTTTGGTCTTCTTGGTGTTAAGGTATAGATTCTGAGATTTGAGATTACAATACAATATTGGCTTTCTCTTTGTTTTAAATTTCATGCAGGTCGACTTGCCCAGAATCGTGATGCGTTCAGAACAGCTGTAATGGAGACAACGTTCTGGAAAGAATACGTCACACGATGAACGACAGTTTATCTTGCCCTTTGTACATCACTACCAGTTCCTGCAACTTTGTAAGTCACTGCTAATTCCTGCAACTTTGTACATCACTGCCAGTTCCTGCAACTTTGTAAGTCACTGCTAATTCCTGCAACTTTGTACATCACTACCAGTTCCCCTAACTTTGTACGCCACTGCCTGTTCTTCAACTTTGTACATCACTACTGTGACGGTATTGCCTCCCCTGCTTTGCAGTAGTGGTCCAACAGGGGCCAAAACTCAAGAGTATCTATTATAAGCTTCAATGGAGTCTATCTTTACACAAGATTACTCTTGGCAGAAATGTAGATAGAAGAGTAGTAAAGCTTCTATCACATGGGAGTCTTCATAAGATATTCAGATAAGCGAAAACAATGCTGGCTGTCGTGAGCACGTTAATTCTATAATCTGCCGACACTTTTATGAAGAATTTAGCAATGGTTTATTCTAGCTCGTTAAGCTGTGTTAATCAGTGGAATTAGTATTATAATATATATACATAGTTCTGTTTAGAGTGTGTGTTTAGTAACTTTGACTAGACAAACATGTAGTACATTTAAAAAAAGGATTGAATCGAAGTTAAATTTGTAACATTAGAAATAACAACATTTAATAATCACTTTAAGTTTTAACAGTTGGAAAATTAATTGAATAGTTATGGAAAAGGTTTCATCACTTGAATGGGATTTAACTGAATAAAGGAGGTCACTTTTGGCAGCGGATATTGTCACTTAGCTGCCAATGGTAGTTTCTTCTCCCGCTGAGTCAGTTCCTTTCCACTCTGCTCTCGCTCGTCTCTGATCAAAGTTCAGGCGCCGCACGTTCCCAGAACGTTCAAGGAGTAAAGGCTAAATTGGTTCTGCGTCTGTCTATAAGACCCCCTTTTGATGGCGTCTCGCAAAACGTCAGTCCACTTCTACCTTCACTTGGTTCCAGAGATAGTACTTTCTGTTGGTACCACCAATAACTGGTAATAGAAATAGAAACGAACCGCTCTTCTGAGTATGGCGTTTTCCAACCCATAGTTATGGGTTCCTGTCTTCCCATATCACCATCCCATGTCAGAATTTACTCTCGATGAGAATTAAATTTAATCCCTCGTGATAAAACTTCCTTTACGATTACACTGAATAGCTTTAGCTTTACATTACATTTAAAGGAAAAGGTTAAACGTACAGATATAATATGTTTTACATTTACATTTCCACTGTTTGAAAAGTGTTCACAATATAAATTCATTTATGTTTCATTTATATTTACACTTATGGAAAAGTTTGAAACTTCTATTTATTTAAAATGAATATTTTCACATAGACATTTACACTGGTCTAAAGCTTGAAAACTTACGTCAATTTTAAAGTGAATATGTTTAAAGAGACATTTCCACTGCTTTGAAAATGTAAGTATTGTTCTTAGAATGTACATCATTTCTTTCATCTTTCTCTCCCTGCTCCATAGGGAATCTGGAACTACTTTATGCTTTTAGTTCTCTTTACGAAACTATCAATAAAGCAATCACCAGCCCCTGCAGTTGTGGTTCATGAATTATCATTCTAGATACTGAGGTTGCCATCCCCAAATGACTTTGACATCCAATAACGAGTTTCACACATTAAACTTCACATGGTAATATATACATATTTATGTTAGTTCACATGTTAGTAATAAAATATGAAATGTAAATCACAACTTACGCCAATCCTGGCTACAGACTTGTTTGCTCAGATGAATATAAGAGACGAATTGTTCTCTTACACGCGTTTGGGATGTCTTTAATGTTACAATAGATTGCCCCTTCTGACTCCGTGTTTTTCAGTTTCCTAGTCCCGGTGTTCTTTATTAAAATTTGAAAGAGATTTCCTGTGCTTTGTAAGTCTTATCTGGTTCTCCAATAAAAGGTCCGGTTAACAAATAGGAATTATGAATCTAGTCTTCACTCTGGCGAGGTCTGAGGTCTTGGCGAGCTTGAAATTCACAGTGAGATAAAACTGCGAAATGGTTAGCCTATATTCCCCCTCAATGTTGTTATGAATCTAATCAGAAAGATTCAATCATTTCAAACATGTCGGGTATGGCACTTTCAAAATATTTCCTACATGGAAACATTTGCAAAAGGTCACGTCTCCCATATATGGTAATATGATGTCTTGCATACACTCTCACAAACACATTTGTAGACTCATACTGTCTAGAATGTAATACTCATAAATCAATGATTACTTTTAACCAAGTGACCGGAAACGATTATATCACACTTGTCTGCACACAGGTGTGGTGGGAGGTTTTTATTGGCTCTAGGATCAGTATAGTACTGACAATTACAGAAATAGAATTTCTGCAGAAAATGGTGAAGTCCCAGTGTCTGAGAGAACTACTGGTATCACAATTTAGTTACGGCTGTGAATGTTCTGATCTCGAAAAATTAGTAGAGAGGAGACCGACATAAATTGCCACCTCCGCTGTGTAACTAACTGTGATATTAAGACAAGGAAACAGATGTTACTTAACAATGATAAAATTGACAAGTCTTCAAATACAATTTCCTTATTATTTATTTAGTATATACACTATCTACTCTTGTGCTGAAGGGTGAATGTTGAAAAATGGAATGTAATGGATTTGTAAATTTACATATGATTTACAAATATTTATATTTATATAGAAATATAAATATATTACAACAAGTTTTCCTATTATAGGAACAAAAATTATATCAGCTGTGCTGTTATTCAATTATAGTACATGTATCAGCTGTGCTGTTAATTACGTCTATAACATTTATTAGCTACGCTGTTAATCTTGTCTCTTTCTACGCTAAATCACTTTCTCGTCACTGACACTAACATTTGCTCACAATGCTGACAGAAATGGTACTAATGTGTACTCATCTCTCTAAGGTCTGTTCTTCTTTGTTTGGTTCACACAACAACGGCTGAGGATCGTTCCTTTAGCCCACCCAAGACTGAGGGGGACCAAAGATGTAGATTCTGTGCAACCTCTATGCTCCTGCGGAGTTCCAGGCAGCTGGATTGACGACCCACGATCTCAGTTTTGATGACACGAATAAAACCTGTAACAAGGAAAAATAGGGGCTAATTTCTGTCATCAAGAACACCTATTTCTAATGTGGATGAAATGAGCGTGTGCCTCAGGTGTCTGCATGTAGTATGAATGACAACATGGCTCAGTATGATTTAGCAATAGCGAGACAAGACAGGTGTCTACTTGCAAAACATTCTTTCTGACAAATTAATACATGGATACATCCAATAATATGAATTCAATACATGAATACATCCAATAATATAAATTCAATACATGAATACATCCAATAATATGTACACCTAGGTGTGATACAACCATTTCCTTCCCCCTATAATATACCAGGCCCTCTTTGACAAGTGCTATACTGGCTGGCAACATATATCCTAACAATATTGTTATGTTCTTATGATAGGAGTATATGAGACGAGGACTGTTTGGTGATATATCAGGTGGGAGTTAGATGAGACAATAGATTGAGTCCTAACAAGGACTGTTTTGGTTATATTTCAGTTGGTTTTATCGGAGATAATAGACTGAAGTTATAGGAGACAATAGATTGAGTTATAGGAGACAATAGATTGAGTCCTAACAAGGACTGTTTTGGTTATATTTCAGTTGGTCTGAGATAATAGATTGAAGTTATAGAAGACAATAGGTTGAGTCCTAACAAGGACTGTTTTGGTTATATTTCAGTTTGGAGTTATCTGAGACAATAGACTGGAGTTATAGGAGACAATAGATTGAAGTATGAGTCCTATTAGTCTTCGTCTATTCAATCATATTAGGAAATACAATCATTATACCTAATGCCCAAAGATACAATCAGTAACCTGATATATTCATAGTGAACCAAAATGTATTAAATATATACAGGTGTAGGTAGTATAAATGACACACAACAAATACCAACATTATATTATCTGCTGAAGGCCTATTTTCCTACTAGTTTATAGTAAAATTATATATTTACCCTCTAAGATTTTTAAACCGGCCAGGTTTTGACTCGACTTAGTGAAGCAGGCTGCAGGTCAATGCACTCAGGTAAGCTATAAATCAAAGCTGACAGCTCCTCTCTTCAGTCGGTCGGTATCTGGCTTCGTGTTGGGTTGCGTGCTTTTGCATAAAATCTCGCCCGATTATATAGGTAGATGAATGCTTAAGCAAAGCTTTTGGTTGGTTCCTGGCTTGGCAAGCTGACTGGTTTCCTGCAGTTTGGTCTCATGCCTCGTACAGCCTAATTTTATTCTGTTTTCTTCCGCCATATTGCGTGAACAAGATGGCCGCGACCCACATCCGAAAAAAACAGGGCTTAAGTTTTTCCTGGCGTAACTTCTTGTAATTTATTCCGGCTCAGCAACTGTGCGTTGATTGGCTGGGCTCTCGACATAGGGATTTAATAAGGTAGTGGGTTTACACAACTCGTTCCACGACAACAGGTGTCACACAGACAGTAATCTCGTTATCTGTCGTATGAGTACGCAAACTCTGTGTCTTATCGGAGATTTAAGCCGACCGATGTACATGTTAATCTGCCGCGCCTATAACCACAAATCTGGGTAGCACTCCTTGCAAATGTGATATTTATCATCTACAGTTTGATTTGATAAAATCAAATATCTGCTACTTATCAGAAAAAGAAAGAAAGAAAGAAAAGTGCGATAATTGACAGCACCTAATAAAAATCAGTACCACAAATGTACCGATACTGCCGGAGAGAACCAAAGATCGATAGAGGTCGTCCATTTCGTCACAAACGCCAGCTCCTCCAACTTTGTACGTCACTGCCAGCTCCTCCAACTTTGTACGTCACTGCCAGTTCCTCCAACTTTGTACGTCACTGCCAGTTCCTCTAACTTTGTACGTCACTGCCAGTTCCTCCAACTTTGTACGTCACTGCCAGTTCCTCCCACTTTATACGTCACTGCCAGCTCCTCCAACTTTGTACGTCACTGCCAGTTCCTGCAACTTTGTACGTCACTGCCAGTTCCTCCAACTTTGTACGTCACTGCCAATTCCTCTAACCTTGTACATCACTGCCAGCTCCTCCAACTTTGTACGTCACTGCCAGTTCCTCCAACTTTGTACGTCACTGCCAATTCCTCTAACCTTGTACATCACTGCCAGCTCCTCCAACTTTGTACGTCTCTGCCAGTTCTTCCAACTTTGTACATTTGGCAAGATATATGTGTGAGTTAACATATTGCCTCCAAAATATATGTGTGAGTTCGCTTTTTGCAGGAATGTTTCCCGACATGCAGGCTGGCTATAACTCGCTGCATTTATTCTCATTACCTTTTACCACAATAAAAACCCAATAATTATTCTTCTCATTACTGTAGCGGGTATAACTTGAACCTTGACACTTTCATTACAGGGTGCAAATCCGACATTTAACTAACGCACGTACATCTACAATACTCACGTAAACCCAGTGCACGTGCATGAGTAAATCATGTTACAAACTTGCCCCGTTTATGAAAATGCATCCTATTTCGTGTATGAACATGAATGCGTGATAATCCCAGATTTGTGAGTCAATTATAAAATTGAACCATTTGTGAATTTGAGTATGTCTAAACGTGA
The DNA here is from genome assembly GCA_024509875.1 of Oreohelix idahoensis. Taxonomy (NCBI): domain Eukaryota; kingdom Metazoa; phylum Mollusca; class Gastropoda; order Stylommatophora; family Oreohelicidae; genus Oreohelix; species Oreohelix idahoensis. The sequence continues at coordinate 1,545,683 of JAMPIV010010005.1, forward strand.
GGTGGTTTGGAAAGTGAGACATTTATGAAAGTGTATATCCCCGTGTGATCTTCCACAACACAGAGAAATATATGGAATACAAAAAACAAAAAGGTCCAACACAAAAAAAGACGAACCGTAAACTCAAATGTGTGAATCATGGACAATTAGTAAAGAAGTAGAAAGCGTCACTAGAGGCAACATAGATGCCATTTTAAAGAGGAATGTTACAAAAACAAAGGACAGCTAAACAGAGAAATGAGGATGTTCTGAAAGTTGTCAATGTGCGAAGCAAGATTATCCCTCTTCTTAGAAAGAAGCAGTCCGTTTTCTCTGGGCATGTTATGTGAACACTGAAGCTGGATTACATCGTGACAACAGGAGGGATTGAAAAAACTAACAGATAGAGGATTACATCGTGACAACAGGAGGGATTGAAGGAACTAAGAGATAAAGGATTACATCGTGACAACAGGAGGGATTGAAGGAACTAAGAGATAGAGGATTACATCGTGACAACAGGAGGGATTGAAGGAACTAAGAGATAGAGGATTACATAGTGACAACAGGAGGGATTGAAGGAACTAAGAGATAGAGGATTACATCGTGACAACAGGAGGGATTGAATGAACTAAGAGATAGAGGATTACATCGTGACAACAGGAGGGATTGAAGGAACTAAGAGATAGAGGATTACATCGTGACAACAGGAGGGATTGAAGGAACTAAGAGATAGAGGATTACATCGTGACAACAGGAGGGATTGAAAGAACTAAGAGATAGAGGATTACATCGTGACAACAGGAGGGATTGAAAGAACTAAGAGATAGAGGATTACATCGTGACAACAGGAGGGATTGAAGGAACTAAGAGATAGAGGATTACATCGTGACAACAGGAGGGATTGAAGGAACTAAGAGATAGAGGATTACATCGTGACAACAGGAGGGATTGAAAGAACTAAGAGATAGAGGATTACATCGTGACAACAGGAGGGATTGAAAGAACTAAGAGATAGAGGATTACATCGTGACAACAGGAGGGATTGAAGTAACTAAGAGATAGAGGATTACATCGTGACAACAGGAGGGATTGAAGAAACTAAGAGATAGAGGATTACATCGTGACAACAGGAGGGATTGAAGTAACTAAGAGATAGAGGATTACATCGTGACAACAGGAGGGATTGAAGGAACTAAGAGATAGAGGAAGACAAAGGAAGAAAGTACTGGACAGTTCATTATATATGACGTTGGTTTCAAAAAGACAGCAAGTGACGGTGTGTGAATGAATGAAAAAGTAACATAAAACAGCAGTAGGAGCTGTATTGTTACGTCCACTCTGACAGTATCACTATTTTTTAAGAAGGCCTGCTGTCTGCTGACACTTGAAAGAACATTTCTCTCTCTTTATCAGGGCAGTTGACGCTTGTGAAAGTGAAAAGGGATATTATAAGAATATTAAAACTGACCTCTTAGAGTGAATCTGCAATACAGATTACTAGAAAGTAGAATATAGGCAGAGGATTTGTAATTCTTGTCAAACTTCATTTCTTCCCTGGTTTATGCAATTATATTGTTATTTACAATTACGAGTTATTTAGCTTGTGTCCCCAGGTAAAAAGAGTACAAGACATTATCTTATTAGACGTATTACCAAAAGTTTTTATTCAGCATAATTGTGACAGTATAATTGTGACAGTATAATTGTGACAGCATAATTTTGACAACATAATTGTGACAGCATAATTGAGACAGCATAATTGTGACAGCATAATTGTGACAGCATAATTGTGACAAACAGAAAATAAAACAAACTCGATGTTGTGAATTTCTACAAATATAAAATAGAATTTTCAAAAGACATAGTAAAATAGAAGAGCCCATAAAAACCAAGCTACATTTTGGTGTCTTTACAAATACAAGTACAATACAAGTGTTACTTTGAACATGTTATTGTTGTTTCATAAAAAAGATTTTCTTCATTTGGACACATAGATGTATATAAGCTTCTCAATGCTGGTACTTGTATACTCAGTTTTATGTTGTGTGTGTGTTTCTGCCTGCCTCTAAGGTTAACCACGGGTTTTGGTTTGCTGAATGGTGTTGATATTTTCTGACTCAGTGGGTTGCCTTGACTATTGTCTGTTCTCTCGCTCGTCTGGACTACTAGTACAGGCTCTGAACTGTTTACACCATTTAAGGCCATCCCAACGTCAACCACCAATGTTTTCTCTGGATGGCTTGCTCTGGTTTCCTCACAGCTCTAGTGGTTCTCTATTATTTATGCTAGCTTTTACATATAAGGTTGTGACCACTAGTCTACTGTTTTGTCAAGGCACCTACAGTCGATTAGGCGTTAGGAGTTGCTATGAGTTTCAAACGCCTATCTTCCCGGCGAGAGAAGGCTACAGCCATTTACTGTTGTTTAGCACTTATTCTGCTATAGTCATCTTCACAAAACGTTATAGCTCTTCTACCAGGCTTTTTTTTGAATCTTTTTACCCACAGTATGGGATATATTTTTAACAAGACGCGTCCAAATCTTCCAGCATGCATCACTTGATGTAGCGTGGGTTATCCGATCCAGGAGCATGGCGTTCTCTCATAAATAATTCTGGACTTGCTGTCATCCATTCAAAAGGATAGGATTTCTCTGGTCGCCCGAACGGACCTGTGCATTGATGCATTCGTTCTCAAGGGAGAAAGAGAGAGAGAGAGAGAGAGAGAGAGAGAGAGAGAGAGAGAGAGAGAGAGAGAGAGAGAGAGAGAGAGAGAGAGAGAGAGAGAGAGAGAGAGAGAGAGAGAGAGAGAGAGAGAGAGAGAGAGAGAGAGAGAGAAAGAGGGGGGAAAGAAGAGGGGCGGTGTGAAGTTTAAAAAGCAGTATTCTAGAAGTTTACAGATATCGTTAGAATTGAAGAGAATTCGTCCGACAAAGTTGTCACAGGTTGCCTCCCCTGCTTTGCAGTAGTGGTCCAACAGTGGCCAAAACTCAAGGGTATCTAATATGGGCCTTCAAAGGTGTCTACCTTCGCACAAGATTACTCATGGCAGAGTGGTAGATATAATGATGCTTCTGTCTCAAGGGAGAACTCACAAGACATTCAGAAAAGCGAAAACAATGCTGCATTGGCTAAGCACGTTAACTCTGTGATCTGCCGACAACTTTTGTGAAGGATTAAGCAATTATTAATTTTAGCTCGCCAAGCCCCCATCCCGATTTACTCAGTGGAATTCTTATTATTATGGTATAGCTCTGTTTAGAGTGTATTTAGTAAATTGACTGAGGCAAACATGCAGTACATTTAAAATGATTAAATCGAAGTTAAATTTGTATAATTACAAATAACAAATTTAAAAATCATTTAGTTTTAACAAGGGTTTAAAAGAATGAATAATATTTTTTTTTTTTCAGAAAGGTATCATCACTGTTGTGATGGGATAAAAGTTTTAAAAGAAGTTCACGTGGAAGCTAATAGATTTCACTTATCTGCCACTAGTAAGTTCTGCTCCCGCTGATTGTTTGGTTCTTGGTAGATTGATCACTGATAAAGCTCGTCGCTGGTCAAGGATGTAGGGCGTAGCAAGTCCCCAGAAGTGTCAGGGAGTGTCTACAAAGTTGGTCCCTCGTCTTAAAGCTCAGGCCACTGTTCCCTTCTTGTTCCAGAGATAGTACCCTCAAATGGTACCACCACCAACAACCATGGTAAAAGAATAGAAACTAAACGCTCTACCGAGTATTGCGTTTTCCGACACATACTTATGATGTGTCCCCTTTCTCTTATTCCATCATCCTATCTGTGACGATACCACATCTGTGACGATATGGATGTGCGATCTCACGTCCACTCCGACAGTATCACTTTTTTTCTTCATTCTTCTCTTCCTCTCACTCATCGCTATTATTTGGCCTATTTTTTGCCCTTTCATTCATTATTTTGCTCTCTGCGTTGGATCTGTAGGGTGAAGTCTCTAACACTCCACACTCCTACGGAAGTATTGGCCACGGGACTATCTTTATGAGGTAATCGCTTCCGTTGTGCGTTCTGTATCGAGATTACAGATAAATCTGTCTGGAAACTCAACATTTGCAGACGATAGCATCGGGGCAGTATCAGTGCACAACGCTTGTTTGTGAAGATAGCACAAGATGCCGGCGGAAGTCTGACGCAACGATATGATGAGGTCACGCGTGGATATTAAAATTAATAATGTGAAACACGTGAGGGTATTTTTTAAATTTCAAACACCCCTACCCACATAGTGCTGAACAACAAGATTCGATTGAATTGGTTGATTTGAGAGGTCGGATTATGCAATGTATCTCATTGCAGAATTAGGCGGAAACACAGCTGGAATTTGAACTGAGGATTGTGAAATATAATGTAGTGAAAGTCAGTACACACACTGTAGCGCAAACGTCAGACTAGCGACTCCTAAAAGCCAGAAAGAAAAGGGAGACATAGGACTTAGAAATTCCACAACTATAAGAAACAGATCGAGTATTGAGCAATTTAGGAATTTACAAGTAAACCCACATTTTTAATACAAGACTGGAAACTTAAGAATTTGATCACACGTCATAGAGGAATTAAACAAAAGTTTTCAAAAGCCAGTGATTTCGCAGAACATCCGCCGTCAGAAGAATTAACTCTAATTTCCAGACCTAAGTGATTTCGAAGCATCTAATACAGAGCTGTGTCCAGTCTAAATCTGTGCAAGGAGATTGTGTATTCCCAAAATTGTGGGGTAAGTGTAAACAATTTATTTACTAATGTAGATTTTACAGGTTTCTTGCTAAGTGGTTATATATGAGGCTGACAACCTCAACATATGAAAACAGTATATGCACGAACCACTGCTGCAAGAGCTGGTGCTTGTTTCTTGCTAGTCGTGCGGAAAAACCCGACAGCAGAGGTGACTCCAGATTCCGGCTGGAGCAGTGATGAGTGATGACTACATCATATGTGCCTCAAGTGTAGCATATCATTTTGTGAGATTTATGTAACTTGTTAATGTTAGTTCAGGCACAAATCATATTCTCACTGTCCAGACACATTTTACCCGTTAATCCTCAGAGTAATATTGGTGAATTTTAACCCTCTTTTCGGAGTTACGTTGTGCGTGCTCGAGAATTAAATTCTTCTGAGAAGTTTAACATTGGTGGGCGGACAACGGGAACGTGAGCCTGTTAGAGTGCTGTTGAGGCTTGTTTTAGTATTATTATGGATGGGTAATAATCTTGAGCATTGTGCTTATTAATGTTTCCGAATGGTTTGGGGTTGTCAAGAAAATTACAGTTCATGCACGGACTCCAACACCTGGTTAATTTTTGGGCCCACAAATACCGGCATATTTATTATGACATTAAACAAGTTCATTTGAAAGCATGAATTACATTAATAATTTGAAAGCTCCCACAGTCCTCCTTGGAACATCTGGAATATTTACTACGCAGTGCCATCATGGAATCACTGAAGTATCGAACCCCAGACGTGGAGTTAATATTTATATATTTTAAATTGCGATAGCAATACTTCTCTGTGAAAATACTTCCTCGAACTCAATCCTTCCGTTCGGAATCATATATAATATCAGTGGCGACCTTCGTACAATATACAGCCACGTAGAAGAGTAGATACTCTTCAAAATAAGGAGCAACAGCTTTGACGTCCTTCTTGATCAAAATCTGATAACGAAAAGCCCCGTCTAACGGTTTGCATAAATTATGTTAAGCACCAAAACGACGTCATCATACACAAGTGACGTCAGACTAATATCGCGTTCATTTAACATTTATATAAGTGCAAAATACATCATGCTGGCCACGAATAGAACTGTTAGCGCGTAGATTAATTGATAACAGAACTAAACATGGTCAACATGTAAAATACATGATAAATCATCTTTAACAAGTGCTCCAAACAAATGTACTTAGCAGAAGGCATTTGTTTTCCTATTTTTCTAAAGTTCGTAGTTACAAGCCATCAGACGATTTGTGGTACTAACGCCTCTATTGTGAGAGAAAAGCATCCACCCTAACCGCCTACAGTGGAAGAGAGTGTGGAGAAGGCTTTCGTCATCACAGAATTGATGAACCACAACTGGATGACTCAGTGTTTCGTGAGGTTTTATTTGGCTTTAAGATCAGTATAGTACTGACAATTACAGAAATAGAATTTCTGCAGAAAATGGTGAAGTCCCAGTGTCTGAGAGGACTACTGGTATCAAAAATTAGTTATGGCTGTGAATGATCTGATCTCGAAACAATAGTAGAGAGGAGACCGACATAAAGTGCCACCTCCGCTGTGTAACTAACTGTGATATTAAAAAAACAAGGAAACAGATTTTACTTAACAATGATAAAATTGACAAGCCGTTCAAATACAATTTCCTTATTATTTATTTAGTATAAACACTATCTACTCTTGTGCTGAAGGGTGAATGTTGAAAAATGGAATGTAATGAATTTGTAAGTTTAAAAATGATTTACAAATATAGATATATAAATATATTACAACAAGTTTTCCAATTATAGGAACAAAAATTATATCAGCTGTGCTGTTATTCAATTATAGTACAGGTATCAGCTGTGCTGTTAATTACGTCTATAACAATTATTAGCTATGCTGTTAATTGCGTATAATTTATCCACTATGATCTTATTATTGTCTCTTGCTACGCTAATTCACGTTTTCTTCATTGACTTAAATGCTCACAATTGCCGACGGAAATGGCACTACTGTGTACTCATCTCTCAAAACGTTCTGTTCTCCTTAGTTCGATTGACACACTGTTACGGTATATGTTATTAACGCCGTCTGCTAAAGGTTAGCAGACGTGCAATTGTAAAGGTTAAGACATTTAATATATTGCGATAGATGTTTCAATTATTGAACGCTCCATACACGATCGATTATGACGTGTCTAGCGTTGTTTGGGTCACAGTCGGTAACTAGGAGACGCTACCCTTTGTTACTTGACCGCCAAGCTGAATAGCTGCGTTTTCTAACCTTCCAATTCAATGGCATGATATAGCCATTTATATGTGCATTTATGATGGACCAGGGTCAGTCCTAGAACTCTATATGAGAGGAAACTTATGGAGGTTAGTGTTTAACTAGAATCCTCAGAAGGAGGAGAATAATCGTCAAATTCGTATGAAATATTCAGACTCGCAGTCTCACTGTCGGCAGGTAGCCATGTCTATCTGCGCGTGCATATAGCTGTGATGTTCTGACGACCATACTGCATTGTATCCTTAAACGGACATTGACACGTAAACCAGCAGTCTACGTTATTGATTAATTTATGCATGACTTATACGGACTTATGTTCTGCTCATATTTGAAATGATCATCCTGTGTGTACATGTGATTAAATATTACGGACTCAACCTGAAGGCATTAATTACTTCATTAATGTTGCTGAGTTCAAGTATTACATGTTACTTCTTCATACCATGCTACTGAGTTGTATGAACGCTTCACCCTAATTCGCGTAATGATAAAACAAGCACGATGAACAAGAAATCACTAAAATAACTATACTCAGCACATGATCTTCAACCGGCAAATAACTCAGCAACAAAGTGGCGGCCGATTGTTGGGAACGACAGAAAAAAGAAACAAACTTCTGTTCCTTACGCACATGTTAACCACAATATTTACGATCAAGTTTCGATCACATGATCCAGTCGAAGATGACGTTGTACTCATTATAATGCCTAACAACGTGACGTCACCGAAGGTCGTGTAGGTGAACTGTCGGAGAAACCAAAGCCGTTTTCTAAGTCTAACCAGGGGAAACATGAGCCATTGAAGCAAACACACGATATGGACTACAGGAGCAGACAGTCAGGGGCATTAGCCTAGCTGTTGACGACCTCTAGCACTGATCTAAGCAACGGAAAAGATAAGTCTAGTTGTTTAACTGTCGTCATTGCAAACAGTAATACTGAGTCCATGCCTTTTGCCTGCATAGGCATGTTTTTTCTGAATGTGTTTCATGTATTTTTTTGTTGTTTTAATGTGTTGTTAATTAGCGGGCCGGTTGGAGGGAACTGAAATCTCTGGGGAATGTCGCGAACAGCTGACCACCTAGATTTCAGTCGGTCTTAGGGCAGTTAAACGATTGCACTTTTGGAAGCCCCATTGAGGTTTGCCGGTGGACTGCCTGTCCAGATCTGCTATCGTTCGACGGTTTGTGTTAGCTGTGCCGTTCCGTAGATAACTGGCGTATTTTATTTGTACTAAGTTCACATTTTTATTCAGTTTTGTATCATGTTCGTTAACTATTTCGTCCAGTCTACTCTTACTATCATTTATTTTATGATTGTTAAATGTTCGTCCGTTATGAGTCCTGTGATGTCATCATTTTTTGCAGTCATTTTTTTTGTGTACTTTGCATATTCAGTTGACCTCGGGTCAATCCTTGACCCTTCGTTTTCCGTGTGACACTTCCGCTTGTTTTATTTAGTTCATAAATTCATTTTTAATTGTGAAAATGTCTTGTTTGCGTCTTGACATTGTTTGTACCCTTTAGTTGCATCATTGTTTTGTTTGTCCTCATGATATATATTAAATACTACATTAATAATATGATATTATATTCAATAATACACTTGTAATTTAATTTAATTAATTTTTTCTGATATTTAAGGTTAATATGGGACATTGCATAATTATGCAGTGATAGTCCAAGAAATTAGCACTACAATTTATAAGAGATGCCTAGGGCATAATAATATAATATATATATTGACCAAATAAAATAATCTTATAGTCTACCTTTGAGGTAACAGACCCATTGTATATTATTTAATATACTTTTCTGGTACTAAGAGAGTGACTTAGTACATTGAACAATATAATTACTAGGAATCATGCCCAACATTATTGGATATTAAGATTAATTGTGTGATGTAATTACATTATAGTTAACAGATATCATAACTATTTATGATATAGTTAGTACTTAGATACAATATTGTTACAAAATATTGTCTACTAGTTGAACTTAGACATAAGAGTTCAGTACTATTGTGATTATTTATATTGAATATTCCTAAGTTGAGTAAGTATAATAATTACTCTGAAGCTACTATTGACTATTTTAACCAGTAATTATCAATAATTACTTACCAGATAAAAGTCAAAATGCTTACTATAGACCATTTCGTTAAAATTGGTAAAGAATATGGTTATAAATCTCAAGAACTTCGTCAGTTTGCTGAGGCAGAACTAGAAAAACATAAAGCAGAAATGGAGGAACGTGAAAGAAAAGAAGCAGAGAAAAAGGCTGCATTAAAGAAAGAGGAAGAGGAACAAAAGGCTGCATTAAAGAAAGAGGAGGAGGAACGTGAAAGAAAGGAAGCAGAACGTGAGATGAAGCAAATTGCCAAGGAAAATAGATTAAGAGAAATTGCTCAACAGGAAAGGGAGGAACGTCGACAAGAAGAAGAAAAAAAAAGGAGAGACGAATTGGAATTAGCACGTCTTCAGAATGAAACAGCAAGATTTCATGCACAAAGTGCTGCTGCAAACCAGAATAATAACGCACAAAATGGATCGTCATCCAGCCAAACTAAACATTTCTACAACTTTAAATTACCCACTTTCAACTTAAACGAGGACGACCTTTCATCATTCCTGTCACGTTTTGAACAGACTTGCAAAACAAATCATTTGCCCGAAGAGTCATGGGTACTCAAGTTAAATGAATTCTTGGTTGGAGAACCATTGACGGCTTCTCAAAATGCTGACCCATCAATAGCAAATAACTACGGTGCTATTAAGTCCTTGCTTTTACGAAGGTTTCACCTGGACGAGGAACACTGTAGGTTGAAATTTAAGGGAATTTTACCTGAATCTCCAAAAGATTTTGCAGGATTCATTGCGAACATACGCAATACATTTAATAGATGGGTTGAACTGGCAGAAGTCAACAAATCGTACGACAAATTAGTTGATTTACTACTACGGGATAAGGTATTATCTTCGGTTAGCCAACCATTCTTTGCATATTTGCAGGAGCGTAAACCAGGTACTATTGACGAGTTGGAAAAAATTTCTTTAAACTACTGTTCGGCACATCCGAATGCGAACATTTCTAACTCTTCATTAAGAGAACCTCTACCTGTGGCGTCTAATATGGCCTACAATCATAATAACAAACAAAGACATCACAGTGTAGACAGAAGTAGGTTCCAAAGAAATCATAATGTTAACTTTCAGAAGGGACATAATAATGATTTCAACAATAAAAATGAGTTCAACAGAGGTAGATCACGAGATAGAAATTATTCACCTCAAACAAACTACCACAATAGTCAACATAACACTAATTATAATCGATCACATACCCCCAATAATAACAATAACTGGAATGGTAATAATCATGGCTCGAGACATCGAGATAATAGTTACTATAGAGGACGACGAGATAATTCTAACAATTATACTCGGAATCGATCTCATTCTCGGGGATCATCTCATTACAACCATAATACAGGGGCGGCAGTTACAAATAATACTACCCCTATAGCTCAGGTCCCACTTGACAATAATACAACACAGTCTTCTGCTGCATGTTTTGCTATTAATTATAATGTGGCAAATAGTTGCCAACAATGCAATCTTATTTTTCAGAAGGCGAAAGAAACAGTGCTTAACTGCGGACATATTACACCAGAGGTAGGTCTTGCAGTCAACGATGGAACAGGCTCACTAATTTTTAACAGGGGAATCGTTAATGGATCCGTCGTCTCAGAGCTGAGAGATTCAGGATCCACGACGATTGGTGTACGTCAGTCGCTGGTACATCCTAGCTGTGCGACAGGAGAATATGTCCGTTGCATGACTTTTGGGGGAACTATTGAGTTTTACCCCACAGCTCTTGTCCATGTTAATACACCTTTCTTTTCAGGACAAGTTAAGGTATGCATGCTTCAGAATCCAATTGCAGATCTGATGTTGGGACGCATCCATGGTAGTAAGGATTGTTCCCCACAGGAAATTGAGGAATGGGAATTAAAGAATGTGCAATCTTATTGCAATGCTAACGCTGTCATTGCAACAGCTACATTACGGGCCAACAAAATAAATACATGTGGCACAGTTTTCTCCAATTTCAGTCTCAGTACCATTCTGGAAATCGATAAGGAGAAGGATAAGACTCTCCTACAGGATAAAAAGTATACTAAACTACCAGTCCATCCTAGGAAGATTAGAAAATCATTTCGAGGCAGATATGCCTTTTCTCAAGAGAATGCCGCCAAGTCGGAAGATAGATGTTGGCGACAGGATCATATTAACAGTGATCTGAATAAAATGGTTGAAAATGGGAAAAGAAGGGATGTCCCGAACAAAGGTAATGATGGTGAAGTTCTTATGAACTTAACTAATAAAATTAGGACAAATAAATATGTCAATCATTATGAGACATCATCTCATAAGACTACCATATCCAAAAGATTAAATAGTGTTGCAATATGCTTATTGTCACAATGTTATTTGCGCATAAATGGGCGCTGAACTTAACTGAGAGATATTGTAAGATTTTTAATAAGCACACTTTTGTGCACTATTATTGAACATAGAGGCCAAGGTCTTAATGTATTAACCACTCGATTTGTAGATTGGTTTATGACGTTTGCTTTTTGGTGGGTCCTTAGTGATGACGTAGATTGGTAAATAACTAAAAAATGGAGGACCATCGCCTTGTCAATGGTCAGACACATTATTGTACAGTCCGGTTGTATATTATAGCTTCGGAAGGAAGCCTATGCTAGGACTGGTATTAAGGAATGAAGTATAATATTCAACCTTACGTGGACGTGGAAGTAATACACCGTAAAAACCGGAGTCAAAATCTTCCATTGTCACCGCAGTGTTTGAAGTTATTCTGGACCACAGAAATCCAGCATTGAAATAGTAGTTGACTATATATTGCATGTATTTATGAACAAATTCGATGACCTGATGACCGAACGTAGAACCACATTTTACCATTTAATCATCATTGGAAAATAAACCTCTGTTTGAGTTTAAAAAAACACCTCAGCTTTTATGGTCCGTTAAAGTAGAGGTTGGCTGTTGCAGGTTGTTCTTCCCTTTTGAACCAGTGAGAAAAACAGGGACGATTAAGTGTTGCTACACACTCACGTTTTGGCATTCGCGTCTTATCACTGTACTTTCATCAGTGATATAAACAAAATTGGGAAGAACTTTACCGCTATTGGTGGACATTTTAACATGACTCTAACGGTTGTTGAAAGCAGACATCAAAGCGGTACGGGATCTTAACATGGTGGCCATACTTCCCGTTCTAGAAGATTTAGATATTTGAGCTCAATTGATTGCCACGTATTTTGGAACACTGACACCTGTTGCATGCTCAAGAAATCGATCGTTATTTGAAATTCGTAACCTTGACTGGGAAGGTCAACGTGCTTGGGATGTACAGACGCAAGTCAACAGAGAAGTATCATAGTTGTACTAGGAAATGATTGCAACAGTTGTCAATTTCCATTTTCAAGTCCTGCTGTGTACCTGCGGAGGTTAAAGTGAATGACGTCATTCGGTAACGAGTACTTCCAACCAGAGGAAATTACTGTGGCTGTTTGGATCCAGTTGTATGAAAATCATAACCCATGATGGATCGAATGCTTTACGAGGAGGATTGGGATTCCCGCAGATAAGTAGACATTGTATTGTGGTATCAGTATACTAATTATATTAGCGAGCACCTTTCTTTTGTCACTTTTACTCGTAATATACTTCTTCATCGTAGGTGTCCTGGGGTGTTTTCCTAGGTTGATTTTGGGTGGATGAATTGCAAAAAACTTATAGCAAGTTTCTTTGAGGCTACTGGAATGGTGTAGATTCTTGGGGTCACTCTGTGGTTCTTTACGATATTATCTTTTCTTTAATTGTTTATGTGCGGTGATTGTCATTGCTAATGTGTATATTTCTATGTAATTGATTCTCTTCATTGATCATTCTATGTTTTCAGTAGTAATATTATCTTGTATAATTTCTTAGTTGATTGATTTATAGCTGCATATTTTATTAAATAAAAGATGATTAATCTCCAATAATGAGTATCGATAAGGTTTCGAATATAGCATAATAATTGGAATACTACAGTTTATTTGATGAGATAAATATTAGAATTCAGATTCTGAAATGTCGACGGCGGAGTACTTCATCAAACAGGGTAAAATTCTTGGGTTATCAGGAGATAAATTACAAGAGTTTGCTCAAACAGAATATAAAGAGGCGCAGGAAAGAGAGAAACGTCAGTTAGAATTAAAAGATAGAGAATTAGCCAACCAGGAACGTATGAAACGGTTGGAAATGGAAGATAATGAGAAAAGGTGGCAAGACGAAGAGAAAAGGAGGCAAGACGAAGAGAAAAGGAGGCAAGACGAAGAGAGAATGAAACTCTTGGAGATGGAAGAGAATGAGAAAAGGAGACAATATGAATTTACACTTGAGGGAGAAAAACGAGCACATGAAGAGAGAATGTTGCAGTTAGAAATTGAAAGACAGAAGTTGCAAAATGGAAATGCTACTAGTCAATCACACACTCAGAATGATGGTCAAAAAGGTGACATTAAAATCCATTTGCCCATGTTTAAACCAGGGGTCGACGATATAACGTTCTTCTTGTCAAGATTTCAATTGGTATGCACAGAATATAAAATTGATAAAAGTATGTGGTGTAGCAAACTGATGAATTTTTTTATCAGGAGAGGCGTTAAGTGCAGTCGCTTCGTTAGAAGGCGATAGTCAAAACTATGAGGAAGCTAGAGCTACGCTATTAAAAAAATATCAGCTTACAGCTGAAGGTTATAGAAGGCGTTTTAAAGAGTTGTTGCCGGAAACAGGAAAAGAGTTCTCACAATTCATTTCGGATATTCGTTTAACTTTTAATCGTTGGATCGAACTTGAAAAGGTGCAACGGAAATTTGAAGATCTGGCAGATTTAATATTACGGGATAAGGTATTATCCTCAGTAAGTGATAAGTTTTTGGCGTTTTTACAGGAGCGGAATCCTAAATCGTTATCGGAAGTTGAGACCCTAGGGCGTCAGTTTTCAGTTGCTCATCCGAACTTGAATGTCAGAAACACTAAATTACATGAATCGTTACAGTCAGCGGGTGTTGCTACTGTAAATAACAGACAAGGAAAATTTAGATCGAATAGTGGTGACAGAGATAGGTTTCGTCATAGAAGTGCCAGTTCAGATCGAAATAATAATTATCAAAGAAATTTTTCTCATTTCGAAGGTGGAAATAGAAATGATTCACCAGCTGGCAGAAGATGGAATAACAATCATTTTGGAACTGGTCAACAGGTTGATTTGGGAAACAGAGACAGAATGAATTGGCAACGAAACACTCCTAACTTTTACAGTTACAATAAAGCACATTACTCGCAGAATAATAATAGACATTTGTATAACAATAGACAACAAAATGACAGGGCATTTCGGTCAAATAGTTATAATCGATCTGCTTACCATGGTAATTCCGTTCAAATGTCGGAAAACAATGTCGCAGATAACAATAATACTGTTAATCAAGCAAATGCATGTGCGTCATGTGATTTTAATAATGCTGAAACATGTTTGGAATGCAAGAATCTATTTCAGCCTGATGTGGTATCCAGACTGAGATGTGGACACCCATTGCCGGCGTTACCTGCTATGTCAGCTCATGAAGGAACCGGGTCTTTAGAGTTTCACAAGGGCTTACTTAATGGCATGCCAGTAACTTTATTAAAGGATTCAGGTTGCACGACGGTAGGCGTGCGACAATGTTTGGTTGATCATTCTTGTTGTACAGGCACATGGGTTAAGTGCATTACGTTTGGTGGTAGAATTGAGAAATTTCAAACTGCTGTGGTTCATATCGCAACGCCATTTTTTACGGGACAAATAAAAGTATGTTTGTTGCCGAATCCAGTTTGCGATTTGGTTCTTGGTCACATTCACGGTTTTAAAGAGTGTACTCGTGAGCAAATAAATGATTGGGAACGAGAACACGTACACAGGGCTAATGTTGTGGTTACTCGAGCACAGGAACATGCTCAACAAAATGTTGTACCATTGGGTAATGATGAATTGGGGCATAGCAACATTAGCAAAGAAGCTTTTGCTACATTGCAGAAAAATGATGATTCACTAAAGAAATTTTTTAATTTCGTACAAATTAATACTACAAATGATATTAATTGTCACAAGCAATGGTATGCTATTGTCAATAACATATTAGTGAGACAATTCCGAGATGGGAAGTCCTTTGATACTGTGACTCAAATAATGGTACCTAAAACAATGAGGGCTTATATTTTAAGTCATGCTCATGATTCACGTTGTTCAGGTCATTTGGGTTACTCGAGAACAAGGGCTAGAGTGCTTGCATCATTTTTCTGGCCTGGTATATCAAAAGACATTTCGATGTATTGCCGTTCTTGTTTTATATGTCAGGAGGTTAAGTCTAGAGGGGCACATCATGTAGCTCCCATTCAAGCAGCCGATATTCCGGTGCGTCCGTTTGAGAAGATGGCCGTGGACATTATTGGCCCACTTCCTATAATGTCATCGAGAGGACATAGATATGTTTTAACCTGCATAGATATGTGTACGCGTTGGCCGGAAGCTATACCTCTAAAAAATATTGCTACTCAAGATGTGGCTGAAGCTTTGTTTCAAATATTTTCCAGAATTGGTTTTCCGAGAAAACTGTTGTCAGATAGGGGCTCTCAATTTGTTTCCGGTACTATGACTGAGGTGATGAAAATGTTTCACATAGATAGATCACTTAGCAGTGTCTATCACGCCGCCTCGAATGGTATGGTGGAGCGTCTCAATAGGTCGATAAAACAAATGTTGGGTAAGATTACTATTGATTTTCCTAAAGAGTGGGACCGAGTTTTACCTGCGGTACTTTTCGCATATCGCGAAATACCGAATGAGCATACTGGTTTCAGTCCATTTCAACTTGTGTTTGGGGCTCAACCCAGAGGTCCATTATCTTTGATTAAAGATTTGTTAATCGATTCTGATTTGTCTCAAGAGACAGTATCGTCATACGAGTATGTTGTCAATCTCAGACAAAGAATCATGGATGCATGTCAGTTAGCGACATCTGCATCAGAGAGAGCTAAAGAGAAAGCTCGGGTGTTGCAAAATCATTCAAGACATCTTCGGCATCTTGTACCAGGTGACGAAGCATTTGTTCTCTTACCTAGTAAGCAGAATAGACTACTTATAACTTGGTCTGGTCCTTTCAAAATTCTGTCCAGAATTTCGGATGTAGATTACGTACTTGATGTCAATGGGAAAAGGAAAATATTTCACATTAACATGTTGAAAGAATTCCACGCAAGACCTGAACATCTTCAGGCAGTATTTCATGCTGTCGAGGACATAGTCTCGCGTCCAATTGGGTGGTCTTCATTATCAGTGATTCAGGAAGAATCAGCGTTTCCTGAAGTATCTATGAATTTTCCTAACATACCAGTACATTCTACAGAAACTTGGAAAGATGTGACGATATGTCAAGATTTATCGTTGGATAGCAAAACACAGGTGTCTGACTTATTACATTCCTTTAATGATGTACTTTCAGATATTCCAGGTAAAACAAATGTAATCATACATGATATACATTTAAATGATGAAACGCCCATTAGAGTACGTCCATACCCTATACCTTTACATTTTCAGGACAAAGTGAACAAAGAAATAGATGACATGATTAGGTTAGGGATAATCAGTCCTTCTCAAAGTAATTTTGCTTTTCCTATGGTGGTAATTCGAAAAAAAAGATAATGAGATACGACTCTGCATTGATTTCAGAAAATTAAATAAAGTAACAAAATTTGATGCCGAACCATTACCATTATTGGAGGATTTCTTACCAAAATTGTCAAAGGCAATATACTTTAGTAAATTTGATTTAGCCAAGGGTTATTGGCAAGTTCCGTTGGCGGATAGATGTAAACAGTTCACAGCTTTTTCTACTCCTCGGGGGTTGTTCCATTTCAATGTCATGTGTTTCGGACTAATGAACGCACCTGCGTCCTTCACTAGAATGATGAGAATGCTGTTCTCTCATAGGCAAGATGTTATTACTTATATAGATGATATTTGTCTATTTAGCAATACGTGGGATGAACACTTTGTTGGTCTACATTCACTTTTATCTACTCTTAGATCTGCTGGGTTATCTGCTAGACCATCTAAGGTGTATATTGGATTCTCTGAGATTACGTTTCTAGGTCATAGGATTGGTCATGGGAATCTTCAACCTTTGGAGCAGAATGTTTCCAAGATTCTAAATCTTTCCATTCCTAGAACAAAAAAACAAGTCCGTAGTGTGTTAGGACTAGTGCAATATTATGGTAAATTTATTCCTAATTTATCTTCAATTACATCAGATCTGTCTACTCTACTTAGGAAAGGGGCTCCTAATGTAATTAGGTGGACTCCAGAATGCAATGCTGCTTTTCCTAAAATTAAAGATTTGTTTTCATCCCCACCGATTTTAAAACTACCCAGGCTTAATAATCTTTATACTCTTCGAACAGACGCTTCGTCCAAAGGCGTTGGTGCTGTGTTGCTTCAACAATTTGATGGACATCTGCATCCGATCACGTACATTTCGAGAAAATTAAACAAGGCGGAAATGAATTATTCGGTGTTGGAAAAAGAACTTCTCGCCGTGGTATGGGCAGTAACCAAATTAGAGAAGTATTTGTTGGGTGTATGTTTCGTAATACAGTCAGATCAGAAGGCTTTGGCGTATTTAAAGACTAAAAACCACAAATGCGCCCGAGCAGCCCGTTATTCGATTCTGATGCAGCCGTATAATTATACGATTCAAGCAATTCGGGGGTCTGACAATGTGGTGGCAGACGTACTGTCGAGGTGCCCTCAGGAAGACAGTACACAAGTTTTTAATGACAGTTAATGCATGGTCAACAGTAGTGTTGATGTAATTGGGACATTGAATTTAATTGGTTTTACCCAGAACACACTTTAATGTTTAGGGGGTAACGTGCACATATAGTGTATATAATACTGTACTGCAATGATATTCAAAAGCAAAGAAAAAAAAAAAAAATTTTTTTGCGTGTATATTATCTAGAGGTTCCTAGGGGCATTGAAATAGGTAATTTGAGGACCAATTTATGCTTATACTTGCAATCGTTTGGGTTTATATCATGAATAAACATATATGGGACTGACTCTTCATTGGTGAGGTACATATTATTGTAATCTTTATCCTATGGGTAGATAATCCTATTAGATGTAATTATATTAGGTGAGTTTTGGGTCTAGTATTATTGATTAGTTTAGAGGTAATAGAGGGCGGTGTTGTTTTTTTTTTCCGTAATTTTTGTTATTATGATTATTTCTTCCTACGTGGATTTTATTCACATGACTTGTTTATCACCGTTTCATCTCATCGACGACTGACTGATAATTTTATGAGACAATTAACTGACTTAGACGTATTGAGACTTAGGATAGTATTATGCTGGTATTTTTATTATTATTACCAATAGATTTTTGAAGAAAAAAAAGAAACTGCGTTTTTTTTTCTTACAGGTGGTAGAGGGTAATTGTTGCAATATGCTTATTGTCACAATGTTATTTGCGCATAAATGGGCGCTGAACTTAACTGAGAGATATTGTAAGATTTTTAATAAGCACACTTTTGTGCACTATTATTGAACATAGAGGCCAAGGTCTTAATGTATTAACCACTCGATTTGTAGATTGGTTTATGACGTTTGCTTTTTGGTGGGTCCTTAGTGATGACGTAGATTGGTAAATAACTAAAAAATGGAGGACCATCGCCTTGTCAATGGTCAGACACATTATTGTACAGTCCGGTTGTATATTATAGCTTCGGAAGGAAGCCTATGCTAGGACTGGTATTAAGGAATGAAGTATAATATTCAACCTTACGTGGACGTGGAAGTAATACACCGTAAAAACCGGAGTCAAAATCTTCCATTGTCACCGCAGTGTTTGAAGTTATTCTGGACCACAGAAATCCAGCATTGAAATAGTAGTTGACTATATATTGCATGTATTTATGAACAAATTCGATGACCTGATGACCGAACGTAGAACCACATTTTACCATTTAATCATCATTGGAAAATAAACCTCTGTTTGAGTTTAAAAAAACACCTCAGCTTTTATGGTCCGTTAAAGTAGAGGTTGGCTGTTGCAGGTTGTTCTTCCCTTTTGAACCAGTGAGAAAAACAGGGACGATTAAGTGTTGCTACACACTCACGTTTTGGCATTCGCGTCTTATCACTGTACTTTCATCAGTGATATAAACAAAATTGGGAAGAACTTTACCGCTATTGGTGGACATTTTAACATGACTCTAACGGTTGTTGAAAGCAGACATCAAAGCGGTACGGGATCTTAACAAATAGAAGAACTATTTATCACTTTAGTGACACTGATCCCACTTACATTGGGAAGGGTGCATATTCTCGCACCGTATTAGTGCGCAATCTGCCACAAGGTACCAGATGGCAGGCACTTAGCAATTTCTTTAATGACACGGCAGACGTTATGTTTGTACGGTTGTTGTCACCTACCAATGACAGGTATGGTGAAGCTATAGTTACATTTCGTAACAATAGAGATGCTCGAATGGTCATCGAGCATGATAATGGTGCTTACTTTAACCATCATTGTCTACGGTTACAATTAGTACCTAATGCTGCGTCACGCAGATAACATGCTATGGTAATACAATTGTCTCATATCATTGATGACTCATCATTGTCATTCATCATTTCTTTTCTTACTGGTCCATACAAGGTTACTGATAAAATTTCAGACGTTGATTACGTCTTAGATATCAAGGGACACAGAAAGATATTATATTCCATATTAATATGCTCAAGCAATTTCATACACGTCCTGAACACTTACAGTCAATTTTTCATGAACTAGATGACAACACGGTATCTACTTGTTATTATTCTAACTTATCCGTCATCCAGGAAGAAGAATCTTCTTTTCCTGAGGTACAGTTACCGTTACCGGTACCAGTAGTTCAACCTACTGAATCTTGGCGGGATGTAACCATTTCTTCAACGGTTACACCGCAACAGCGTCTACAGATTGCTAATCTATTACAATCTTATCCAGATGTGTTGACCAACGTCCCGGGTCGCACATCGGCTATCAGTCATGACATTACTCTCAATGACGATACACCTATTCGTGTACATCCCTATTCGGTTCCTTTACATTTCCTTGCTAAAACTACTAAGGAACTTGAACAGATGTTGTCTCTGGGAATCATTGAGACTAGTAATTCGCCATTCTCTTCTCCATTAGTGATTGTCCGGAAGAAGGACAATAACATCAGACTATGTGTTGATTATAGAAAATTAAATGCTAAGACTATAGTTGACAGCGAACCACATCCACTTATCGACGACTTACTGCCACGTCTATCCAACGCAACTATATTTAGTAAGATAGACTTAACTAAAGGTTATTGGCAGATACCACTGACCGAAAAGGCTAAGTACTACACCGCATTTTCCACTCCACAAGGTCTATACCAGTGGAATGTGATGCCTTTTGGGCTTGTTAATGCGCCAGCTACCTTCATTCGCCTGATGCGACAAATTTTATCAGGTAGACCAGACGTTATTACATATATTGACGACATATGCTTGTTTAGTTCGTCGTTTGAGGAACATGTTTCGGGACTTAGATATGTTTTCGACACTCTAAGGAATTATCATCTAACTGCTAAACCTACAAAGGTGCAGATCGCGTGTAATGAGATAACCTTTTTGGGACATATCATTGGAGCGGGATATATCCGAACGTTACCTAGTACGGTCTCCAAAATTCTAAACATAGCAGTTCCTCAGACGAAGAAACAGGTCAGGAGTTTGTTAGGACTTGTTCAATATTACAGTAGATTCATACCAAACTTGTCATCCATCACGGCTGTATTGTCTTCATTGTTAAAAAAAAGACATGCCGGTGAAGGTGACATGGACTGGTATATGCAATGAAACTTTCAACAAAATTATAAATTTGTTTTCGCATGAACCAATTTTAAGACTTCCCGATGCTTCCAAAAGATTTTTCTTACGAACAGATGCTAGTAACTACGGCATCGGTGCATGCCTGCTCCAGGACCATGATGGCGTTCTACATCCTACCTTATATATTTCAAGAAAGCTAAAGCCGGCAGAAACAAAGTATTCCACAATGGACAAGGAACTTTTATCACTTATATGGGCAATCACGAAACTAGAGAAGTTCTTGCTTGGTGCTCCATTCACCATACAGACTGACCAGCGTGCTGTAGCATCTTTGCGTAGATCAAACCACAAAAGTCCAAAACTCGCCAGATACGCGATCATTCTGCAGCCATTTGAATTCTCCATTGAACATATTCCTGGCACTGAAAACATTGTGGCGGATGCTTTGTCACGTAATCCTATTGACGACGAATAATCAACATTGACATTCCTAAAATACGTCAATCATCACTACATTGGATAGAACGAAGTATCAACTATAAGGGAACTAACCTTGACTTCAATTTAATAATTATAAACACTATATGCATCACAGAATTGAACTAAAGACAATCAAGGTATGCATATTGACATTGAAACTTCGTCTAACGTCCATACACAATATATGAATATTCGTTGAACAATCATGGAACAATATCTGACGACAAGTCGAACTTATTATCCTATGTGCACTTAATTCTTGGGTCCTAGGATAATTGACATTTCTGTCCGACGGAAACGTTTCAACACTTTGTCTAAAAGAATTCATCAGGATCAGGACTACGGATGGATCATCATATCCTATACTAATTAATTAGTTAACTTAACTTCTTAATTGAATTAATATCAATAAAATGAAATGTGAGAAAATGAAATGAAAAACAAAAAAAAGAACGAAATATGAAAAGAAGAAATTATGAAAAGAGAAAATAAATCTCACACAAGTATTAGATTAATATTTTTTTTAATGTACCTATACGTTATTTAGTTAGTTAAATTAGATAGTTATTATTCACTAACATTTAACACACACAATTAAGTTAAACTTATATTCGAATTTCTTTCTATTTCTTCTCACTTATTTGTCTTTTCTTCTCTCATAACATCGCGTTACATTAGAATCTTAATAATTTAACTCTTAGTTTAATTAATTAATTTAATTTTAATTAGTCAAATTAATTCCTATATGACATACTAATACGACAGACCTTACTTTAATTTAATTCTATCATTCACTATTGACATTAGACATTTTATTTAGTTGATATAATAATATGCATAATATTGATATATAATATGATTAATGTTAGATGACTATGACAAATAGTTAGTTGACATGACCGCGACACGGTTCTACTCAGAACATCGTCGGCCATATGTCACAGTTGTGTTAAATTTTTTTGAAAAATTGTTAAGTCGGATAGATCTTGAAAAAAAATCTATCGATTTTTTTTCCCCGGTGTACAGGGAATTGTTACGGTATATGTTATTAACGCCGTCTGCTAAAGGTTAGCAGACGTGCAATTGTAAAGGTTAAGACATTTAATATATTGCGATAGATGTTTCAATTATTGAACGCTCCATACACGATCGATTATGACGTGTCTAGCGTTGTTTGGGTCACAGTCGGTAACTAGGAGACGCTACCCTTTGTTACTTGACCGCCAAGCTGAATAGCTGCGTTTTCTAACCTTCCAATTCAATGGCATGATATAGCCATTTATATGTGCATTTATGATGGACCAGGGTCAGTCCTAGAACTCTATATGAGAGGAAACTTATGGAGGTTAGTGTTTAACTAGAATCCTCAGAAGGAGGAGAATAATCGTCAAATTCGTATGAAATATTCAGACTCGCAGTCTCACTGTCGGCAGGTAGCCATGTCTATCTGCGCGTGCATATAGCTGTGATGTTCTGACTACCATACTGCATTGTATCCTTAAACGGACATTGACACGTAAACCAGCAGTCTACGTTATTGATTAATTTATGCATGACTTATACGGACTTATGTTCTGCTCATATTTGAAATGATCATCCTGTGTGTACATGTGATTAAATATTACGGACTCAACCTGAAGGCATTAATTACTTCATTAATGTTGCTGAGTTCAAGTATTACATGTTACTTCTTCATACCATGCTACTGAGTTGTATGAACGCTTCACCCTAATTCGCGTAATGATAAAACAAGCACGATGAACAAGAAATCACTAAAATAACTATACTCAGCACATGATCTTCAACCGGCAAATAACTCAGCAACACACACCACCTGCTGTGGATCGTTCCTTTAGCCCACCCAAGATTGAGGGGGACTAAAGATGTAGTTCAGGTACAATCTCTGTGCTCCTGCGAAGTTTCAGGCAGCTGGATTGACTCGACATACGTCCTCAGGTTTGATGACACGAATAAAACCTATAACAAGCAAAAATAGGGGCTAATTTCTGTCCTCAAGCCCATCTATTTCTAGTGTGGGTGAAATGAGCGTGTCTCAGATGTCTGCATGTAGGATGAATGACAACATGGCTCAGTATGATTTAGCAATAGCGAGACAAGACAGGTGTCTACTTGCAAAACATTTTTTCTGATAAATTAATACATGGATACATCCAATAATATAAATTCAATACATGAATTCATCCAATAATATAAATTCAATACAAGAATACATTCAATACATGAATACATCCCATAATATAAATTCAATACATGAATACATCCAATAATATGTACACCTAGGTGTGATACAACTATTTCCTTCCCCCTATAATATACCAGGCCCTCTCTGACAAGTGCTATACTAGCTGGTAACATATATCCTAACAATATTGTTATGTTCTTATGATAGGAGTATATGAGACGAGGACTGTTTGGTGATATATCAGGTGGGAGTTATAGGAGACAATGGATTGATGTTAGATGAGACAATAGATTGAATCCTAACAAGGACTGTTTTGGTTATATTTCAGTTGGTTTTATCTGAGATAATAGACTGAAGTTATAGGAGACAATAGATTGAGTTATAGGAGACAATAGATTGAGTCCTAATAAGGACTGTTTTGGTTATATTGCAGTTGGTCTGAGAAAATAGATTGAAGTTATAGAAGACAATAGGTTGAGTCGTAACAAGGACTGTTTTGGTTATATTTCAGTTTGGAGTTATCTGAGACAATAGACTGAAGTTATAGGAGACAATAGATTGAAGTATGAGTCCTATTAGTCTTCGTCTATTCAATCATATTAGGAAATACAATCATTATACCTAATTCCCCCAAGATACAATCAGTAACCTGATACGTTCATATTGAACCAAAATATATAAAATATATACAGGAGTAGGTAGTATAAATGACACACAACAAATACCAACATTATATACCTGCTGTACCTATTTTCCCACCAGTTTATAGTGAATTATATTTACCCTCTAAGATTTTAAACCGGCCAGGTTTTGACTCGACTTAGTGAAGCAGGCTGCAGGTCAATGCCCTCAGGTAAGCTATAAATCAAAGCTGACAGCTCCTCTCTTTAGTCGGTCGGTATCTCTGGCTTCGTGTCTGGTGTTGCGTGTTTTAGCATAAAATCTCGCCCGATTATATAGGCAGGTAAAGTAACTTCTACTGGTTAAGGAAAGCGTTTGGTTGGTTCCTGGCGGAGCAAGCTGATTGGTTGCCTGCAGTTTCGTCTTATGCTCGTACAGCCTAATTTTATTCAGTTTTCTTCCGCCATCTTGCGTGAACAAGATGGCCGCGACCCACATCCGAAAAAACAGGGCTTAAGTTTTTTCCTGGCGTAACTTCTTGTAATTTATTCCGGCTCAGCAACTGTGCGTTGATTGGCTGGGCTCTCGACATAGGGATTTAACAAAGTAGTGGGTTTACACAACTCGTTCCACGACACTCAGCTAGAGTTAAGCTTCTTGTAAAATAGGCGAAAGCAACGGACTTTTGATAAATCCTCACCTACGACTCTGTGACGAAAACTTTTATCTAAATTTCATCAATCTTTCCATATTTATTTTAACAGTTAAAGACTAATTCGTTATTAAAATTGTTACATGTTGTTTTAAAACTTAACAATCATAGTCGCTTCAGTTTTTTATGTATGAAAGCAAACGTATAAGCCAGAATATTATATATATATATATATATATATATGTATATATATATATATATATATATATATATATATATATATATATATATATATATATATATTGTCATCCCTATTCATTGACGTATACGCATAATCGCGTTTATTAATAAAAGACTATTGTGCAAAGCACCTCATATATATATATATATATATATATATATATATATATATATATATATATATATATATATATATATATATATATATATATATATATATATATATATATATATATATACAAATATTTACCTCTAAACAGAGCTATTACTCATAAGAGGAATTTCGGTGGATTACACCAACTGGGAGCTTGAACGGGCTAAACCATTGCTTAAATCCTTCACAAAAGGCGACGGACCAGATATAATGCGTTAACAATTGTTCAGCCCAATGCAACATTGTTCGTGACTTCTGGAAATATCTTGTGAAAACTCCCTTAAAGTAGACGTGTCATTAACCTTATATCTACATCTCTGCCAAGAGTAATCTTGCGCGCAGGTAGATACCCTGGAAGCCAATATTAGATACTCTTGAGTTTTGGTCACTGTTGGACCACTACTGCAAAGCAGGGGAAGCAATCCGTGACACCATCTACTCAGAATTTACCCTCGATGAGAATCAAACTTAATCCCAGAAAACTTTGTATACATTTAAATTGAATAGCTTTATCTTTATTTTACATTTAAATGAAAAGGTTAATAGTACAGATAGGATATGTTTACATTTACATCTCCACTGACTGAAAAGTGTTTACAATATAAATTGAATATGTTTTCATTTATATCTACGCTGATTGAGAAGTTTGAAACTTTAATTATTTTTAAAGTGAATATGTTTACAAAGAGATTTACACTGGTTTGAAAATGTAAATATTATACTTAGAATGTGCATCATTTCTTTCATCTTTCCAGTCCTGCCCCATATGGAACTTGGGACTATTTATGCTTTTAGCTCTCTTTAAGAAACTAGCGATAAGCAGTCACCAGCCTTTGCAGTGGTGGTTCACGAAATCCTCATTCTATACGTTGAGTTGCCAGCCTCAAATGACTTAATATTCACATGGCAATATATACATATACATTCTACATGTTAGTAATGAAAAATGTAGAATGTAAAATGCACAACTTACGCAAATCCTGGCTCACAGACTCAGATGAATAAAAGCACTGGCTTATGCCTCTTACACGTGTATTTGGGGTCGTTACTTTTATAAGATAATTCCCTCTTGACTCCATGTGTTCAGTTTCCTCAGTCCCGGTTTCCTTGTTAAATTGATATAGTTTTCCTGGGCTGTTTTGTAAGTCCTTGTAAATACTCCAATAAAAGGTGTCCAGTCTGATAAATGTAATTCTGAATTCTAACTTCTGGCAGTCTGGTTGTGTCGTCTTGGCAAACGAATTCTCACGGTGAATTAAAACTGCGAAAAGGTCCGGTTATATTGCATGTCCTACCCCCGCATCTGTTTGTTATGAGGCTACTCAGGGCTCCAATCATTTCAAACATGCTTGTTGCGTGTCGTAATTTCAAAATTTTCCGACATGGAATAATTTTGTTCGTGTTGCAAAGGTCACGTCTCCCATATATGGCAATAAAACATCCGATGCCTGGTGTACAAACTCACCAACACATCTGCAAACTCATACGACAATGTGTTTCAGATGTAGCAACATATTACTCTAATATAAAGTGATGTCTTCGTGAGAGTCGGGCAGGAAACGATTGTGTCATTTATGTCTGAGTAATCTCGTTATCTGTCGCTTGAGCACACAACTCTACGCGAAAACTAAGCAGACCAATATGGGTTTTACCTGCGATAACCTCAGCAAATCTGTGCCGTGCCTAGCAAAGGAGTGTCAAATGTTTTGACAATATCAAATATCTGCTTCATAACAGAGAAAGTAAAACGTGCTGACCATGAAAACGCACGCAATTAGTCAGTACAACAATTTAAAATGAGTACTGCCGGAGTGAAAGAGAGATCGAGAAGAGGTCGCCCCGAACCATCTTGTCACAAAAGTAAAGGAATTAAATGGTAGAATAAATTAATAGACAAAAAATGTAGACTGGCGAATGGATATAGCGACAACATAATGGCATTGAAAACAAATCAACAACAGAAACGATAAGTAGTACTGCAGACAGGAAGTTGTGGAGAAACAATATAGCCAGTTACATACTTTCATAAATGGGTGTTTGCATAGAATACAGGAACTGAAATGGTATGAAGACATCATAAATAACGAATTGTTGAAAAGAATCAGACAAGTGTCGGTGGGACCAGAGGTGAGGAGAATATAGTTACGATGGATAGAGCACATGGTGAGGAAACATGCTGTTAGCATTACAGGACAGTTCTTGTTCTGAAATGTCCAGGGTAATAGACATAGAGGTAGACCGGAAACTCCATGGTGAATAGAACTGGAGACAGACGTGAAAGGTTATAAAGAAAACTCAGAAAGACCTTGAATAGATGGCACAAACTGGGAAAAGGTTTGACATGTCATAACCCTCAACTTGTACTTTATTGATTGCCAATCATTTTCACACTCTGGAACCCCGGAACCAGGCGTTTTTGCTCCACTGCCCTACTTTGTCCTAATTTTTCCGAGTGTCCTTCACATAACATGCCCCAGCCAGTAATTTAAAACGTGGCCTACATAATTATGCTTTGTTTAATAAAACTGCGGTACTGTGGTCTCCTGTAAACATTGATTTAAATATATCATACTAGTTTTCTTGATTTTAATCTGGATATTAATTATAACCTTCGTTAAAAACTCGTTTATTGTAAGCAGTCTTAGCCTGTACAGCCATTGCAATGTAAATATAGTTTATATATCACTATTAGCTTGGAATTATTTATAATTAGTTCATCCAGGGCAGAAATTTTAGAATGCTTAAGTACTTTTGCTTTATCCTAAGTAACGATTTACATTGATACATTAATTTTCACTAGGCCCTTGGTATTAACCATTCAAATTGCTTTATCGGTAACGTAAGTCAAATCTTTACCTACTAAAGTTACTATCTTTTCATGTCGTGTTACGACCGGTGTAGGAGGCAGGAAGCACTGAACCGGCAACACGCACTGTACGTGCTACCGTCAGGTAGGGAGTACTGGACAAGTGATTCCTACCTAGGTAACAGGCACTTAACTCAGGCACGAAGCACTGTACTGTAATTCTTGCCTGAAAAAAGGCATATCGCACTGCGTTGTAGTTATTATAATCAATTAGGCAGATATTTCCACCGTTTCTTCCTTTATAGGGCAAAATACTGGAGAGATAATGAGTAAAGATGTTTTTATGTTTGCTGTATATGGTATTCATTTATAGAGTGTAAATAAATTTTAGGAAATTTTTCTACTTTCGTCTAAAAATATATGGCGGGAAATTATTATTTCAGTGTTCATTCCAAACAGTTATCGGTATTGTGCGTGTAGTGGTAGCATAATTTTGGCAGTGAATAATAAATATAAGGTAAGGGTGGTCCCATGGCAGATACTGCCGTAGTGGAGTGAAGTGTTAGAGACTTCACTATACTAGGTCCTGCATCGAGTGGTGAGGTGACCAGTTCCCTTCCTCGCTGCCATTTCCTTCCCTAACTCACGAAGCAAAGTCAGGTACTCAATTACAGCTGGGTAGACTAGAGCGTGCCGATACCGTGAATTGAACACGGTACCTTTGCCGCGAGAGATCAGCGCTCTAACCACTCTGTCAATCGGACGCTCAATAAATAAATAAATAAATAATATTGCAT
The DNA here is from genome assembly GCA_024509875.1 of Oreohelix idahoensis. Taxonomy (NCBI): domain Eukaryota; kingdom Metazoa; phylum Mollusca; class Gastropoda; order Stylommatophora; family Oreohelicidae; genus Oreohelix; species Oreohelix idahoensis. The sequence continues at coordinate 1,574,670 of JAMPIV010010005.1, forward strand.
ATAATTGTATAATCTGAATTTTTATTAATTATAATTGTTAAACTAAAAACAGAACTTCTACAATTATGTGAGGACGGCAAACCATAAGTCAGAAGACTTCAGGACCACCACTGGTGTAAGACAAAGAGATATCCTGTCACCTTATCTTTTCATACTCCTCATGGACGATGTCATCAAGGCATGTAAGGAGAGGACAGGAAAGTATTCTTCAGTGGGGTACTGGAAGATGAGACAGGTCTGTATTTCAGAGCTGGCATTTGTTGATGATGTTGCCCTGATTGCTAAATCAGAGGCGTATCTTCAATCCAACCTGCAAATCTGGAAGAAAGAGCTGGAGAAGAGAGGGATGATCATTAGCAGCTCGAAAACAAAAACCACGGTGATATCACGAGAGGAAAGAAGACATCAGATTAAGCTGGGAGAACAGGTCCTGGAGCAGGTCGACCACTTTAAATACCTTGGAGCTGTCATAGACCGGAAGGGAGGCATCAAAGAAGAGCTGGCTACCCGAAGAGCAGCAGCTGGGAGACTTTTTCAAGCCATAATCGAGGAATCCTCAGCAAAAGAGCAAGTTGGTAAGAAGAAGAAGATAGCTGTATACCACTCCATCTATGCCCCAGTCTTGACGTATGGATGCGAGTCATGGGCAATGACTACAACCCACAAAAGCCAGATCCAAACCTCAGAAATGAGGTATCTGAGGAAGGTGGTTGAAGTAACAAGAAGAGACATGGTCCGCAACCACACGGTACGTCAAAGCCTAAAAACTCAACCCCTGCAGACCCAAGTAGAACAGTCCCAACTGAGATAGTTTGGCCATGTCTGGAGAATGGGAGAAGATCGGCTACCAAGCCAAGCATGGGAAACAGAGAGCCAGGGATCCAGACCTTCAGGACGACCCAAAGTCCACTGGGAGGACAACATTAGACAATCTTTGAAGGACCGAGGACTAGAATGGAACCAAGCCGGGAGGAGGACAGCCGATAGAATAGTATGGCGCTCTCTCTTACAAACCTCTACACCTCACGGTAGAAGAGGAACGAATAAGTAAGTAAGTTAAACTAAACATAAATATGTACGAAAGATCTTTGTTGTTATATCAAAATGGGTATACAAACAGACTGTCTTCGTTAAGGAAAAGACATGAAATAAGCTTCATTTAATTATTAATAGGCATCATACTGAGACGAAATGTCGTAAGTGGCTGAAGTTAAATCTTAGTATTCATGTTCAAAAACCACATTTTTACAAGCTTATTTGAGACATGACTATCGTTACTGGTTTTACATTAAATAATTTATTTATAATGATAACATACAGTGTTATATATGAAAATGTGAAGAAATGAAAGCGCTATGACGCGCACTTAATTGAATTGGTCAGTGATTTTTAAACAAGCATGCAATTTATACAGTACTGAGTGCAGACAAATTAAAAAAATTAAAAACAAGTTGTGCTTATCATTATGTATAATTCATTATGGAAAACTGTTTTAGGAGTTAACCACTATTATTTTAAAGTAAGTTTATTTTTATATAATGTAATAATGTAGGAAAGTTTCAGTTGCTTCTGATCACGAACATAGTTCTTCTCATAATTTGAAATGTGTTGGCAATTACTTTACATTTTACATTCAGCTTTCTTTTAGAGTTCAATCGCCCTCATGCTATTCAATGCTTGTTTCTTTCTTTGAACTTCCCTACAAAGCCGCGGTTAAATGTAACAGCCCTATGTGGGATTTTGCCATACTCTGCATGTTAATTAGGTTATAAGTGATAATAGAAAGGCTTGCAGACCATTTCGATAGTTGTTGCATCATAACAGCCGACTACCGTGAATGCTTCACGTTAACAATCATAAATGCCTTACATCAGCAGGCAAGTTGAGATAAGATTCGCAATAAAACTTTATTAATGCTCTTTATTTATACCCAGCAGATGCCTTATCAAGTAGGAAAAACGCATTTATCATGTATTTTTGCCTTGGTTTTACTGGCACATGTAACCGTCATTGACGTCTAATAAAGTTGAGAAATATATCTATTTTGAAATGTTAACAAAGCTATTATTTATTTTATTTTACAAATTAATATTGTTTTGTATTGTATTGTATATTAGCATTAAGTAACCTGAACTAATTTTTATAAGTGAAACTTCATGAAAAAATAAATATGAAGATCACTGAAAATCACATGTGAAAATTGTCAACATTAAACGAAATATGACTCTTTTAAAGGCTTTCGTAAAGATTCGTGTTTTTTTATGCGCTCTTGTATCATAATTAAAAACAGCTACTTATCTACAATAACTTGAACTCACTTGATTACAATTAAACTTATTACGGACGACAAAAATATGCTTCTGTCGTTGCCTGCACGGCAATTAAGTACGTTCTGGCCAAAGAGAAGGTTTGTTTCACAATACGAGCAGATGACGTAATAAATTATTTGACTTTTTATATTAAGGTAAAAAATAATTTATAATGCTCTTTTGGTAATAGTAGTACTAAATAAGCAACATACATATTTTTTTACAGATTAGACGTGTACTGATTTTCGTTGGTTAGATCTATGTTTCGAAGGAATGTCATCTATCCAGTTTTACTTTATTAATATTCTTTATTTATACACTGCCAAGTAGGAAAAAAAAAACCTCAATTATCATGTATTATTGCCTTGGTTTTACTGGCACATCCATTTCTCAATACATACAATACAGCATTAATTATATTTATGTACGGGTTTCCTTTTTTTTTTTTTACCTTTAAAATGTTAAGTTATTCCTACCAGGGACCAAAGACGCAGCAAACGAGATGAATGCAGTCAGCGACTCATAGATAGACTGCTTGCGCCAGGGTCAGCGAACACAAGCTGACCAAGACCCTACTCCACCTCCAAGTGGTGGTCCTGGAAACAGGCTGCATCACTGCAGTCTGACAGAGAGAGTAGGGATCAAAGAGGGAATGCAAACCTAGTCCCAAAATTGCCATGCGGAAAACGGACGTGTCGGGCCGAAAGGCGCAAATATCGCACCTTCGCTGTAAACGGCGACACAACATAACAAACGTCCTTTTCAGGACGAAAGCAGAAGAAGATTCCTACCCAAGTTCAGTGCTTCCTACCTAGCAGGTAAGGTTCACTGTACAGTGAGCGGTACCTAGGTACCGGTCACTGTACAGTGTCCGGTACCGTCAGGTAGGAGGCACTGAACACGTAATTATAGCCGTGGGAAATCATTATCTTTGGAAATTATGATTTTGTCGGTAAATTCGCACAACAGCATTGAAATCCCACGAAAGTTCAAGTGAACTCAGGTGCGGACATCTGAGAAGGCAAGGGTTAGATCTGGATTGGTTATATAAGCCACATCTCAGACACAGTTCCTTACTTCCCGAAATCACTTCAAGATCTGACAGAGCTGAGAAGATATCCAGGGTGCTGACTCTGATAGTTAGAAGTCTTAACCCACAACACAAGATAACTGAGAAGAAGCCACAACTGACCGATATTGTGGGCGATTTGTAGGTCGAAGCTTCAAACAGCCGCAGACTTCGAAGTACCACTGTGTCTGAGGGTTCTTCTTCTTCTTCGTACACTCTCAGACGTCCACTTGAATGTTCTCAAAGAAAGCAGTAGTCAGTTTGAGGCTATTTGAATCCCCGTAAAGCTTTTCCACGAAAGGAGCTGGCGTCGGCCATATGCACTTTCTCTGTACCACATATAAGGGGCAACTTTGAAGCAGATGTTCAGCAGTCATTTTATCAGTGCCACAGTTACACTGATCGGTAGTTCCTATCTTTAGCTTGTTGAATAGATGGTATCTCAATCTGTTGTGGCCAGTGCGGAGTCTGAAGATTACCACTTGTTCTCTTCTGTGGAGCTGGCAGTAAGCATCATTCTGTGCGTGCCCTGGATGTTCTACATTCCATTTGTTTCTGTAACTGATTCTGATAAAACTCTTTGCCTCCTCAAAAGTTATGCTTGCATCAGGCTGAGGTAGATGTGAACCTTCTTTTGCCATTCTGTCAGCCTCTTCATTGCCGGCGAGGGTTCAACTAGTAGTGAAGAACATGACACAATTTTGGAAACGGTGAACTGTTTAACAGTGGAATAACATTTTTCCTGGCATTAGCACATCTTCTTCAATATCCAGATGTTTTAACGACCGAGGAAAGTCAGCTACTACAACGCGTCAAGCAAGTTAAAGCTTATCGTGAGAACACAAACCAAGACATATAGTAGCTAGTATAAAGAACACTACATATATAAAATATAGCCAAACTAAGGCTGAGCTGGCTGTTCCACTCATGAAAAATATCCTCCTTTCTCGATGTAGTTTTTTTTTTGTGGTCTCTCTAATGTTCTTTTCCTGGGGTTTCTAAAACCGGCACTACCTTGTAACAATATAAACAAATTTCTTTAGCGTGTCTCCTATCCAACACCAGAGTCATCTACTCAACTCCACTGTATGATAAACACATGAAAACATAGAAGCGAGATTGTACCTTAATTGAAACAGAAAACAAAAATCCCTTGATTGAAGTGAGTACAACGACCAAAATTGTTAGATTAGTACGTTCACTTTTATTTTTATTTTTCCATTCCGCACATATCATGATGCATCCGCGGAAGAATCCGTTTTCGTTCTTGAACAAGGCATATTACCCTCCTAACTTCATAGCACAATTATTGCCCTCCTAACTTCATAGCACAATTATTGCCCTCCTAACTTAATAGCACAATTATTGCCCTCCTAACTTCATAGTACAATTCTTGAACAGTATCTATTCCCAATCCTCTCAGGTACCCTGTAACTTTGAACACAAATCTGCTGTAAAGGTTCTCACTGCCACCCCTGACGTGGTCACATTCTCTCAGAGATAAGCGTATTGTATTTCCCTCCGCAGTGTTATTCCCATAAACTTTATTTGGTGTGCCGCCACTGAACAGGGTTGTACAAACAGTTCGGGGAAATAGTAACACAAATCCAGCTGGAATTTTTTTTTTTTTAAACATGACTTTTGTCTTGTTTTGGCGTGGCGAGTACCATTCAACCTAGTCGCATCGGTTATATTAGCGCGTATGTCCAACATTTAAGACCGTGTGGTCAGGTGATTACAAACAGGACAGTTACACTGCTAGCGCGTGGAGCGGTAATTAAGAAATGGTGGACGATTTTTATGTGACGCAGAATTCACGGAGGGAAGTCAATCCTTGTGTATGAAACATTACTGTTTTCATGCGACGTGCACTCGACGAAGAATTCGAGGTCGTTATGTGGGTTATATTGTTTTTGTGCCTTACTAAAGCTTTCAGAACGTACTAATGTTCGTTCTAAATTTTTTCTCTAGAACAGGATGTCCTCCAATGACCCCTTAAGGGTCCATGATTGGATTTTAGGGGGTCGGGGTAAATAACATAAACATAACATAAAGTAACATGTAACGTTTTTATTGCGCTTTTATGTACATTTTTTTCTCAATGAAAGGATCTATAGCCTTCATCGGAGAATTCTTGTATCCTTAGCCCCTGACTGACAAAGCATATCACTGGGGATTACGTCTATCGGTGTCTTCTGGGGCAGCAACAAATTGTCTCCACTTTGCTCGGTCTGTGACCATCCTTCATGAAGTGCCCAAACTCTGGTTCATGTATTGCATCTTCATCTCCACGATTCTCCGCCAGATTGTTTGTTGTCTGCCTACCTTTCGCCTTCCATCGGGGTCTCTTCTGAAGACATGGCCAACCCAGTTCCAGCGTCTGCCCGTAATAATTGTTGCATATCTTTTTGTTTGCTATGAGTAAGCAGCTTTTTAAGAAACCCTGCTCTGGAGAAAACAATGTAAGAAGATTTCCTAAGACTTTTTATTCTAACCGCGAAATAAGGAAAGTGACATAACAACAAGCTCCCGACATGTTTTTAGATTTGGCAGGGAATCAACCAATAGAATTTACGATGACACTTCTCTCATAACTGTAATGTCATAATGTTATTTCTGCTCTAAATGCTATTTTATGGTGGACACACGTGCTCTGCATAGCACTGTGATATATATTTTAAAAAAAGGTAAAGTATCCCGTTACACGCCCATTGAGGCATTTTGGGAATATGGTGTTAGGCCCATATTTTCTTGACCTATGGCACACTAATGATGTGGTCAGCCTCACGCCGGCCGCCTTAACCTTCCCAGAGGCTAGATACGTTTTTAAAATGTTATTGTACTTCTGTATTGAGCGTCCGATTGTAGTTAGAGCGCTGGCCTCTCGCGCTCCATTCTACCCAGCTGTAAATGGGTACTTGACTCTGCTCTCGAGCTAGGTAAGGCTAAGGCAGCGATGAAGGGAACTGGCTATCTCATGTCTCGAAGTTGGGCCTAGTCTCCAACACTTCAGGCCCCTACGTCAGTATCTGCAGTAACTACCTTTTACCTTACTTCTGTATTAGGCATAGATTTTTACTGCGTGTGTATTGCGCTACATATTTCTAGTATATACCTATTAGGTTCGTTTAATACGTCTATCAAGGTAGATTTCAATAATCATAATAACAGTAATAGTAATAAAGAAATGTATATTAATATAATTATTAACAGAGAGCACAGCTTTACTACGCAAATAATATTTTCATATACAAACTGTTGCCAGCTGTCATTCTTTTTGTCATGAAAATCAGCTGACACAATGCGCGGTTTAGCGCGCGCTGCCCGCTACTGGGGCTATTCAATCGCTTTCTCTTTTCATGCGTCGATAATACTGCAATAATCTCTAGCTTAGGTGCAGCAGCTGCAGGAAATTTTTCTTTAATCCTTTCTCTCTCTGAAGCAGGCAGTCTGTCTGCTGAGGTCTTCACAGCTGAGACCCGGCCAAGTGATTCAGACAACGTCTAACCAGAAGTCTGCGTTGATGAGTATAAAAGTTCCCTGCTGAGAGTGTTCATTCGACGCACAGAAATAAGATACTGGCTTAATTAAGTCTGCTTGACTTTCTTTCATATTTCTATTTTGTATATAAGAAAGTTCTCGTAAATAGCGAACAAAAGATGAATGTTTGTGAGCTAGGTCCTGTTAACCACCAGCTGTAAATGCGTACCTGGTTCTGCTCTTGAGTTAAGGAAGGACAAGGCAGCGAGGAAGGCAAGTGGTCACCCCACCTCTCGAAGCTGGACATAGTATAGTGAAGTCTCTAACACTTTACTCCCTTACGGCAGTACCTATTAAGCCACTACTTTTACCCTACCTGATAACAGAAGTAATAGTTACGTCGACTCTCTTGGCAGTTAGTACTTTGTTAAACCCGCATCAACCATCTACTGTAAACCGAATATCTCATCATCTCAACTTGTAACACGTCATGGGTCGTAGGGGTGCCATGGTGGAAGCATCAGCAGACATGGTCCTCCACTGCTCTCTATCCTCAGCAATGCGTACAAGTGTGGAAAAACCGTGTCCTGCCCATTCTTTGATGTTATCAGCCCAGGATTTTCTTTGCCCTTCTCTTCTCCGTTTACCTTCGACTGTTCCCTGGAGGATCGTTTTCGAAAGGGAGTCATGACGAGTTACATGCCCAAACCAGGCAAGCTTTCGACGTTTCACTACTGACAAAAGTGGTTCTTGGTGGCCTGCATACTTGTTTATTTTCTCTCTAACATAGACATTTGTTTTGTGCTCTTTATATAAACCGAATATACTTTATCGTAAAGAAATTAACTTGAAAACAAAACTAAATAAATTGGAAGTAAAATGTTGTAGAAAGCTAAAAAAAAAAAAAACTCACTAAAATATTTTGTTTTTAAAAAAGGTGAAATTTTTTTCTGAACTAAAAAGAAGACTAAGGTAAAGGTATTCCCATACAAAATAACACCTTAGGGGAGTGTTAGAGAGTGTCTGGTTTCTAGAGAGGGGTGACCAGGTCTCTTCCTCGCTGCCTTTGCCTGCCCTTACCCAAGAGCAGAGTCAGGTACCCATTTATAGCTTGGTAGACTGGAGTGTGAAGCTACGTGTTTCGAACCCGGCACTTTTGCCCGCGGGAGGCCAGTGCTGTAACCACTCATCCAATGCGACGCTCTTTTCTGAACTAACAAGTAATACAGTTTAACGCGGGGGGGAAAGGAAATCTGCCCAGAACGAACGACTCACTCTATTATCTCATTTCAAACTAAAATCAATTACAGACGCCCAGACCGTTCATAAATTTATTGAGATCAGACCAAATGAAACTTTATAAGAAACTAATCGGTTGTCTGGGGAAATTTGCCCTGGACAAATTTGTAACGTGTCTGAAATGTTAATAAAGACCTTGGTTCGTTTTACATGCCTATACAGATGGATCAGCAACTAATGCTGTTAGGAATGGAGGTGCCGGTGTCTTTGTCTCATATCCTGACAACCACTATGAGACTAGGCACATTCCCACTGGTAGATTCTGTTCCAACTATACAGCTGAGGTTCGGGCTCTGGAGCAAGCTGCAAATATGATTTATAACACCAACTCTGACTGCCACCAGGTAGTCATCCTCACAGGTGCACTGTCTGTCCTGCAAGCTCTCAAGGGTGGTAAACTCCCGCATCTGAGAAATGAACTAGACAAGGTGGCTGCCAAAAAGAGAACCATACTTCAGTGGGTACCATCTCATTGTGGTGTACCCGGAAATGAAAAGGCAGATAAACTTGCAAAAAAGGGAGGAGAATGTGAACAAGAAGATAATGAAGTCACATACTTTGAGAAAAAGAGAGCTATCCAGACTGTCAGAGGAGAACAGAACCAACCCAAAGACGACTATCACACTCTCGACCGGCAGGGACAGATAACTATTTTTCGACTCAGGACAGGGCATAACAAACTGAATAAACACATGCACAAGCTACGATTGTCTGCTTCACCACTGTGCACATGTGGATTAAACGAACAAACTGCTGAGCATGTTCTACAGGACTGTCCTCTGTATGACCAGTTAAGAAAGATATACTGGCCGAATGACTCAACACTAAACTCAAAGCTATATGGAGTTAAAGAGGAACTTCAAACAACAGTCGAATTCATCATGAGAACTCGTCTGACGGTGTAATCATCAAAGATGCGATCGCAAGAAGAAGAAGAAGAAGGTTCGTTTTAAAACAAACAGTCTTTTTGAAACGACCTGTTCTTGCTTATTTCTAGTTATTATCACCTTGGTTACTCTTTGGCTCCTTCTGGAGCATAGGTCTGTAATAATAAACATCAATCAGTATCTCCTGTCCTTACCTTCCCCGTTCAAGTTCTTTATATGACTTCATTAAACTTGTTAAATCTATCTCCAACTCCCGTCTCCATATATCTTTAGGACTCCCTTTATTGATTTGCTATTGGGACTTCAGAATGTAAACTTCATGTAATTTTCTCACCTAGATTTCTCAAGATGTGCTCTATTCAAAACAGCTGTCGTTTCCCTACCTTTTTTTTCCATTTGTGTTTGTCTGATTTCTGTCATCAGTTCTCCATAGTAACCTCGTGGTTACTGTTTCATTTCTCCTTCTCCGTGTCGTTGATCAAATTCTCTAACTTCTTGTTGTCGCTGTCTTAAGGTGTCTACTACTTTTCTTTGTAGCACGTCCCTTTCAACCATCAACCATATAAGGAGCTGTTGTTTATATCAGGACGTGTTTCATTTACTGTAATATTTTCTTATTTGTATTTATTATATGCTCCATGCTGTAATATTTCTCTCGTAGGTGTTTTTACATGTTAGTTATAATTCATATTGTTTTAGTAAACCAGATAAATGGTAGTGTCTATACTGGTATCCATTCAATAAATTAATATGAAACAAATATAAAGGTATGTTATCAGGCACTCGCAGGAAATAAAGAAGTAGAACACTAGACAACAGAAAAACAACAGACATGAGTGGCTTAGGAAATAAAGAAGTAGAACACCAGACAAGAGTTTACAGGCCTCGGGTTTCCCTTCCTTATGTGTATCCATTCAATGTTGACTGGAGGTTTATTTATAGTCAATCCGTGTTTATCTGGGGGGGGGGGGGGGGGGGGGGGGGGGTAGGGGGAATCTACCACCACTGTATACTACTGGCTCGCATCCTTATTTATTTTTTTATATGTTAGGTTTTGTTTTTGTAATATAGTGTTTTATTAACGTTTGGATTTCTGGTGGGGTTTTAATGCCTGTGAGATTTTCTAAACTCATTTTTACAGTGTGGTTATTGCAGTAAGAAGAGAATAGGAATGGCCAAAGCTACATACAACAACATGAAACATATACTGACATCTAAACAGTTATCTCACAAATTAAAACTGAGAATCATAAAGTGTTATATATATTCTGCATTTCTGTATGGTGTAGAAACATGGACGGTGAATAAGTATTTGGAAGAAAAAATTGAGGCTCTTGAAATGTGGATATATAGAAGAATGGAGCGTATCTCATGGAAAGAGAAGAAAACAAATAAGGAGGTCCTAGAAAATCTAGGTATGAAAAGAGAACTAATGAGGGAGATCAAAGTTCGGCAGCTAAAATACTTTGGCCACATAAAAAGGCATAAAACCTCGCAGAAGACCATAATAGAAGGGAGAGTTGAAGGCAAACGTGCAAGGGGAAGACAGCGCTATAAGTGGGAAGATAACATCAAGAGATGGACAGGAAAGAGTCTATCAGGGTGCACCACCAAGACAAGAGACAGAAGACGTTGGAGATTCATTACAGCCAACCTTCGTTGTGGAGATGGCAGCTGATGATGATGATATTGCAGTATGTTTTAAGATTTTGCCTCTGCTGGTCATATTTTTTGCAGCCCACCAGAAAGTGTCTAATTGTTTTTGGTTCTTGATACTCTTCACGTGTGGGTTCTTCTATCATAAAATATCCAGTTCCAAGCTTGAGCCGTAGACATTTTAAAATAATTGGTATTTTTAGTTCATCATATATTTCACATTTTTTCCTTGGTTTTTTTCTTCAGAACTTTATATGAGTGTCTTTCTTTTTTTGCTTTGGTCCCACGCTATTATCCATTCTTTAGTTATTGCTTCTGCAATTAAGCTCTTAATTTCAAATTTCCCTAGGCCTGATATAATTTTATTGTAACTAGTTCCTTCCCGTTTGGCTTTTTTTTTTCGCAAGCTCATTTCTGTTATCGCTACATGCGCTGGTATCCATGTATGTGGCACAACATTAGATATGTGGGTGTATGTGGCACAACATTAGATATGTGGATGTATGTGACACAACATTAGATGTGTGAATGTATGTGACATATTACATGTGTGGATGTATGTTACACAACATTACATGTGTGAATGTATGTTACACAACATTAGATGTGTGGATGACGTTACAAAAAAGTAGATGTGTGGATGTATTTTACACAACAATAGATGTGTGGATGTATGTTACACAACATTAGATGTGTGGATGTCTGTTACACAAATTTTGATGAGTGGATGCATGTTACACAACATTATATGTGTGGATGTAAGTAACACAACATTAGATGTGGGGATGAATGTTATACAACATTACATGTGTGAATGTATGTTACACAACATTAGGTGTGTGAATGTATGTTACACAATGTTACATGTCTGAATGTATGTTACGCAATATTAGATGCGTGGATATATGTCACACAACATTAGATGTGTGGATGTAAGTAGCACAACATTAGATGTGTGGATGTATGTTACACAACATTAGATGTGTGGATGTATCTCACACAACATTAAATGTGCAAAAGTATGTTACACAACAATAGATGTGTGAATGTATGTTACACAACATTATTTGTGTGGATGTATGTTACACACCATTATAGATATGGATCTATGTTACACACCATTAGAGCTACGGAGGTATGTTACACACCATTAGAGATATGGATGTATGTTACACATCATTAGATGTGTGGATGTAATGTTACACAAAATTTGATGTGTGGATGCATGTTGCACAACATTAGATGTGCGGATGTATGTTACATAAATTAGATGTGTGGATGTATGATACACAACATTACATGTGTGAATGTATGTTACACAACATTAGATGCGAGGATGTATGTTACACAACATTTGATGTGTGGATGTATGTTACACAACATTAGATGTGTGTATGTATGTTAAACAACATTACATGTGTTAATGTATACTACACAACATTACATGTGTGGATGTAAGTTGCACAACATTAGATGTGTGGATGTATGTTGCACATCATTAGAGGTGTGATGTATGTTGCACAGCATTAGATGTGTGAATGATGTTACACAACGTTAGATGTGTGGATGATGCCACTCAACATTAGATGTGTGGATGCATGTTACACAACATTAGATGTGTGGATGTATCTCACACAACATTAGATGTGTGGTTGTATATTACACAACATTAGATGTATGAATGTATGTTACATAACATTATTTGTGTGGATGTATGTTACACACCATTAGAGATATGGATGTATGTTACACTCCATTAGAGATTTGGATGTGTGTTACACATCATTAGATGTGTGGATGTATGTTACACAACATTAGATGTGTTGATGTATGCTACACAACATTAGATGTGTGGATGTTCGTTACATAACATTAGATGTGTGGATGTATATTACACAATATTAGGTATGTGGATGTATGTTACACAACACAATATGTGGGTGGGGACATGGCAGTTTGTGCATGTGTATATAAATAGCAAACATAAATAGGCCTGTTGCAGGAATTCGTAAGGAATCTTCTGTTTCTTCCTCGTTCGTCCTGAAAAGGACGTTGGTTGCGTTGTGTCCTTACAGCGAAGCTGCGATATTTGCACCTTTCGGCCCGACACATCCGACTTCAGCACGGCATTTGTTGGGACCAGGTTTGCCTTCCCTCTTCGATCCCTACTCTCTCGGCCAGACTTCAGTGATGCAGCCTGTTTCCAGGACCACCACTTGGAGGTGGAGTAGGGTCTTGGTCAGCTCTGGTTCGCTTACCCTTACGAAAGTAGTCAAGCTATGGGTCGCTGACTGCATTCATCTCGTTTGCTGCGTCTTCGGTCCCATTCGCAAAGAATAACGAACAAGAAAACTAGTCAACATAAAAGTCCCGGAAGTGATGATCTTACCGGGGACTCGAATTCAGGACCATCCGATTGACATCACTGCCTCGATAAAAAAAATGGCGACTAACCATACTGCCAACTGAGCACCACAAAAGCTTTGCTTCGTGGACAGTGGTCACTAGTACGACCACACGACGTAACTACGGAACATTGGACCGAGGAACTACCCGGACTAATTATAGACGCAATCACTTTAATAGCTTTGTATTCACCAGAATAGGTCAGATAAGACAAGACATAGACTTTAACAATGTGTATAGTGAATTATAGAAGATTGAGAATAGTACAGAACAGCTGGTTGGTTTCTATGGAAACACGTGTATCAACACTGAAATTAATAAAGAGGGAAACCCGAGGCCTGTACACAGTAAATAAATAATACTCACAAATTGGTATGTGGCATGCACTGGTAAGAAGTAGAAGACTAGATAACAGAAAAGCAACAAAAGTGATAGGCCCACCGGGGAATCGAACCCAAGATCATTTGAACAGAGGCCTCGCTACGGGTGTGAATCATACGGATGTATGTGTGTTATATATCTTTCAGTAGTGGCAGTGTGAGTATGTTTATTTGAGATTTATTTTAGTACTTTAATTTGTGATACCTAAACTGTTAACAGGTGTATCACAGATTTCGGCACATATTACAAGTATTGAGTTATGATTTTCATTCACGGAAGTAAAGCCCAATGTTTGTGAGTGAGTAACTCCGTGAAATTAACCATTGCATGAAATATTGTTTCATTAATTGTGCTCATTAAGTAGTCCACGTGCAAAGCAGGAGTCGGAGATGTCGCACGTGAAGCGTGACGCATGATGACTCACGCGGTGTGAAAAAGAGGACACACGCACCCTGAGTGTTTCCCGGGTGAGAGATTTTAGACCTGGCATGGTGAGTAATGAATAGGGGTGGTTGTGGTGAACTGAGGCCAGAGGCGAAGGAGTGTTTGGGATCGAGATGAGTACTTACCCCAGCCGGTTTCATTTATTATTGATGTTGGACTTGCATGAGTTAATTTACATTCAATTGTGATTACTGAAACTGTCAGATGCTGCGTGAAAACAACCTGTTTGATTCTCGAACACCGTTCACGTGCAAGAGCTAAAGGCTTATTTACTAAGTAAATATAACAGAAGTCTGTTTTAAGGAAGAACATGTCAATTTGTAACATTCGCAGTCAGCTGTAGCCGGTATCTTTAAGTATCATGCTTGGTGGCGTAGGGGATCATGTTGCTACACAACTGTCTGTCACCGTTGCTGTTTATCAGTTCGGCTGTTGACTTCTTTCCATGCCACGATACCAGACTGTTCACTATCTTCTTTTTTTAACCTTCCTCTATTTCTTGTTTCTTCAACCTTTTCTGTTGTCGCAATATTATCAATCTTCCTTTTTCTCATAACATATCCAAAGAAAGTGAATTGATTCTTCTTCTTTGTTTATGCTAGTAATAAGATTCCTTTGATGTTATTTCAGGACATCCTCATTAAGTTTTTGTAGCTGTCCATGGTATTTTAAAAAATTCTTCTGTAAATTCTCTGTGGCTCCCAGGATTTTTCCTGCTTGTTCACTAATGAAGGTTTGTATTAAAGAAAATGTTCTACCCAGAACGTATGCTACCCAAATTATAGATCACAACAAAGAGAGAAGGTCTGTTAACTGATATTTTTTTCCGTGTGTCTTGATTGATGCATTTGCGTTGTATGTACTGATGTATGTACATGTTTAGCTGCTACATTTACATGGATGTACTGATGTATGTACGTGTTTAGCTGCTACATTTACATGGATGTACTGACGTATGATATGTTTAGCTGATACATTTACGTCTATGTACTGATGCATGTACATGTTTAGTTCCTGCATTTACGTATATGTACTGATGTATGTACATGTTTAGCTGATGCATTTACGTATATGTACTGATGTATGTACACGTTTAGCTAATGCATTTACGTGTCTAAATCGAGGATTTACGAATAGAATTACTATCATCGCCCTTCACCTACCCAAGGAGTTTAGGCCGCCACAAACTTATGCCAAGTGTTCCTGTCGTGTGCCATCAGCTACATTTTTCTATGTCTTCCTCGGAAATGCAGCATCTGAGGAAGGTGGTTGAAGTAACAAAAAGGGACATAGTTGGCAACCAGACGATACAGCAAGGCCTCAAAATCCAGCTCCTCCAGACTCTAGTAGAACAGTCTCAAATACGATGGTTTGGTCATGTCTACAGAATGGGAGAAGATCGGCTAGCACAACAAGCATGGGAAACTAAAAGCCAGGGATCCAGACCTCCAGGACGACCCAGAGTCCACTGACAGGACAATATTAGACAATCTCTAAAGGACCGAGGACTAGAATAGAACCAGGTCAGGAGGAAAACGGCCGAAATGATAGTATGGCGCTCTCTCTGGCAAACCTCTACCCCCCAGGGTAGAAGTGGAACGACTAAATAAAGAAGTAAGTCTTGCTCATCTGTTTCATTCCGTTTCCAGTTCTCTTCTCAATGTATTCTTTGGTCTACCTCTACAACTTTTACCATGGGGTTCCAGAACAAGGACTGCCTTGTAATGCTACCAACAGGTTTCCACCGTGTGTCCTATCCATCACAGTCCTCTTTTTCTCACCTCATGTTTCACTGGCACTTCTCTGGATATTGTCTTTAGTTCCACATTAGTAATCTTGTCATACCATTTCAATCCTTCTATTCTGCTCAAGCGTTCATTTATGAAAGTCTGTAGCTTTTTGGTTGTTCTCCATGTTCTAGAGCCATACAATAGGACTAACTTGACATTTGAGTACAAGATTCTGATTTTGTTTATCGGACTTGATTTCTTTGATCTTCGTATTTTCCTAATGCAATGTATGCTCATCTAGCATTTTGTATACTTATTTTCATATCATGATCTATCTCTCCAACTCTGGCTTTTATTGCTACCACGATAAATATATGATTCTACATCTTGTAGGGGTGTTTCTTCAAGCGAAACCTTGTTACCGTTTCCTGCATTTATTCTCATTATCTGTGTCTCATCCCTGTTGTGTTCTCAGACCAGCTTGTTGTGATCTCTCTTCGCGTATTTTAGTTCTGTCTTGCTTCTAATTCTGGTTAATTTACGAGTTTATGTTGCTGTGTTTACGTGTCTAGATTGATGTGGAATACAATGGGTGGGTTTGAAAAAAAATCGAAAAAAGGTGATTCGTCTTACGAGGACAAAAGACAAAGAAAATAGTCTACGTTACGGCCACAAGGCCTTCGTCAGGAAAGGAAAGAAAGTGAAGTCTAGATAGGACACATAAAAAACTTAATAAAATAATAAAATAAAAACTGGGTACTTCCCTGAAGGCAAGAACCGAAATTCGCTGTCTTGTTGAAGAGCGCGTGGCTGAACAGAAAGCGACTTCCGCCGCCGGGTGTACACAATACATACTAGATTGATGTCGCGTTTAAGTATGTATGGTGGGGTAATTAAGTACATTTACTTGTTACATTTAAGTGTCAATGGCTCAAATATACTTCTCTGATGACGTAATATACGGTCACTGTAAAAGCAGGACAGATTCCCGCATGGGCCGTGTAGTAGCCTACCCGTGTGCTTCCCTCGGCGGAGACCTAGCGTAGATACGCCGCTGAGGTTGCACTAACAAATGGGAATCAATCAAGGTTTCTCTTTACGAGAGGCCTGTACTAGGAAACGACCCTGACAAAGCGGTAGGAGCGGTAGCTGGGGGTGGGGGAGGGTTATGAATTCGTTACTAGTTAGTCATCTTTTTTCTTTGTGAGCCCTACGACGACACTCAGGCGACCTGCGCGTGGGACAAAAACAATTTACAGCCAACAGGGAGAGAGATCAGGTGTGTTTTATAGTCAAATATAGAATGTGGAGGGGTGGTACGGGGGAGGTGTGTTGTTGTAGAGATTTAAAAAAAAAGATTAAAAGCGGCAGAAGTCAATCAACAGGTGATTGGAAAATTTAAATGTCCGCATTAAAACTGAGAAATGAACAAACATGGAAATCCGAGGCCTGTGAATAGTAAATAAAAACGGAAATGGGTACATGGCAGGCACTTGTAATAAAATCAGGAAGGACAACGATTGACAACTAGAAAGGTAACAGAAAAGATAGATTCACCGGGAAACCAATTTGGGGCTATCTAAACGGAGCCATCGCCTCACTAGGGGAATGAATCGTGAAAGGGAGGTATCTAAACGGGGTCATAGCCACACTAAGGGAGAGAATCGTGAAAGTTAGGGAGCTATCTAAACGGAGCCATCGCCTCACTAGGGGAATGAATCGTGAAAGGGAGGTATCTAAACGGGGTCATAGCCACACTAAGGGAGAGAATCGTGAAAGTTAGGGAGCTATCTAAACGGAGCCATCGTCTCACTAGGGGAATGAATCGTGAAAGGGAGGTATCTAAACGGGGTCATAGCCACACTAAGGGAGAGAATCGGGAAAGTTAGGGAGCTATCTAAACGGAGTCATAGCCTCACTAAGGGAATGAATCGTGAAAGGGAGGTATCTAAACGGTGTCATAGCTACACTAAGGGAGAGAATCGTGAAAGTTAGGGAGCTATCTAAACGGAGTCATCGCCTCACTAAGAGAATGAATCGTGAAAGGGAGGTATCTAAACGGTGTCATAGCTACACTAAGGGAGAGAATCGTGAAAGTTAGGGAGCTATCTAATCGGAGTCATCGCCTCACTAAGGGAGAAAATCGTGAAAGTTAGGGAGCTATCTAAACGGAGTCATCGCCTCACTAAGGGAGAGAATCGTGAAAGTTAGGGGAGGTGATGTCATCTATGTCACTTTTCGCTCCTTATGGAGCATGGAGCGACCACTGCATCTGGTCCCCTAGCAGAAACCTGCGCCAAAGTATTTATGTATTCTTTGGAAAAGGGGGTAGTGGGTGGTTTATGTTGTAAATTGTTTTAGATGATGAAGTTGGCAGCCCCATGGTCAATCTCCCTTACTACAGGCCTGAGGGTGAAGTAGCCCAATTCTTTCTTTGTCTCCTTAATATCCAGGTCAGCTCCAAGGAGACAACGAAAGACAAGTTTTCTGCAGGTAATTGCGCTTGACTCGACGTTTTCTGAAGACTCCAGCTAAACCATTGATTTCGCATTTGATTTTCTGAATCAGCCGTCTGCTTAAACAGCACAAGATTATATGTCAAGGCGCCTCAGAACAACTTCATTAATGTTGAAATCAACACAGGCGATAAAGGCGGAGGAATTTTCATTCCACGCGTCAATTTCGAGCCAAGCGCTAAAAGCCTTCCTTTAATATTGAGACGTCAGTTTCCTGTGATTTTAGCTTGTGCCACGACTATAAGAAACACAGGGACAACCATTAGATCATGTAGGTGTATACTTATCAGAAGCATTTATGTTCATGGCCAGCTTTATGTAGCGCTCACGCGAGGAAGGAATCCAGATAATCTAAAAGTATAAGTTCAGACACAGGCTACCAAATACAACATTTCGATGATATCTGTATACTTACAAAAATATGGCTTTAAAAGAGCTATTATGTAATTGGTCAAATTACACTCTGTTTACATATTTCCACTTCTTCTTTAGCCATTGTTGACGTGTTGCTCCTGGCTTTATAACGAATACATCCAGCTAGATTTGACTAGAACGATCTATTAAAAGTGAAAGCTTATGAAAAGGAAGAAGCTAATTACGTGAAAAAGTGGTGCCGTCATCAGAACGTAAAACAGGAAGAGCACAGCAAGATTCTTCTCGTCATTTTTTGGCGGGTTATTTACTAATACATGACTAATATTCTTCTTTTCTCTATCATCATTTCCATTAGCTTCCTACCAACTGACTATTTGCCCCTACCAACTGACTATTTGCCCCTACCAACTGACTATTTGCCCCTACCAACTGACTATTTGCCCCTACCAACTGACTATTTGCCCCTACCAACTGACTATTTGCCCCTACCAACTGACTATTTGCCCCTACCAACTGACTATTTGCCCCTACCAACTGACTATTTGCCCCTACCAACTGACTATTTGCCCCTACCAACTGACTATTTGCCCCTACCAACTGACTATTTGCCCTTACCAACTGACTATTTGCCCCTACCAACTGACTATTTGCCCCTGCCAACTGACTATTTGCCCCTGCCATCGACTTTGCCTTCGTCGCTTTCAAGAAAACTAGATATACATGTCATCTTAACTTTATTCATTACTTCCTTCAATATAAAGTTTTACCCCACGGCTTTAATTCAGCTTTTAACCCCCCAGCTTGCAGACTTTACCCCAGGAATCAGAGCCTCTTCAAGCACCGAAACCAAATGCCGTCTTCAGGGTCAGCATATTGTTGCTGCTAGCTACCAGCACCTCTCGTCAGACTTGAGTGGTCTACGGTCTCCACTACTACTTCACTTATGTTGTCTCACCTCCAATAATTACCTCCGTGTCTTTCTTATCACCCACATCTGAACAGCCAATTTCATGATTTCTTATCTACTCTCTTCATGGAAATAAACTAGGGCTGTGGAGTCTGAAAGGAATTCGTTCGACGCCGACTCCAGTAACTTAATAAATACGACTCCAACTCCGACAAGAAGGGGTTTAAAGAAAAGAATCACAGTTCTCGAAGGGAAAAAAAAAACCGGACACCCCCCCCAACCTCCGCTCTCCCGCCGGTATTCGCGAATTTTAAAATTATGAAAGGAGTCGAAGTACTGAAGCTTGTCACCGACTCCGATTCCGTGGTAGTTACCTACTCGACAACTCCGACTCCCGACTACACAGCTCTGGGATAAATTGTCTCGCCTCCACCCAACCCTTCTGGTACCCCTTCTTACAGCATCCCATTGTTTAGTCAAGCGGTATTGATGATTGTCAGTTGATATCATTCCTGTATCTACTACAAGCGGAAAACATACGGACCTTCAGGCTAAGTTGAACAAGGCATCCCTTGTCAACACGAAGCACTACTATAATAAAAACAATAGCATAAAATAAAATAAAAGAAATAATACAAGAGACAGAACTGCATGTACGCCAATTTCATATAAAAAATAATAAAAGAAAGTGCTTTATGTTTCGAGAGAAACCCTTCGTCTGCGAGAATAGAAAGGATAGAACAATTCAAGACAGCGTCTTAACCTTTCAGCATTTAGAAGACGTAGGTTCTTGCGTGGAAGTCATTTTATTGATTTCGTACAAAGTTACTTTCAATAATTTTAAAAGGTTGAAAATTTTTTTTTTTTTTGGTAGCCCACTTATTTTCAATGGATATTATTCAAGTATTAAAACAATCTGCTTCCTTTCTGTCAAAGGATGCAGTTCTTCAACCTGTTGTCCAAGCAAAAAGAAAAAAAAAATACGAAAAGAAAGAAACATGCAATTATTTAAAAATTATGTAAACACGATGTCCAGTTATTATTTTTAAATATCATAAGTTTACAACTGCTTTGGTTTTATATTTGACTTAAAAACATCATATTCATGATTCCTATTGTACACATCTATGAGCAGATCCAGCCCTAGGAATTTTAAAAGTGGGGCGAGTTCATGTAATATTTATTTGTTTCTTTTTTATGTCTTGATTTTTAATTAATTATTTATTTATCTCCAACTCATTCTGTCCTCTTCTATCTTTATTATTATTGCGTTTGGGTAGTTTCTTGTTCAGTTTCGTTTTTTAGCTTCTTAGTATGTACTGTTTACAACCTGAAATAGCAGTCACTTCCTTTTCTTGTGACGCACTCTTCCTTCGGCAGGCGTGCTATGTCTTAACTGCCTTTAGGGAAGTACCCAGGTTTTATTTTTACATTTATTTAGGTTCTTATCTGTCCTATCTAGCCCTAACTTTCTTTCCTTTCCCTGACGAAGGCCTAGTGGCCGCAACGTTAGCTATTTTCTTTGTCTTTTGTCCTCGTAAGACGAATCAACTTTTTCGATTATTTTTCATACCCATCCAATGTTCACTGTAGCATTTTACAAAAACCTGACACTTGAATGTTTTTAAATTGTGGTAGATTTAAAAAAAAAAAAAAATTCCCGTTGAATTACAGATTATCGCTATTGAAAAACAAGAAGCAGTTCGTACTTTAAGTTCCGTAATAATTCATTTTCAACTGTTCCTTAAAATTTCTTTATTAAGTTATAAATTTTTTTTTTTTCAAATACATTTTGGCGCTCCTATCAAGACCGCACCCTTTGCGGCCAGGACGCTCGCAACGCCCGAGAGCACGCCATGCCTATCAGTTACCTTGTATTAAAAGTTAAACGCATCACGAAATCATCTATGTTAACCGCCCTGTTGACTGTGGTGCGCTCTAACAGCATTACGCACAGATTTAATATTAATAATGAAAAGTGGTATTGGATTCATTTTACGAAAGAACGATGTACTAGAAACACAAAACGTTTAGAGATTATACTCTTCTGTCAGCCATCGTCACAACAGGTAATACAAATGAGAAATATAAGAAGGCTATGAGAATATGACAAAAGAAAAATTTAGCAGAAACACGGAAAAAAAGTTACGATTAATTAAGAAATACACATTTTAACCACGAAAGAAATATCAACGCAAAGAAACTATGTACAATAACAATTAAAATAAAACAGCAAACAAAATAAATTAATAAAAAGTGAGGTCCTATGTAAAAGTTATATCCTGCGATCTGTCATCGTAAAATTATTATTTAATTAATAACTATGAATGTTGCACTATTAAAACAATAAATATTTAATTAATCACATTAAGAACAGCAAACACACAGAAAGCAAAACAAAACAAATCCTCACACGGTACACAAAGGAAAATGTCGTGAACAAGATAGCACACGTACTATATTATCTATTATTGTCGATATCATTACTATTGGCGCACGTGTTATCGTTGACGTCGTAAAGATTTTTAAAATACACCATCATCAAAGCTTGACAACAGCATTTATACAGTCTACATAAACATAAAAGCAAACATAGAGAGACATCACAACGGGCTGATCACCCGTTTGCCAGTCACTTCGATTACGGAAACAACAGCAAATGGGTTGATTTGCCGTTGCCCTAAAGACGCCATTAGGCGTGATGGGAAATAATGGCAAAGAAAACCTATCTGCTGTTGCCCTAAGACGCCACTAGGCGTAATGGCCACTGACTGCTTTGACGGTCTGTGGCTAAGGACAGAAGAAGAAGAAGAAGAGAAGAGAGACATGTAGATAGAGACAGCTGTAGTGATAGCCCTTATATCATTTAAGAAGTTAGGAAAAATGACGATTAATTCCAGCATGGAAGTAAGTAAAAGTTCACCAAAAAAAAAATAACGCAAATAGATTCATTCTAATTTAGAATTAGGTGGAAAGTAAAAAAAAAAAAACACTCCTTGATTGATTCTAATTTGTAAGTAAAGTAAAGTTAGTCTGACAGCTGATATTGCCCTAGAGGAGTCAATGTTAGAGACTTCACCACGCGCTGAGTGTTTTTTTTTTCTGAGTTGGGGTGCTTAGTTCTCTTCCTCGCCGCCTTTCCCTTCCCTAACTCAAGAGCAGTCAGGTTTTCTTTTCCGTTGTCTAGTGTCATCCTTTATGTCCGATGAGTACCTGTTAATTATCTTTATGTCCAACGAGTACCTGTTAATTATCTTTATTTATTTATTTACTAATTTATTTACTGAGAAATTCAAACAAAATTAGATGTTACCAATGTTAACTTCGCTCAAGTTAAAATATGGCGTTTCAAGCTGATACAGTTCATGAATAGAGTGAATTTTACTAAGTTGGTTCGTGGGTTTTTTTTAATTGGGAACGCTGAAAAAAAAATACATTTAAACCTTTTTTTCTTTTTTTTTTTTAAAGTTTTGCCTCGTTTTGGCGAAGCGTGTCCCGTTCAACTAGTCGGTTATATTAGGGCGCATGTCCAAACATAAAAGACCTTTAGGTCTGGGTTATTTACATTTAAACCTTTGTTGTTGTTGTTGTTGTTGTTTTCGTCTACTATGTTGCTGTAATACCCTGTTCAACCTGAAAGTTGGTTATAATTGGGGTATATTGTGTGTTAGGTTCTTCGGTGCTAGTCGTCTGTTAGTCCTGAAAAGGACTGGTCCTGAAAAGGACCACTAGCTGGTTGTCTGGTTTCCTCTTCGTTGCTTGTCGGTCGTGGCGTGTTCATGGTGTTCATTTCCTGCCTTCCTATCTGTCTTGTGTCGTTTTGTTAGTTTTTGCTTTCCTAGTTTCTGTTTCTCTTGTCTTCCTGCTTTCCTGTATCTGTAGTAGTGCTTTTTCTATTATTGCTGGTAGAAGTTTTTCAAGTGTTTCTTCGATGACTTCTTCGTCTGATTGTTCGTTTGATTTGGTTGCTCTTGTGTTTGATGTCATTTCCTCAATGGCTCTTCGCTCTGTTTCGATTCTCTTGAGGATTTTGGAGTTTTCTTCCGTCAGTTCTGTCAGCCTCTTTACATCTGCTTCTATTTGCTGCTTAATGCTTTTCATGTCTTTCATCATTTCTCTGATGTTCTGAATATCTATTACGTCTTCACCGCTGTCCTTTTCGTCTTCGGGAGCCTGCTTGCTTCTGTTTTCGACCTGGAGTTTTATTTTCAATTGTTTGACTTCAGCGGTCAGCTGGTGTAACTGTCGTCTGTCAATCGTGCGTTGTTTTTCTGCAACATCCGCAGCCACTCTGTGCTTTGCCTCCTTGAAGGGGATGTTTTTGGAGACCGCTTCCTTCAGGATGCTCGTTGTTTCCCGGAACATCGGGCAGCCTCGGTATCTAGCCCCGTGGTTTCCGAGGCAGTTTGCACAGGTGCGGTTTGAGTTTATTGCTTTGTAGTTGGGGTCCTCCTTCGCCTTGGGGCAGTCGCGATATAGGTGGCCACCCGCATGTCGCATGAAAATATAATTAATAGTAGGTAAAGCTTGACAGCTGTATAGGCGTGATGGACAATAGTGCACACGGACGTGTGATAGTGGTGCGCAAGAGAGATAGGCAGAAGGCACAGGCTGAGTCAGTGAGTTCTTCACTAAGAAAACCACACACACAGCTCTTCTTGTTTTCTCTGGCGACAATATTACTCTTTTGCACACACTGTGTCACTCACAAATAGTAGGGTAAAGAAGTAAAGTTAGATTGAGGATTAGGTAGTCTGAACTGAACGAACAATCCTATCGAGGTTAACTCAATTTTATTCAATTTAGAAATGTAAATAAATCAATAAGGATTTTTACAGCAAATAATAATAAAGATTATCACGAGAAAACAAACTCACAACAATTTGATGATTTTAAAGAAGAAAAAAATTATTACACCAATAGTGAAAACAAGGATTTTGAATGAATTGTGTTAGTAAAGTTCCCGGCAGGCCTGATAGGCTTTTGCTGGAAAATATGAGAAATACTGTTTGTGTGTAAATGAATGTTTGTTCCTTTGTTCCTTTGGTGTGAATGTTGGAAACAACTTATATCCTGGGGTTCTCTTGGAAAAATATATCGTAATCCAATGCTTGAAATTAACTTCACTGTTCGAATAAGGTATCCACAAAGGGCACAGAATCTGAACACGATTTTGTAAATCCAAGATTGGGGTAACGACTTCACTGTTCGAGTATGGTATCCACAAAGGGCACAGAATCTGAACACGATTTTTATAAATCCAAGAAAGGTGTAACGTATCCGCAGTTGATGCGATATCCACAAATAACGAATTTGCTTCCAAAGGTGGGATGGAGGGTTAAAATGGGTGGAGTATGGTAGGGTGATGGTTGTTAAGGGTAATATCTGGTGTTGAGAATCGTTGCAACAATTGCAGTAATTGAAGTAATTGAAATGATTGAAGGGAATTATTGTGACTGGTGGACGAGGACTATATGGCCACTGGCCAAAGGTAACCTCTTTTCAGCAATACGAGACAAGACTTTGCACTGCATAAATCTGTTAGACAAAACAAAAATACATGTGTAACTACTCTTCTGCTGCAACATGCAGATTACAACAGAAACAATTTAAGCAGTGTCCAGCGTCGGCATGTTGATATCCATGCATGCGTCTCGTTCCTAAAATAGGTCAGACTATTCTTAAACATTCCTGTCTGCTGTGAATGAATTAGTTGGCCAGTCCAGGTACATACACAATAACAAGATTGTTGCTTCCTCCCCTGTCAGACAAAGTTACATGAGGGTCCGCTAGAGAATCCTCCTGTGCTTTCCACCGTTCATTCTTTCCCGCGTTCATAATAATATGCTCATACATTAATGTTACAAACATTGAAAAGTAAAATGATCATTGAAATTATGAATGATACAAACATTGTAACGTAACATCGCTTCAAAATACAAGCAGTGAAAATAAATGAATTTTCGTAAGCATTTATGATACATACATGATAAAGGAAACCCATTTATATAATACACTTAGACTTTCACCATGATAGTAATATATTTCATTAGACTTTCACCATGATAGTAATATATTTCATATCTATATATTTGAGCTAGTTTCCTATATACTGGAAAAACGAATACATACCCGCACCGGAATTTTAGTCTGTTAAGTTAAACTAGACACCCGTGTGTTGCCGGGGCCCGAAAGGGGAGCAAAGAATAGTAACACTGCACCCTACCACGCATGTCGTAAAAAGCGACTAAGGAGGGTTGGGCATGGGGCTGTTTACCCCATCCCGTAAAAACTTTGCACAGTGGGCTGATCACCTGCTTGCCAACCAATCTGATTACGGAAACAACGATAGATTGTTTGGTCTGTTTCTGTTCCACAAAGACGCCACTAGGCGTGGTGGAAACAGCGATAGATTGATCAATTTGTTGTTGCCCTAAGACGCCACTAGGCGTACTGGCCACATACTGCTTTGCCGGTTGGTGGCTATGGATGGAAGAAGAAGAAGAAGAAGTTAAACTAGAGGGCACTTTGTGTGTTTAACTCAAGTCTCCCTATGCACAGTTTTACTTTACAAGACTTAAGAAATGCGTCTTACTCTTCCCGTATGCTTATCACCAAGTGAAGTCTAAAAACTAGTTTCTTAAAGAAAGAATTAATTTCGATTTACCCGCTACATTTTTTAAAGTTCTCACGATAGCCAAAAGTATTGCCGCAAATTAGTTTGCATATTGAATGTCACTTGTACGTGCTGTGGTTCCGATCTCAGAAGTTTTAACAATGAGGAAGAAGACAGGCCATAAATTTCTAGACAGACGAGTCTGGAAAATCCTAACATACCTGAACGCTGGTTGACCGAATCTTCACCTGGGTTAAGGTGCGTGAGAAACATTTTTTTCGGAAACTTAGGATAGACAGAAAATAAAGCAATATACAGGAAGGACAGAAAATTTCAAATAGGCAAATTATCTTCACTCTGCGACAGATACCCCGAACTTAAGTTAGTTGCCCAACTAAATCAGAGAGAGATGATAATTTGGCTAGTATGTATCATTCCCAGTGTCGTCCATTAATTCCTTCTCTGTTCCTTCTTCCGAGGTTCCCTCAGATTGTTTCTTATCTGCTGGCGTTAAAAGATGATTTTCTGCACTACTAGCGAGTTCCTCTACTGAATGTCTGCTTAAAAAATCTGCTCCTACATTTTCAGGACCGGGGATGTACTCGACCCTGAAGGAATAGACACTTAGCAAAACAGCCCATCGCATTACTTTTGCATTTTGGTTTTTACAAGCTGCTAGAAACGTGAGGGGTGCGTGATCCGTTTGCACGACAAATGAGACTCCATAAAGAAATTCGTGGTGCCTTTTTACTCCCACCACTAGAGCCAAGCATTCTTTTTCAATGGTTGAATAGTTGCGTTTTGCAGCGTTCAATTTTCGGCTAGCATAGGCCACGGGAAAAAGCATTTCCGGGTAGTTTTCATCAGCTTGAAGCAACGTTGATCCTATTCCAAGATTACTGGCATCTACTCGTAGCACAAAGGTCTTTGTGAGGTCAGGGAGGCGTAATATGGGCTTCGTCGTCAGCTTTTCTTTGAGTGTGGTGTAGGCGCTCTCACATTGAGCCGTCCATGTTACCTATCAGGTTGACCTTTCTTTGTGAGGTCAGTCAACGGTGCAGTCAAACTATTAAAGTTCTCAATGAACCGTTGATAATAACCACAGAGTGACAAAAACGACCTAGTGTCCTTTTTCGTTACGGGTCGCTTTGCATTTCGGATTTTGTCAACGTTTTTCTCTACTCGTAAAGCGTTGGCTTTAGCGTATGGGACTGGGTAAATCTTAGTCCTGACAAGCTTAGGATCTAATACTTTTATATCAAACTCCAAGAGGTTGGTTAGTCCCGGTTTATCGGTGAGCACTTCTGAATATTCGGCTAACAGTTGTTTGACATCATGCTGTTGCAATTCAGTTAATGTTTCACAGAGCTTCACATCCGTGTGTGATTCTTCCTGTTTTAGCGGGTATTCAGCATATTCGTGGGTGTCATTATCCGCTTCCATTGCAACCGCTAAGGTCAGGAGATGTGCTTGAGGAGCAGCGAGGCGTTCCATGTACTTTTTAAGTAAGTTAACATGATAAATCTTTTCCTTCCCTCGTATGGAGATTTTGTAGTTTGTTCGAGAGATTTTCTCGAGTACTTCAAATGGTCCCTGCCATCCTATCTGAAGTTTGTTATTCCCTGTTGGGAGTTTTGCATGCTTGGCACGAGCTTGTCGGAGGTTAGTGTTGGCTAATTCCCAACCTATCTTTAACCTTTCCTTCAGTTCTTGCACATATTTTGATGCAGATACAATAGATTCGTCTGCTTTCTGGTCTGTTAAAGACCTAAGCAATGCTTCCAGGGGTCCCTTTATTGGCCGTCCAAATAATAATGTTGCAGGAGGTAGACCAGTGGAGGCATGCGGCACTTCCCTATAGGCAAATAAGGCAGCCGGCAAGAATAAGTCCCAGTTTTCTGATCTTTCTTGTGCTAATTTTCGCAGCATGGTGATGAGGGTCCCGTTATATCTCTCTACCTGTCCGTTTGCTTGAGGATTATAGGGTGAGGTGTGAATATGCTGAGTACGGAAGATCTTAAAGACTTCTTCCATCAGATGTCCTCTAAACTGCGATCCATTATCAGTGAGTATTTGCTGTGGAAATCCGAGCCTTGTGAAAATACTCACGAGCGCTTCTGCGACATGCACAGAATCAGAAGAAGGGAGCGCCACTGCTTCTGACCACATAGTACAGGTGTCGACTAGAGTCAAAATACAACAATTTCTCCGCTTTGTTCTTAAGAGTGGGCCTACTATATCTACAGCTACTCTTTCGAATGGCGTACCGACAATAGACATTTCCCCCAATGGAGCAGGGGGTGTCCAGTGTCTTGGTGCCACCCTTTGGCACTGCGCACAGGATTTCACAAATCGGATGATGTCCATGTTCATCCCAGGCCAGTAATAGTGCGCTGCTATTCTTTGCATGGTAGCATTTTGTCCCATGTGGCCGCTAAAAGGAAGAGCGTGTCCCATCTCTAAAATTTGTGACCTATAAGTAGTTGGAACAACCAACTGGCTATGTTCTTGTCCAGTGTTGCCCGACCTACGGTATAGTAATCCCGATTTTGAATAAAAGTTTCCCTTTTTCAGCGGGTTACTGGCAAGTGGCAGTTTCTTAAAACATGGTCCCAGTGTTGGATCATTGTGTTGAGCATCCTTCAATTCCCGTGGTAGCAGGTTTGTCACTGGTCCTGGTTCCTGTTCTGTCCTCGCCTGACCTCTTGTAGTTACTGCTGCAGCTATCAGAGGTTTTCTTGGTTCCCCCAAGAACACATAGCGACATCCAAGAATTACGTCATAGATTGGATTCTCCATAATGGCAGCTCGAATCCATCCTTTAACAAATTTTGAATCAATATAAACGTTTGCTATTTTCAATGTCATAGGAGTGTCTCCTTTCACGGCTCCACACAGATCTACTGTCTCCGAGGTTATCTGCTTAGGTGTGACCAAATGTGAAGCGATTATACAGTCAAACTGTAATCCTGTGTCATAAAGACAGCGCACAAATTTCCCGTTTGCGATAATCTGATCCGTTACAGAATTCCGTTCTGGTTTACCACCTTTTGTTCTGTCTTGACGCTGTTCTGGTGCGTCTCCTTGTAAACACGCCGCCAAGTGCGGGCTGGGCCGATTTCTACATTCTTTTGTATTGTGCGAGGTCTGCTTACAATGATGACAATATTTCCTCTCCCTCCTCATGAAGTAAGGGGGGTTTTCCTGTGCATTTTTCGTGTTTGAGTTAGTTGACCGGTCTCTGCGTGTATCTTGCGTTGGAGCGTTTACCTGTGATCGCTGATTTTGGGTGGGCTGGGTGATTGGTTTAGGTTGAAGTTCAGCAGGTTTCCGTTTGAAGGTTTGAGTCTCTGCTATAGCATTTTGAAACCTTTCTGCTAACGTAAGGATTGGTTCGAGTCGGTCTGCCCCGTGCTCCACTAGGAACTTTCTCATCTCTGGTGACATTGTTTCCTTGATTTGCTCTACCAGGAAGAGTTCATGTAATCCTTCGTAAGTCTTAGGAAATTTTCCCAAATCGCGCCACTTTTCGAGATATGATTCAATCCTAGCAGCAAATTGGCCAAATGTTTCTCCTCCTTCTTTGTGAGATCGGCGAAAACGCTTTCGGTAATTGTCGGCTGTAAGCTGAAAACGCCGTAACAGTGCTTGCTTGAGAGCGTCATAATCGTTCTGTTCTGCTGGGGTTAATTTTGTAAAAACTTCGTAAGCCGTCCCTCTTAATCCTTGAGAAAGTTTAAGATTCCACATGCTTTTGGGCAGGCCATACGATGAAGCAGTTCGCTCATATCTATCCAAGAACAGATCAATTTGTTCATTTCGCTCGCAAAATTTTTCCATTGGGAAAGTCATTGCAGGTGAGTTGAGTGCTAGACCAGCAGAGGCGTTGTCAGGTGATGAAGCGTTAGTGGGAGAAGCGGGACGATTTTGAACCTCTAGTTCTTTGAGCCGGAACTCATGAGCCCGTATCCTTTCGTTTTCTTCTCTTTGTTTTTCTATTTCGGCCTCTATGAATGCATTACCTTCTTCTTCACTCATTCCAACCTCTTTAGTGTATTTTAAAAGACCCATCCTTAGTTTTAGTAAATCAGTCATTTTCTATATTTCTGTGCAGGTTGTTACACTCTCCAGTATGTTACACTAGTTTCTGGGTATTACTAATATTTCTATGAAGTATTGTAATACAACAAACCAATACAACTAACTGATAATCAATTTACTAAGCCCCAGGGAGTACTATTAATTCTATGAAGTAATGTAACTCATTAATGGAAGTTTAGTATAATTGGATTTTTGACAATTCCTTATTTCTGCTGAATTAAGGTCTCATCACTTGAGTAATACTCAAGTATAAACAATTCCCTTCAATATCTCACACACATACACACTCTACTGCCTGTTAAATGTACCACTTAATTACCTTAGTTAACTATTTAACGTAATTATATAACCCTGAATTAAATTAGTGACAGCAACGTTCTGTTACTTTAAAATTATAATTGTTCTGTTCAGATACTACCAGAAGTGTCGTTGTCTAGGGCGTTATAAAATTATAGTCCACAGTATAGACTAATAGTTCAAGATTCCTTACAGTTTCTGCAGAACAATTTAAAGACAAGATTCCCTGTAGTCACTGTGAAATAAGAATCCAGAAATTCAAATCCAAGGACGAGATTCCCAATAATTGTCGCATGAAAATATAATTAATAGTAGGTAAAGCTTGACAGCTGTATAGGCGTGATGGACAATAGTGCACACGGACGTGTGATAGTGGTGCGCAAGAGAGATAGGCAGAAGGCACAGGCTGAGTCAGTGAGTTCTTCACTAAGAAAACCACACACACAGCTCTTCTTGTTTTCTCTGGCGACAATATTACTCTTTTGCACACACTGTGTCACTCACAAATAGTAGGGTAAAGAAGTAAAGTTAGATTGAGGATTTGGTAGTCTGAACTGAACGAACAATCCTATCGAGGTTAACTCAATTTTATTCAATTTAGAAATGTAAATAAATCAATAAGGATTTTTACAGCAAATAATAATAAAGATTATCACGAGAAAACAAACTCACAACAATTTGATGATTTTAAAGAAGAAAAAAATTATTACACCAATAGTGAAAACAAGGATTTTGAATGAATTGTGTTAGTAAAGTTTCCGGCAGGCCTGATAGGCTTTTGCTGGAAAATATGAGAAATACTGTTTGTGTGTAAATGAATGTTTGTTCCTTTGTTCCTTTGGTGTGAATGTTGGAAACAACTTATATCCTGGGGTTCTCTTGGAAAAATATATCGTAATCCAATGCTTGAAATTAACTTCACTGTTCGAATAAGGTATCCACAAAGGGCACAGAATCTGAACACGATTTTGTAAATCCAAGATTGGGGTAACGACTTCACTGTTCGAATATGGTATCCACAAAGGGCACAGAATCTGAACACGATTTTTATAAATCCAAGAAAGGTGTAACGTATCCACAGTTGATGCGATATCCACAAATAACGAATTTGCTTCCAAAGGTGGGATGGAGGGTTAAAATGGGTGGAGTATGGTAGGGTGATGGTTGTTAAGGGTAATATCTGGTGTTGAGAATCGTTGCAATAATTGCAGTAATTGAAGTAATTGAAATGATTGAAGGGAATTATTGTGACTGGTGGACGAGGACTATATGGCCACTGGCCAAAGGTAACCTCTTTTCAGCAATACGAGACAAGACTTTGCACTGCATAAATCTGTTAGACAAAACAAAAATACATGTGTAACTACTCTTCTGCTGCAACATGCAGATTACAACAGAAACAATTTAAGCAGTGTCCAGCGTCGGCATGTTGATATCCATGTATGCGTCTCGTTCCTAAAATAGGTCAGTCCATTCTTAAACATTCCTGTCTGCTGTGAATGAATTAGCTGGCCAGTCCAGGTACATACACAATAACAAGATTGTTGCTTCCTCCCCTGTCAGACAAAGTTACATGAGGGTCCGCTAGAGAATCCTCCTGTGCTTTCCACCGTTCATTCTTTCCCGCGTTCATAATAATATGCTCATACATTAATGTTACAAACATTGAAAAGTAAAATGATCATTGAAATTATGAATGATACAAACATTGTAACGTAACATCGCTTTAAAATACAAGCAGTGAAAATAAATGAATTTTCGTAAGCATTTATGATACATACATGATAAAGGAAACCCATTTATATAATACACTTAGACTTTCACCATGATAGTAATATATTTCATTAGACTTTCACCATGATAGTAATATATTTCATATCTATATATTTGAGCTAGTTTCCTATATACTGGAAAAACGAATACATACCCGCACCGGAATTTTAGTCTGTTAAGTTAAACTAGAGGGCACTTTGTGTGTTTAACTCAAGTCTCCCTATGCACAGTTTTACTTTACAAGACTTAAGAAATGCGTCTTACTCTTCCCGTATGCTTATCACCAAGTGAAGTCTAAAAACTAGTTTCTTAAAGAAAGAATTAATTTCGATTTACCCGCTACATTTTTTAAAGTTCTCACGATAGCCAAGAGTATTGCCGCAAATTAGTTTGCATATTGAATGTCACTTGTACGTGCTGTGGTTCCGATCTCAGAAGTTTTAACAATGAGGAAGAAGACAGGCCATAAATTTCTAGACAGACGAGTCTGGAAAATCCTAACATACCTGAACGCTGGTTGACCGAATCTTCCCCTGGGTTAAGGTGCGTGAGAAACATTTTTTTCGGAAACTTAAGATAGACAGAAAATAAAGCAATATACAGGAAGGACAGAAAATTTCAAATAGGCAAATTATCTTCACTCTGCGACACCGCACAATATCGACAGACTGCATCTCTCCTACACGTTTTCTTTGTGTGCGAGAATTGCTGGCAGTTGGAGCACTGTATCACCGGAGGGATATATGCCTCTGTCCTCTTTGATGTCTCTTTGAATGTCAGTCTTTCAGGTCTTGTCACTCCTTCAATAGTTACTACCACCAGATTGGTATCATTTCCATTCCATGTCCTTAGCCTCTCGACCTGTATGACCTGGACACCTGTGTTTTCAGTCTGTAGGCAGCTCTGGACTTCGCTAGCGGACCATCTTGTGTCGACCCCTCTTAGCACCAACTTCTTTGTTGTCTTGCTGGTCTCCATCATTACTTTTATCTGGTGAGGCAGCATGAATTCTTTCGGACCGGCCTCCAGTTCTGTCATCAGTGAGGTTGTCTTATCCGTGCTGTTGAGCGAAAGCACGACTCCCTTTTCGTGCCTCCGTACCTTAGAGATGCTTCTCCTGCCAGTTATTGTCTCTAGGATGCTGATCACTTTGTCATCTGGCAGGGCCCTGAGTGAGGCCTCACCTCCAGACATCTGTGTGATCTTAACCATCCTCTCTTGTAGTGCCTTGTGACAACCGGTATTGCTTGGTTTGTGCAGGTGACGCGCTCTGCTTTCCGTCTGCGTTAGAGTGTGTTGTGTGTAGGATGGTCTCACGTTCTGTTTTGTTGACTCCTGATCACTTTCTGTAGTTGTCTGATTACTACACACTGGAGCCTCTACTATGACGTCTTGCTTTAGTGATGTTTTTATCGTCTTTTGAGTTTGGAGCAGCTTCCCTGGCGCAGCCACAGCTGTCAACTCGGCATCGTGTGGTGGTGTCATTGGTGTCTGGTGCAGCCTCTCTGTGGTTGACAGGGTTTCTGCTGACGATTCGGGTACTTGTGGTGGTGGTCCCTGGGTTTTAGACTCCTGTCTTCTTTTTAGCATCTGTTTTATCGGTTCTAACGCTTTCAGCTGGTCTTCTTCTTCTGACATCTGTTATATCTTCTCTAGCGCACTCATCATGTAGTCATATTCTGGGTCTTCATCATCACGGTCAGAACTGCTTGCATCTGCTTTCACCTCTTCCTCGCAAGGAGTCTGGCCACTCCGGCTTTCAGCCGTGTCGATACACGTCGCAGCTAGCTCCGTCATCGTGTCAAGAGTTGGAGAAATTTCGGTCCCGGCTCGAGTACTTGGGGCAGTTTTGCTTTCTGGCTGTCTGTCTTTGTTGTTTGTGTTATTCCCCTGGCTGTTCTGCGCTGGTGGGCTGGTATAAACCTTTCTCTTTTTAGCGTGTGGTTTATTTCGGCCCATTTTGACTATTGCGATCGCTGTGTACGTCCTGAAAAGGACGCTAGTTATAGTGCGGTTGAAAAGACGTCAGTCTTGGTATCGGGGGTTGTATGTTTTGTCGTATCCGTTCAGCTGCTGTCATTTAAACCTTTTTTTTTTTTTAATTAATGTGTTTGCTACTTTTCTTTGTAGCACGCCCCTTTCAACCATCTACCATGTACATGGAGTTGTTGGTTATATCAGGACGTGTTTCCTTTATTGTAATATGTTTTTGTTTGTATTTATTTTATACTATATTATCTCTAGTCGGTATTTTTCCTTTTGTAGTTATAGTTCAACATGGTTTTTAAAAGAAATTCCAAAATATGCTATTTTCTAAGTTAGTATGTTTTTAATTTTCACTGGATGGTTTCTTTGGTTAGTCTGTATGTATCTGGGGCGAGTCTTTCACGAGTTTGGACTACTGACTCAAATCCTTATTTGTTTTTTATATGTTAGCTTTAGTTTTTGTAATATAGTGTTTTATTAACTTTTGCATTTCTGAAGGGGTCTTTGTGCCTATGAGATTTTCTACCCTCATTTCTACATTGTGGTTACTACAGAATGTCTTAATGTTTTGCCTCTGTTGGTCATATTTCTTGCAGTCTACCAGAAAGTGTCTAATTGTTTTTGGTTCTTGACACTCTTCACATGTGGGTTCCTCAATCATGAAATATCCAGTTCCAAGCTTGAGCCTCAGCAATTTTTTATTAATTGGTATTTTTAGTTCATCTTTTATTTGACATTTTTTGCTTGGTTTTTTAAGGATTTTATATGAGTGTCTTGCTTTTTTACTTTGGTCCCATGCTGTTATCCACTCTTTAGTTATTGCTTGAGCAATTAAGCTCTTAATTTCAAACTTCCCTAAGCCTACTTCAATTTTGTTATGGCTAGCTCTCCCCCCTTTGGCTTCTTTGTCTGCAAGCTCATTTCCTGCTATCCCCACATGTGATGGTATCCATGTTAGTGTTGCGCTGCATCCTATAGTTTGTAGATATGTATTAACCTGTAGTATTTCCTCTATAATATCTGGCCTGCTACATTCATTTCCATTTCTGATAGCTAATACTGATGATAGGGAATCTGTGAGAATGGTTACTTTTTTTGGTGGATTTTCTGCAGCTATTTCTAAAGCTTTTAGGATTGCCACTAATTCTGCTGTAAAGATGGATGTATTACCTGTTACTTTGTATCTTTTATAAATTTTTAATTTTGGTATTGCTATTCCTGCTCCTAATTGTCCTTCATCTTTTGACCCATCTGTATATATAGTTAGGCTATTATTTATATACCGTTCTATGTACTCTAGTGTTTTACTTTTTGCTGAGATTATGTTGTTAGATTTATTTATGATCTTTGTTAAGTGGGAGTCAGTTTCTGGCACTTTTAATTCCCATGGTGGGATCTTTGCTTTATACAGAGCACTACTGTTTGTCGCATTAAATAGGTCTGGGTATTGATCCACTTCATCCATTGTTTTCCACCCTGACGGGTATCTGTTATGGTTTAATGGAATGTGGCCTATGTACTGGTTACCCCTATCAGAGGTTTTATGTGCTGGGTGAGTTGGATCTTTTGCCACTCTTGCCCAGTAGCTGAATCTCAGTTCTTTTCTCCTTAGCTCCAGGGGTATAATGCCTAGCGCTACTTCTAGTGCCTCTGCTGATGTTCCCTTTGAGGAACCTGCTATTATTGACAGTGCCTGGTTTTGGACTGTGTCTAGTTTTTTCTTATT
Source organism: Oreohelix idahoensis (assembly GCA_024509875.1). NCBI lineage: Eukaryota > Metazoa > Mollusca > Gastropoda > Stylommatophora > Oreohelicidae > Oreohelix > Oreohelix idahoensis. Next base: position 1,610,628 of record JAMPIV010010005.1, read on the forward strand.
GCTTGGGGCGGCTGATGCATAGACAACACTGGCATGGGCAAGTTTGCCCCTAATAAATGATTTATAGAAGGTTAACATGGTCTTATTGCAGGCGCCCCAACCACTTCCTTTCATATATCTTAGCATGTTAATAAGTCCCCTACTGCTTTGCACTAATAGGTCTATGTGTTTGTTCCAGTTTAGTTGCTGGTCTAATACCATACCAAGAAATCTAGTTGATTTTGCTGTGCATACTTTTTGCTCATTAATGCTTATGTCAATTATATTGTTTTTAATTACACGCCCTCTACTGAAGATCATTCCTATGGTTTTTTTTAACGTTTAGATTAAATCCCCACTTGTTCATCCAGTCAGAAACTTTATCCATTTGCCTTTGTACTGTTTTATAGAGGAATGGGAGATTTCTTCCCGTTCTCCATATCGCAGCGTCATCTGCAAACTGGGATAAGTTGTTTTTTAAGTCTTTAAACTCGTCGCCTAGGTCGTTGACCATAATCGTAAAGATAGATGGTGATATTACTGATCCCTGGGGAATTCCATTCTGTTGCTCATACACCTCAGATCTATCATTGTTTATTTGTACCGTGAAGTATCTATCCTGCAGGAAGTTTTCTAGATAATTGTAGGTTCTGCCTACTATACCTAATTTCCTGATTTTGTGTAGTGCACCCTCCCTCCAACATTCATCATATGCTCTTGCTACATCAAGGAATATTGCTACTGTCTTTTCATTTCTTTTGAAGCCTGTTTTAACATCATGTTCCAGCCTCAACAGTTGCTCTATTGTACTATGTTGGCTTCTAAAGCCTGCCTGGGTTGGACTGTACAAATTATGCTTTTCTAGATGAAATTTTAGTCTGCTGTTGACTATTGTTTCTAGAATTTTTCCTAGATGCGATGTTAACGATATTGGCCTGTATGAGCTGACATCATGTGTTTCCTTATCTGGCTTTAGTATGGGGATGATTACTGCTGTCTTCCATGAAAACGGTATTTTTCCCATGTGCCAGATTTTGTTGTAGAGGGATGCAATCACTCTTAGAGTTGTATTTGGTACCTTTTTGAGGATTTCATAGCTCAGAATGTCTTCCCCAGAGGTAGTATTGGTTTTTCCTGCTAAAGCTCTTTCTATTTCATCTACTGTAATATTTAATATATTATATATTTTATATATATTTTATATATATTTAATATGTAATATTTAAACCTGGGGGTACCACGCTTTTAAATACCTGCGGGAGAGTCCAAAACTTGCCTACTTAAACATTCTTTAATTTTTCAAACCTGGGTGGACTAGAACGTTACGCTACCAGGTTTTGATTCAGAAACACGGTAAGTGTGCGGCGAAAGGATACCGCTCTTACCTCTGAACGAAGGGAGCCGCGCTAGCGTAGTGGTTACAACACCGCTCTGGCGACCGGGTGATACAGGATCAAACCCGGGCGACGGCATTTGAGGATTTTTCGTCGACCGGGATTTGGACTGGATTAACTCGAGACCTGGCGAGGACATTTGAAGGAGTGTCGTCGACCAGGGACTGGCGGCTCCTGAGCCGACCCAGCTGCAATGGGTACCTCCGAAATCGGCGAGTATTTGCCTGAATGGCGAGGGACACCTGTCTCTGTACAAGAAATAAAGGTATACTCACGTAAAATCAATGTCAGGTTAGACATAAATAATAACCTGAGATTTCGCCTCGAGTATTAGCGGGCGTACGAAAAAAAAAAAAAAAAAAAAAAAAAAAAAAAAAAAAACCTCTGAACGAATGGGCTCGCTCTACAAGAAATTAGAAGGTCGGAAAATGGCACTTTTTGATTCACTCTAAATTAGGAGTAAGAACATACGACATATGCAACAGACAGATTGTAATGTCATTTTAGATATACAACAGACAGTAAACAAACCGCGTTACGCGTGAAAAAGAGAGTGATTTATGATAAATGATGTTCATGTAAAAGGCAGTAAAAATCTTCAACCTTCCAACCCAAAAATAGTTCACACGCTATAAACAACAGAAGGTGGAAGTGCATTAACCAAAAGAGACAATTCTTATGAATAATAAAAACAACAAACCAGAATAGAATAAATCCCATCAGGACAAACAAACAACCTCAGACAAAAAAAGATTTACAAAACACTTGGAAATTCCAAACTGTAATCCAGATATACTGTAAATATTCAAAGATAAAAATAAGCAACAAAATTATGATGTAAATATAACACATGCTCTATCATCTATACATAACTTGCTGATGTAAATGCCACACACTATTAAAAATAATAAACAATGATTACACCAATTATAAGTAAAGATTAAGTTGAACAGAGTAGACACTTCTGAGATAGTGGATGAGCGGAGGGGAAAAAGCTCATCTGACAGTATTCCGCTCTCCTCCCGTTTCAAAAGGAAAATATGTGTAAATAAGTGCTGTTTAGTGGTTGTGGGGAGGTAGCAGGGTGGATAGTCTGGAGTGATAGAAAAAGGTGGAGAGTTCGGATCACTACGAGGAGATATATAAATTAGGTCAAACTTTGGACTCAACAAAATTGGAATAAAGGAATACAAACTTGGACCTTTTTGAGAAGACGTAGCTCCAACAGCTGAATTGACCCAATTTCCAAACTGCACACTTATATGGGATATGGATTTAGCTCAAGTAGCAACTGGTCGATCACAATGTACAGGTAAAACAGGCCGGGGGAGGATTTGATAGATCTTTAGCTGACGGAGGCGTAAAATTAAAGAATGTTTAAGTAGGCAAGTTTTGGACTCTCCCGCCGGTATTTAAATGCGTGGTACTCCCAGGTTTAAAGATTTTTTTTTTCAGCGTTCCCAGTTTAAAAAACCCCACGAACCAACTTACTAAAATTCACTCTATTCATGAACTGTATCAGCTTGAAACGCCATATGTTAACTTGAGCGAAGTTAACATCAGTAACATCTAATTTTGTTTGAATGTCTCAGTAAATAAATTAGTACATAAATAAATAAAGGTAATTAACAGGTACTCGTTGGACATAAAGGATGACACCAGACAACAGAAAAGAAAATATAAATGATAGGCTTAACTAGGGTTCCCATAATGTTTTGTTCAAAAACCGGGACATTTCCAAATTTTTACCTAAAAAACCTGGGACATTTTGTAAAAAAACGGGACATGTTAAAAATTAAGGTAAAGCACAAATAAATCTATTATATATTATATCTTCTCTTCTTCTTCTGTCCTTAGCCACCGACTGTCAAAGCAGTCAGTGGCCATTACGCCTAGTGGCGTCTTAGGGCAACAGCGGATAGGTTTTCTTTGCCATTGTTTCCCATCACGCCTAGTGGCGTCTTTAGGGCAATGGCAAATCAACCCATTTGCCGTTGTTTCCGTAATCGAAGTGTCTGGCAAACGGGTGATCAGCCCGTTGGGATTATATATTATATGTTGCACTTAAAATAAGATACTGGTATAAAAATACACACATTAACTAACACAACTTCCACTTTAAAAAAGAATTCTAAATTACAAACATACTTAATTAGAAAAATCGCACCTTTAAAAAATATACAATAGTCAAGTTTATATTTCAGATTCATCAGAATATTTATCAGATTTATGGGCCTGTTCAAGAAGTTTTTTTTCTTCTGATATTTGGACATAGAACTCAGCACAAGAGAAATCCTTAAAATTGGTCTTTATAATGGCAAGCTTTCACTGTCTCAATTTTAAGTTGTTTTTTTTTTTTCGTCTGTCCAAAGCGCATTTATTAATGAAAAAATACGTTCAACAGCTGCATTGGATCCTGGCAGTGCCAAACAAAAACTAACTAGGCATTTCAGATTCTCAGCATTTATATCCTGCTTTGTAAAATGAGCGAACATCTCACACCATTTTTCACTGACACTTTGATCCTTCAGTTCACTCCACACATCAAAATTTGCTTTCACAATATTTTTTCACACATGCAAACTCATCAAATAAGTCCTCTTCATTCACAGTAAAATTTGGATGACACTGTCTTCGTGAATATGTAGCTTTCTTGGATGTTCTTCCAAGTCACAGACTCCTTTCCCTTCAAATTGATCCAATCCATAGACTGAAGAGGCGTAAGAAATGGTGTACACCACTCCTGAATATATTCAATGCAGGTGTCATAGAAATCTACTGCATAGCTTTGAAACTTTTCAACTGTTTTGTGTCCTTCTTTCTCTAATTCTTGCAACTGATTTCTCACAGTAGTAGTAAGAAACTTCTCTGCCTTCCTGTAGTTAAATCATTTGGTAGATGCTCACTGAACACTGTTTTGGTCGACTTTCGAATTTTTGTTCGAGATTCAAACCGAGGGTCCACTGTAACCGGAAATTGATAAAGTAACACTACTAAAACACGGAATAAAATCTGTTACCCAAAGATTTTTTTTTTAGGAAGGACCCTTAAAAAGCGGGACATTTGGAATAAATTCGGGACACTGGGACATTTTATTAAAAAACGGGACTGTCCCGGGAAAAACGGGACGAATGGGAACCCTAGGCTTACCGGGAATCGAACCTATGACCAACCAAACGGCGCCATCGCTTTGCTGTGACAGTACATCGTGAAAGGACGCTCAGCCAATTTTGCACCTAAGAAAAGTGCATTATTGGCTGAGGTCATTCTCATGACACACACAACTATGGTATATAGGACCCATGGATGACCCAGACAGTTTCCATCGCTATGTATATGGGATTTGAGAAGCAGATTGTCTGGTATAGATAAAAGTTAACGGTTAGGCTGTACTTATTTCACATTCCAAATACCATAAAACCTGAAAATTTTATAAAGGTAGATCGTTAGAGACCTGTGTGTTTCTAAAACACAGGGTGAGTGACAACTCATGTCAAACTTTTAAATAGTTAAATCCCCACTTATATCTGATGGAAATACAAGAAACAATCGTCAGAATAAGAAACAGTAACGGTTATTTGACTAATACGTTTCGTTTTTCATATTTTTTCGCCGAAACAAAATAAAATAAAATGTGAAATGGTCAATAAAGGAAGGTTACAACAGACAACACAAAAATGGTGCTCGCTGTGACGTCACGTGTTGAATAGGCCGGATCTCACGTTGGGCTGTAATACTAATGTGACATTGCATATTTGTTAACAGCATGTCATTCAATTCTTTTTATTTTGACATGTCATCATCATTTTCTGTGCGCCGCTTGCGGAGCATTGGGCCGTCACTGTAGTTGGTCTACTTGTAGGAAGTCTGCACCAAACATTCACTTGCTCTTACAGCAGTAGTTTGTGTGACAATTTGTTTTACACGATCAGTTGCCAGTCCCCCCGTACACGCCTTGTACGACATGCCTGACGGTGTAGTAGTCATATTCTTCCTTTATCTCTTCAGAGACTCCAAGAAACTACACGGGGTATGTCCATGTTTGTTTCATATAAAATAGTTGGACAGGAGTGAAGGAATAACATCAGTTTAATAGTAGGAAGTGACATTTCAGTCACTCTGTAGCTCAGTGTTTGCCAGACTTGTTCAGGTCACATTCCCAGGGCTATTTGCATATTCCTGCACTACGCAATTTAAAAAAAAAAACAACTATAAATAGCACTGTAGGTCATATACTTGGCTATATTGAAACTTTCCTCTTGTTTATTAATATCACGGATACCACGTTATCACTAACCAATCTAAATACTGAAACAATCCAATTTGCAACAAAGCAAAATTTGTCCTTTTAAAACACCTACGGATATCTATTTTCGTCAGTTGCCAGCGAAACGTACAGTCGAACACACTTTACCAGTGGACATTGACCGATATTAAATTGTTAAACATTATTGAACTCTGGTTGTCACCTTCCAAAAGATGCGGATTAAAGCTCAGTGAGGTGATCACATCCTTCTTATTGTTAGTCTATCTTTCTTCTGGGTTGACCGAGTGGACAATAGGAGCGGCGCTATCCTTCACACCAGCTTTCGTAGCAGGTGATTACGTTAGAATTTATGACCGGCGATGGTTACCTGAGCTCAGTATTGTAGAAGAAACTATGCCTTGTTTAATGATCCTACTAATTCAACCACTCCGCTGCCTATCTCGTGTTTTCCTGCCTCACTGAAGTCTCTCAAATCCATTTTTTCCCCACTAACACTGCTAAGCAATATCTGAGTAGGATAATGCAGTTAATTACCAAATATTCCCATTACCCCAATGATGGGTTTCTCGTACACCTTTGTTCGCATACCCCACGCTGGGAATCTCTGCTATAGGACGTATGATAAATAAATAAATAAAATAAAGGTAATTAACAGGTACTCGTTAGACAGACAACAGACAAGAAATATAAGTTATAGGTTTACCGGGAGTCGAACAAAGCACTATCCAAATGACGTCATCACCTTGCTGTGAAAGTAAATCGGGAAAGGGCGCATAGCCAATTTTGCACCCAAAACAAAGTGCATCACTGGCTGGGGTTACTCTCACGACACCTACACAACTATGGTGTATAGGGGGACCCGTTAATGACCCAGACAGTTTAAAGACGCAATCATTAATATAACTATCCTATCAGCAGGTACAGACCAAATAAGGGCCGAAATACTTGTGTCCAGTAATGTGTAGTGGGGTGTGTGAGAAACGCCACTACAATAAGTTAGGGTGGATCAGTGGGTTAGGGTTTGTTCAGGCTACCTTCTCCTTTTTAGCGCTCACGTCAGGGCCATTTGTAATCAACACGCTTTTACATATCAGTGTTAGATTGAACAAGGGACCCAAAGACGCAGCAACAGAGAATGCAGTCAGCGACCCATAGCTTGACTGCTTGCGTCAGGGTCAGCGAACCAGAGCTGACCAAGACCCTACTCCACCTCCAAGTGGTGGTCCTGGAAACAGGCTGCATCACTGCAGTCTGGGTGAGAGAGTAGGGATCGAAGAGGGAAGGCAAACCCGGTCCCCAAAAATGCCGTGCTGAAGTCGGATGTGTCGGCCGAAAGGCGCAGATATCGCAGCTTCGCTGTAAACAGACACAACGCAACCAACGTCCTTTAATATTAGACAAAGATAAAGGTATGTTTTCAGGCACTCGCAAGAAATAAAGAAGTAGAACACTTGGACAACAGAAAAACAACAGACGTGAGTGGCTTACCCAGGGTTCGAATCCCGTACCTTCCGTACGATTTATGTTTGTCTAATATTAATTTACTGTTTACAGGCCTCGGGTTTCCCTTCCTTATGTGTTATTTAAACCAACGTCCTTTTCAGGATGAACGAGGAAGAAGAAGAAGATTGAACAATATTGATGAATTTAGCTTCTCAAATCCTCATCCAACTATTTATTAATGAAACACCCCCCCCCCCCCACCTCACATGCGGCCCAGCTTTCCCTTATCACCCCAAAGAATCCTTTCAACACCCCCAAGGGGCGATACCTCCCACTTTGTGAACCACTGCTGTAGATCTTTACACCTCCTGAGTTGCATGTCGCTGATTTAGATTAATACAGAAGTATAAATAAACAGATTTAAAATTTAAAAGCAGGACTGTATACGGAAAAACGGGTAACTCAGGCAAAGCATAAAGAGATACTGCACAAAACACAAGGTAGACATAACAGTAGAAAATCGTATAGACATTAACGCTCTACCAGAAATCCAAAAGTTAATAAAGTACTATGTTACAAAACAAACGCAAACATTTAACAAAGAAGAAAAGTAATAATAATAATGCTACCCAAACTTTCCATACCCACCCGCTTGCATAGTCATTAGCTCCACTGTGTAGGCTTGCCCAGAAGGATACGGGTTGACATAAAAAAAAGTCCTCTAACCAACATTACATGCATGCCAGTAAAGATACAGTCAAGCTTCTGAACAACACAAAAGTCTGAACTTATAACTAAAATGTAAAAGCACCATCAAGAGGAATAATATAACACAGAATAAACAATATACACAATCAAACAAAATATCACACTAAATGAAACGCGTCGTGGTATAACACTAGTCAACAAATTTTCAAAAGTTTTTTGTACCAGAAATTAAATGTACCATTTCTTATTGATTTTGACATGCTGATTTCAAATATCATAATGAAATTCACCAATTGGCTCTGGTTTTTTTTTAAATGATGAATTTACATTACAGTAATACAAATAATGTATGCTTGTTTACTTCTCTGGGCTAAACAGCTAGTCTTTCTACTTTAGCATTATAAAAATTGTGGTTACATACTCAATTAATTGATATTTTAACATAAAATGATAGAAAAAATAAAAACATTATTTAAAGTTCACATATCATGCTTTAAAAAGGCACATTTGAACCCATTCCGTCATTATTCAGTCGCTGTTCGAGCTCTCTTTGCTTGCTTCTTGTAGTCAATCGATGAGGTGTCTCTTGTCACAGTCCAACAGTAATCAACAAGCATTGAAGGGCTCCAATTGCCTTGATACCTTGTCTCCATAGCAGCAATGTCCTGGTGAAATCGTTCACCATGCTCATCACTGACCGCTCCACAGTTTGACGTAAAGAAATCCAGATGAGAATCCAGAAAATGAATTTTCAAAGACATGTTGCAGCCAAGACTCTTATACTTCTGAAGGAGATTTTCTACAATTTCATTGTAATTATCAGATCTGTTGTTTCCAAGAAAATTGTCCACCACTGACTTAAATGCTAGCCATGCTGCTTTTTCCTTGCCATGCAACACGCAAAGAAACTCGTCATCATGAAGAAGTTTTCGAATTTGCGGACCAACAAATACTCCCTTTCTTATTTTAGCTTCACTCAGTCTTGGAAATTTTCTGATGAGGTATTTGAAAGCCTCATCTGTTTTCTCCATTGCCTTGACAAAGTTTTTCATGAGACCCAGCTTAATGTGCAAGGGTGGCAACAAAATCTTGCTGGTGTCGACAACTGCTGGGTTCTCAACGTTCTTACTGCAGGCTGCAATGACTGCCTGATTGGCCAATGTCTTCTGATGTAATGGTCACTTCGTGCACGGCTATCCCACTCACAGAGAAAGCAACAGTACTTGGTGTATCCACCCTGTAGTCCAAGCAAAAGAGCGACCACTTTTAAGTCACCGCAAAGTGACCAATGATGATGATCGTAGTTTATACACTTCAAAAGCTGCTTAATGTTTTCATAAGTTTCTTTCATATGAACTGCGTGACCAACTGGAATTGACGGTAACACATTACCATTATTCAACAAAACAGCTTTAAGACTTGTCTTGGATGAATCAATGAAAAGCCTCCACTCTTCCGGTATGTAATTGATGTTGAGGGCTGCCATTAAACCAGAAATGTTGTGGCACGCAGAAAGGTCACCCTCTTTGAAAAAGAATGTAATAAGCGGCTTCTGGCGGTTCCTATACACAGAAATTGTAACATCTTCTGCCAGGAGATTCCACTGTTGCAATCTGGAACCCAAAAGCTCCACCTTGTTCTTCGGTAAATTCAGATCTCTTACAAGATCATTCAGTTCTACTTGGGTTAGTGGATGTAGTTTGCTCAAAATCTGTGTCACTTGAGGTTGATGGTTCAGGACCACCAATGTCCTCTTCATCAGTGGAAGCAGCTGAAAAGGATTCTGGCACTTTGGGAACTGGTAGGTCATCGCCATGTGGTACCGGAAGTATTGCAGAGGGGATGTTTGGATATTCCAGTCCATTTTTTCTTCTTTGATATGCCTTTCCCAATTGGAGGGACCATGCAAAAGTAACAGTTGTTGAGATAATCAGTGGGCTCTCTCCAAATCATTGGGACTGCAAAAGGCATAGCTTGCCTTTTGCCAGTCAACCACAGTTTAAGATGTGCTGCACATGTATTGCAGCATATGTGTGGCACCCAGCTCTTATCTTGATCTCCTATTCTGCAGCCAAAATACAAACTGTACGCCTTCTGGCATTTCTAACTACGATACTTTTGATAAGGACAAATGCACTAACTAATGGCAAAATTTTATCAGAGATAAGGTATTTATACACAAAGGTGATGTAATCATAGGTAGGATTGCATCATCAACTTCTAGTAACATTTTTATTGGTCATTAGAAAAAATTATGCAATCGCCCACAACAGTTGCGTCATATATATATAAATTTACCGTAATTAAATAAACTAGTAGCATATATCTTGAAAACTAGAGCCAATCAACATTTTTTAATGTCATTTTCGTTTTCAGCACACCAAAATTAGTTAAGATCAGCTATTTTCATTTCTGGTACATTTTGGTTGTTGACTAGTGTAATCAACACTTCCATGTGTATGGTAAATGGTTGAAAGAGGCGTGCTAGGAAGTAAAGTAGCAAACATGTTTTTAAAAAAAAAATTTGTGTGACTACAAACTTGCTCCCCTCAATAAGAGGACACACTTCAATAACAGTTGAGAGTGCAACAAGAGGGTACGCTCCACCTAAAACCGCCCCAACCCCCAAAAAGAACTTAACAATTCACTCACAATTGAGTTATTTTCGTATGGACACGCTTGGGTGATTTCTGCCCCGAGTCACACAAAGCAGAGCGCCACCCGGCGACAGACTTTGATGTGCGACTATACACCTATTTATAGATTGGCCATTATTAAACAGCGACCAGGACATTAAAGGACCGTGTCGGGGCGGCAAGCTGTCAGTCAAAACATCTGCCGCCTGGCATTGTTCAGGAAATCGTTTCTATGTAAATTAGTACACTCATCGCCGTACATATACACACACACACAGGCTCACACACTTACACATTCTCATATGCGAGCATACGTGAGTACAAAGAAAAAAGATATTTAAAAAATGGGGTGAGTCATTGCACACCGGGACAATAAACGTCCATATGTATAAACTAATATGTACAGATGTACACACGTGCTGAGTATCCAACTGGCTAACCAGTTAGAGCGTTGGGCTGATAAGCTCCAGTCTACCCAGCTGTAAATCGGTACCTGACTCAGCATTTGAGTTAGGAAAGGCAAAGGCAGCGAGGCACAGATCTGACCACCAACCTCATGAAAAGCTGAACCTGGTATGTTTAAGTCTATAACACTTCCCTCATCTACGGCAGTATCTGCTATGAGACTACCTTTTACCTCTAACAACACAAACTGCGCATGCGTATTATTCTAGTCTGCACGTCCAGGTTATAGCCCAAGAGGTTAACAAACATGCCATGCCGTTCCAGGCTTGAGTTAGTGGAGACGGGTTCTATCCCTGTTTGTCTGTCTAAAACCTGCATCGGTGAGTGACCTTGAGCTGATGCGTGTAAGACAAGGGCTCTTACAGACAAGCGTTTCTTGCTGCGCGTTTCTCGCGCGTGACGAATGAAAGAGTAGGGATTTACCTTGTACAGGCTGCGCAGCCGAGTGTCGTGAGAAATTCTAATCCACATATATAAATTAACAAGTAAATGTAAAGCCTAACGAATTAATTCAATAAAAGGAAAGAAGAATGGTAAAAGAACAGTGCGGTCACAATAGCGTACGCCTGTGTTATAGAACGTCATACTAGCTAAACAAGAAAACCCCTTTTTTATGCTTCGTCTGCATAATTGTAACGCTTTCACGTTTGCTAGTAAAGCCTACTGCATCAAATACACGCGTTTCTAAAAAATAAAACTGGTACTATATTTCTTATACGACCTTGATAGAGACACTGCGTAATGACCTAGATTAATATTACATTAATGTCATTTTATGCACTACGTAAACGAAAAGACAGACGGGCTTAGAAGAGAGAGAGAGAGAGATGTACGGAGGAACGCATGCAATACTACCACGTCGTCTCGCGATTGAAAATTAATGCCACCCCACGCGAAAGGCATGCAGGCTTGATTTTTTTCAAATAAACAGTGACAAAAAACACTACCAATACGAGGTAAGGTTTTAAAAAACATGGTTAATGCTTATTAGGAAACATGACACAATACTGTTTTACGTCTGAAATCCTGACATTAGCCTGACAGTACAGAAGACATCCCATCGTATAGAAGTGAACGGGTGGTAGAAGAAAATACATATTTTGAACGAAGCCACTTGGCTCCATTAAACTTATATATTTGGGTGCCTTAGGACTTGCTGACAAAGAATATGTTAGGTGTTAAGCAAATAGTCTAATAATTAACAAATTATAGCCAAAATACTATAGTGGTGTTGTCTGACAACACAGGATCATATTTGCTCATAATGGCGTGTTTGGACACTGCTTTAGGGGAAATGAGGCCACCACGTTAGATCCGATTTGATTGGCTAGAATAATATGTAAGGCGAAACATGATTAGTCGACTGCAAATACTATTTTTGGTTGTTAATGGAAACTGTAGGAAGGGTACATTTTTTCAAATGCTTTTGTAAACATGGTCTTATTGGCTAGATCATTTGATATAGTCAATTAGGAGCGTCTGTTCAGTGCCACTTTGTGAAAATAAACTTTGTAGAAGCAAGTGCGTTGAGAACCAGCTCATATTTTTCTAATAAAAGCCTGGGACAGAGGCAGATCGGAATTGTGCCATAACTCATCGCCAGTCAACGTATTTGTTTAATATTTCCTTGAATTGTGGGACCGTGGTACTAAAGTATTAAAGCAGCACCTGGTCTGAATTTTGCTGAATCCAGAGGCTGGTAGCATACTCCTTAATCAAGATATCGACCAGTGTTGTTTCTCAAGAACACGGTGAAGCAAGCGAGCAGAGGAGACAGTTTTCCTGCCGCCCACACAGAAGTTAAGATTTCGTTGGCCAGAGCAGCTCAATCTTGTGAAAATCCCCCTCTAAAATTGACTGTACATTAAATTAAGAGGGACAGTTATTTGTTTCAAATAAAAGAAACTGTGAACCTTTCCAATATTATTTCCACCAGAAACAAACACATGAAGTCATGATGACAAACAACAACCTAGCTTGAAAAGCCAGTATTACCCCATAGTACTACATCACAACTTACACACATATTGCAATAATAATATATGTCAATACAAAGATCCTATCTATAAATTGTGTACATACAACTTGTGATTACATTTGATTGTGATTCCTGATTCACTTTGTAGTTGAATAGGATATCTATTATTGAAAGGAATTAATACATATTTTAAAAGTTACCACTTGACTTATTAAGGGGAGGTTAAACCCCCAAAATGAAAAACACAGAATTATAAGTTAATATCTATATCTGGTCATTTATACAAGCAAAATGACTGAAAAAAATACAAAACATTGAGGTATATACTAAAAACTTGCAATCTATGGTGAAAAAACAGTGAAAATACATTCAAATTTTAGCTTTTTGGGGTATTTTGTTGCCCAAGATATCTCAAATGTGAGTACAACTTGAGTTATGAAATTTGGCTGTTTCATTTGTTAATATATGATAATGATTGTATACTAAAATAATTTTGATTGGTTTGATATCTGAGTTTTTTTGGATTTTAACATGCCAATCGAAAAAAAGTTGAAATTTTTAAGGGGGGTATCTTAGCTATTTCTTAACAGTTTTGTAGTTTGTTAACATATATCCTTTATTTTAGTTTATTTTAATGAGCACTATGTGTACAGCATGTGGCCCAAAATTTACTGCTGTATCACTAATAGTTTTTGAAAAATCATGGGCAACGTGCCCACATTTGTGTGAAAAATGAGGTTTTGAGAAAATTAAGAAAAAAGGGAGGAATTACACTTTTACACAAAATTTACTCACCTCAGTATCCCCCTGCTATGTAGGAATCATCTCTGGTATTTTCCTTTATTGATTCCATGTTCTGTGTCATACTTTGCAGCTTACTTTTCATTAAATTCTTCATTTCAGCAGACTGTATGCGCTTTTCGTCAGTTTCCGAAAAAATACATCCTTTCTCTGGTAGACATGTACTATGTGGGGGGAAGCGATTGCTCTACCCTCAGCAGACTCAGTACATGTAGGAGAGGCTTTGATCTCAATATTCACAAGATTAGGATACCCTTATCAGATATTAACTGACAATGGTTCACAGTTAGAGGGAAACTGATGGAAGAAGTTTTTAGGATTTTTCAAAATATTCTCGTCCGCACATTTTATCATCCACAATCGATTGGACAAGTGGAAAGATATAACGGGACTCTACTTACAAATTTATGTAAGCTCGCACATGAGAAACCAGAATCCTGTGATTCGTTCTTACCTGCAGCTTTATTTGCGTATAAGGAGGTACCCTACCACTCTACTGGAATACCTCCAACCACGTTATTATTTCGATGACCCATCAAAGGACCCCCCATGGTTAATAAAAATTAGCCAGTCAAAATTATTTTTACATATGAAACTATGTTTAAAAAACTTGAATTCTGTTTGCTTCAGGGAAATGAATATGGTACCGAAAATTAAAATCCATGCATTAGAAGCAATATAGCATCACAAATATACCAATTTGTATATTTGACATATATAATTAGGTAAAAATACACTTACCTGACATACTTTAAAAATTTATATAAAATCATCCACAAAGGTTTTAGTGAAAATAAACATACAAAAATGTGGGCAAATGAATGTACTTTCCAGTGCAATATGTATCTAAAATTTGATATTTTCAATGAAATTCTTCGTTTTTGGGGGTTAAACCTCCCCTTAAGATAGTCTTATAGAGTGTTCTATGTATGTGAGTGTCACAGTGTTGTAAAGTATTGTGGATTAAATTAAATTGTTTATCTGTCTGTTGGTTGTTGTGAACATACACTTCATCATTATCATAACCCTAGACATTCAACGTAGTCATCACAATATTCCAGAATAAGTCTGACTGAGGTCTAAATGTGGTAGCAAAGTAAGGTCATCTGTAACACACCACACTTATTAGATACAGATACCTTCACAGCTGATCTCAGTCAGTACACTAAGTCCCCTATAAATATTTATATCATCCCACTTTACCACACCGAGATCAATAAAGCGTGCATACTCATAAATTCTCGTCTCCATCTTGGCTGAACATTTGTTTCTGTCTTATGTTTAAAAAGTTTACAAACTTTCTCCTTAGTTTCACCTCTTACTTATCTACTGAATGATTGGTAAGTCATTTCCTGTTGTCGAATCTTTGTATCCGTACTTGTATCCACTGGATACATATGAAATATACGTCAAAACAATGAAGAACAACTTCCATTTCACAACTACTTTAAACAAAATTATTTGTTAATTAGCAGACAGAATAAAAGACGAAATAAAGTCTGCAAATGGGCAATAAATTGACGTTACAAAAGAGATAGCGAAAATTACTGTCGTCTCTGTAATCTTGTATTTGCCAAATAAGATCTCACGCTGAGTTGTAATGATCATGGGATGTAGCAATTCAGATAATATATTGACAGTTAATTTTCTTTATTTCAACGTTTGTTTCATATAAATTAGTTTCATAGGTGTGAAGAAATAACAAAATTAAAAAAGGGAGTAACTTTTCAACCGCATTATAGACATACATGCTCATTGTCATCTTTGTGTGTTACCTTTGTATGTCACCTTTGTGTGTCGCCTTTGTATGTCACCTTTGTGTGTCACCTTTGAATATTCTGTCTCTTTTTCAGTTGACAATTATTATTATTATTGTCTATTGGGATTGTCCGATTGGCTAAGCAGTTAGAGCGCTTTCTTCTCGCTGCACAGTCACTGGGTTCCAGGATCGAAACCTTGTAGCGTCATCTCCAGTCTACCCAGCTGTAAATGGGTTTCTGCTCCTGAGTTATGGAAAGCAAAGGTAGCGAGGAAGGTAACTGGTCACACCATCTCATAAAAAACTGGATCTAGTGTGGGAAGTCTCTAACACTTTACTCACCTAAGAAGTTTCTGCTATGGGCCTACCTTGACCTTCATCAGAATCTCAATTATCTCTCTTCTGTAACCAACTTTTAAACCTTGTTTATTCTCTCTCTCTCTATCTCTCTCTCTCTCTCTCTCTCTCTCTCTCTCTCTCTCTCTCTCTCTCTCTCTCTCTCTCTCTCTCTCTCTCTCTCTCTCTCTCTCTCTCTCTCTCTCTCTCTCTCTCTCTCTCTCTCTCTCTCTCTCTCTCTCTCTCTCTCTCTCTCTTCTCTGTCCTTCTTTCTACGATTTCAGAGTTTACTAACTCTTTTATCTTTCTTTCTCTATGAAAGTATAAATATTTCCATTATAGTGCATTTCAAAAAGATCGGTCGACGATTGACTTCAAATATCTCCATATTCCTTGCACTGATAAACATGATTTTTTGCATGTGGTCTTATATTTTCAATGTCCCAAAGTTTTTATAAAATTCAATGTTGCAGGAAGTGTTCTTTTCTTGCAACGGCTAATTCCTTTGATCTTTTTTAACGAAGTAATTATTTTGTCCTGGAAGAAAATAATTTACCGTAAATGAAGGAAGTTGCATATTTTCGGCATAGGCGTATGTACAATTCGAATGTTAGAGGGGTTTGTTAACTGATTACTACGTGAGGTCCTTTTTTATTTCTTCGAAATATTTGAGAGAATAATAACGCCTATTCGTTGTAAATGTTACTTTTTATACTAAAACGTGAATGGATGCATGAAGAGGTGAAAGTACTGTGTATATTAAAAATAGTAGGGAAATCGCGGAGATAAAAAGGAAATGAATTGGTTTACATATACACATATGTCGTGAAACGAAGTGTAACCCACTACTTTGTTAATCACTATGTCGAGATACAGATTTGCTTCAACCAATCAACTTGCACCGTTCACCAGTCTCTGAGACAGAATAAATTATACTGTTCACGCAGTTCACGCAAGATGGCGGCTAAAAACTGAATAAAATTAGGCTGTATGAGACCAGGTACAAAACCGGAGGAAACCAATCATTTTGCTCCGCCAGGAACCAACCGAAAGCTTTCCTCAAGTATTTACCTGACTATATAATCGGGCGGATTTTATGCTAACCACGCAATCCCGAACTTGACGCCAGAGATACCGACTGACTGAAGGGGAAGAAGCTGTCACTTTGATTTATAACTTACCTGAGGGCATCGACCTGCAACCTACTTCACTAAGTCGCGTCAAAACCTGGCCAGTTTAAAATCTTAGGAGGGTAAATATATTTACGATAACCGTTGGTATTTGTTGTGTGTCATTATACTACCTATCAGGTTACTGATTGTATCTTGGGGGAATTAAGTGAATAGACGAAGACTAATAGGACTCATACTTCAATCTATTGTCTCCTATATTCAGTCTATTGTCTCAGATAAGACCAACTGCAATATAACCATAACAGTCCTTGTTAGGACTCAGTCTATTGTCAGTCTATAACTTCAGTCTATTGTCTCTGATAACTCCAAACTGCAATATAACCAAAACAGTCCTTGTCAGGACTCAATCTATTGTCGCATCTAACTCAATCTATTGTCTCATCTAACTCCAACTGCAATATAACCAAAACAGTCCTTGTCAGGACTCATTCTATTGTCGCATCTAACTCCAATCTATTGTCTCCTATAACTCCAACCTGATATATCACCAAACAGTCCTCGTCTCATATACTCCTATCATAAGAACATAACAATATTGTTAGGATATATGTTACCAGCTATTGTCAGAGAGGGCGTGATATAGTATAGGCGGAAGGACATTGTTGTATCACACCTAGGTGTACATATTATTGGATTTATTCATGTATTGATTTATATTATGGGATGTATTCATGTATCAAATGTATTCATGTATTGAATCTATATTATTGAATGTATCCATGTATTAGTTTATCAGAAAGAATGCTTTGCAAGTAGACACATGTCTTGTCTCGCTATTGCTAAATCATACTGAGCCATGTTGTCATTCATCCTACATGCATACATCTGAGACACGCTCATTTCACTCACAGTAGAAATAGGTGGGCTTGAGGACAGAAATTAGCCCCTATTTTTGCTTTGTTACAGGTTTATTTGTGTCCTAAAAACCTGAGGTCGTATGTTCGAGTCAATCCCGCTGCCTGGAACTCCGCAGGAGCATAGAGGTTGACCAGACTCTACATCTTTGGTCCCCCTCAGTCTTGGGTGGGCTAAAGTAACGAGCCTCAGCAGAAGTGTGTGAACCAAACAAAGCAGAACAGACTTAAGAGAGATGAGTACACATTAGTACCATTTCTGTCGGCATTGTGAGCATAGAAACTGTCAGTGATGAGAAAGTGAAATTAGCATAGCAAGAGACAAAAATAACAACATAGCTGATAAGTGTTATATCCTTAATTAACAGCACAGCTGATATAATTTTTGTTCCTATAATTGGAAAACTTGTTGTAATATTTATTTACATATATATATATATATATATATATATATATATATATATATATATATATATATATATATATATAATATATATATATATATATATATATATATATATATATATATATATATATATATATATATATTATATATATATATATATATATATATATATATATATATATATATATATATATATATATATATATATATATATATATATATATATATATATATATATATATATATATATATATATATTTGTAAATCATATGTAAACTTACAAATTCATTACATTTCATTTTTTTCAACATTCACCCTTCAGCACAAGAGTAGATAGTGTATATACTAAATAAATACTTAGGAAATTGTATTTGAAGACTTGTCAATTTTATCATTGTTAAGCAAAATCTGTTTCCTTGTTTTTTTTTTTTTTGATATCACAGTTAGTTACATAGCGGAGGTGGCACTTTATGTCGGTCTCCTCTCTACTATTGTTTCGAGATCAGAACATTCACAGCCGTAACTAATTTGTGATACCAGTAGTTCTCTCAGACACTGGGACTTCACCATTTTCTGCAGAAATTCTATTTCTGTAATTTTCAGTACTATACTGATCCTACAGCCAAATAAAACCTCTCGCCACACTGGGGGCTCGTTCCTGGGATATTTCTGTATATCTTGAGCCATATTTGGTCTATTCATCTATCTACACTCTATCTTGTGCCACCCATAGATAACATAAGAAAAATTTTTATGAGAAAATCATTATAGGATTTTTACAAAATTATTTTCTTAGGAGGAGTACCATTTAGTACTCAGTAAATAGTTGATGCTCACAAAGTTGCATGGAAATTATTTGTTCATTTAAATTAATTAAGTTTAATTACAATAATTGGGTTATAGTAAATTTACATACCCTATCTAAGTAACGCCATGGCTGATCTGGTGAAGTTCAGGACTGCAATCATGCAGATGGGAAAGGAATTAAATTTGACAGGTGATGCTCTCACTCAGTATGTCACAACAGAAGTGGACAAACACATGGATAGGGAAGAAAGAAAGTTGCAATTAGAGGCAGAAGCCAAAAGACTGGAAGCTGAGAGAGAAGACAAAAGACTGGAAGCTCAGAGAGAAGACAAAAGACTGGAAATTGAAGCCAAGAAATGGGAGGCTGAAAATGAGGCAAAGAAAATTGAAGCTGAGGAAAGGAAATTACAAGCAGAGAGAAACCATCAGTTAAGATTAAAAGAGCTTGAAATTCAGGCAAATACTGGCAATAATGGTGGTAGCTCACCTCACTCTGAGAGTAGCTCCAGCCAGAGCACCTCAAGTGGGGCCATGAATTTTCATCTGGACCCATTTATTGAGAAAGAAGACGCCATTGAGTCGTACCTGGATAGATACGAAAGACTAGCCACTACCTATGGCTTAGTGAAAGAAAAATGGAGTCTTAAACTATCTCAGGGATTGAGAGGTGTGGCCTACGATGTGTATTTGAAGCTCTCAAGAGATGACCAGGAAGATTATGACATCCTGAAGCAGGCACTGCTTGTGAGATATGAAAAGAACTCAGAATCATATAGAAAGAAATTCCGAACAGCTAAACTTCTTCCAGGAGAAAACTATCACCAATTCTCTGCTAGATTGGAAACCTATTTGGAAAAATGAAGTAGTTTAGGGAAGTGTCAGGATCTGAAAGAAATGATAATGATGGAGCAAGTGAAAGAGTCCATGCCTCAAGAAATGAGGAAGTTTATCATGGAACAAGGAGCAGAGAGATTGGAAGATATTGTAACTGTTGCTGAGAGATATCAAGCAGCTCAGGCAGAAGTATTAGGAAATAGGAAAAAGCAGGATGAAAACTTCACATCATCACAAAACTATACCAAATATGAACAAAAAGACCATACCACAAGGAACAAACAAAGATTTGACCAAAAGGACAAAAACCCTCTAAGATCGGATAAGACACCTTACCGGAAGGAAGGAAAGTGGTGTAAAACTTGTCTAATGAGTAACCACAATACTGCAGACTGCAGAAGGAACAACCCTCCTTATTACGCTGCGTGTCTCACAACAGGGAACAAGGGAAGGAAGGAACTGGCAGGTAGTCAGAATGACCTCCATCATCCCCCTGTCTGTGAGGAAGTGACATGTAATGGCACTAAAATTCAGTGCTTATATGATTCAGGTTTGGAATTCGACTCAGTCGTGAGTGCAACCCTAGTGCACCCTGACCAACTTACCACAGAAACAGTGGACATACAAGGGGCAATGCAGGGAACCGGCACCATGACACTTCCCATAGCAAGGATCAACGTGAGAACTCGCTATGTAGAAGGAGTGATAAGAGCAGCAGTAAGTGATGATCCTATATACCCGCTGGTAATAGGATGTAAATATGTCTTTTTGGGTGACCCAATAAAACCTGTTGTCATGGCAGCAAACCATACCAGGTCGAGCACCAAAAAGGAGGAGGGAGATCAAATAACCATTCATCGTACAAAGATGAAAAAGGCTCAAACAGCAGACAGCACATTGAAGCCTTGTTTTGGCAAATTGCCAAAGGCCCATAACCCTCCAGAGAAAGGAGACTACTATATTGAAAATGGCCTACTCTACAGACAAGCTGGAAAAGGACCTAAAGGGCATGGACAGCTGGTAGTGCCAAAATTCTATAGGGAGGAAATTATGGAGCAAGAGCATGCTACATCAAGCAGTGGTCACAGAGGAAAAGGGGCCACTTGTCAAAATATAGCATTGCGATATTACTGGCCAGGAATAATTGAAGACATAAGTCGGTATATGAAATCCTGTTCAGAATGTAACCAGGTAACCTCATTCAGAAGCGTAGACCAGTTACAGGACCTAGGGAAGCATTGTTGCGGACGTAGGCCCACAAAGAAGATACACAAGAGAAAACAACAGGTAGAAGCAGTGATAACGAGAAAACGAAATCACAACAAGTCTACTGTTACACCAGTAACCATGGCAACTCTCCGTATTGTACAGAGAGGGGACGAGAGACATCCCACCCCGACTAGATATTTGTCGGAACACCATGGCCTGGATCATTTGGAAAATTTGGTTAGTCAGCAACCAGTATTAAAAAAGCTGCAGAAACAAACCCGAACCAAAGGAGGTAGGAACCAGGGCTGTACCAAACAGTTGATGGAGACAGGCCCCACTTCGGTATACTGCCCCTTACAATAGAAATAGGTGTGGGTCCGGCAACGTTGTTGTATTGCCGTCCCCATACACAGTCCACTGGAAGCATTGCTGCGGACATGGACTGAAGAATAGCAAGCACAGGCACTAGAGGATGAGATTGACTATCTCTTAAAAGGGAAAATTATTTCAAAGTCTGAATCTCCCTATAGCTCAAGTGTGGTGCTATTAAGGAAGCCTAGTGGTGAACACAGGTTATGTATTGACTACCGGAAGCTTAATGCGATCACAGAATCTCAGGTGGACCCATTACCTGACACCAACCAGCTGTTCTCTACACTGAGTAAGGCTAGGTATTTATCGAAGGTAGATCTAAGCAAGGGATACTACCAAATACCAGTGAAACCAGAAGTTAGGAAAATGCTGGCATTCAGTACATCAGACGGACACTACGAGTTTAATGTACTACCCTTTGGGCTGAAAAATGCTCCAAGTATCTTTTCAAGAATGATGAGGAAATTGTTGGAACCTCTACAAAATCCCCATATCACTAACTTTATGGATGACATTCTTGTTGCTACAAACACATTTGAAGAGCATATAGTAGCGCTCTCCATGTTGTTTGACAGACTGAGAGAAACTGGATTGACTGCACGTCCAACCAAGTGCTATATCGGTTGTAAGGAGTTGGAATTCCTAGGTCACACTATTTCTACAGGTCATATGTCTCCTGACCCAAAGAATATAGAGAAGCTAAAGAAGGCACCCAGACCTCAAACGAAGAAAGATGTGAGATCATTCGTGTCATTATGTGGGTTCTATCAGAAGTACATACCCCACTTTAACTCTCTGTGTGCACCATTAACTAACTTAACGAAGAAAGGACAGCCTGACAAAATCCAATGGAATGCTGATTGTGAAAAAGCTTACACAGAGCTAAAAGCAAAACTCACCAGCAAACCCATCCTTACACTACCCGATATCACACAGGAATTTGTATTAAGAACGGACGCTAGCAGTATAGGTATTGGTGCAACTCTCTTGCAGAAATCAAAAGCCCAGCCGGAGGAACTTTTACCAGTCGCCTACGCCAGTAGGAAGCTGAATGCAGCTGAGTTGAATTACTCGACCATAGAGAAAGAATGTTTAGCTCTAATTTGGTCCATCAACAAATTTTCACCTTATCTGTATGGGACACACTTCATTGTCCAAAGCGATCACCAACCTTTAACATTCTTGGCTGCATCTAAAAAGCTAAATTCGAGATTGTTAAGGTGGAGTCTGCTTCTGGCGCCTTATTCCTTTACCGTGAATTACATTCCGGGAAGAGACAATGTAGGAGCTGATTTTTTAAGTCGACACCCTAGTACTCTGGAAGGACAGACGCAAAAGGATTAACCACAGCAGGGGTTTACACGTCAGCTATGACAAGTCACAGCTAGGAAAGGAGGGGGCTATGTCGTGAAACGAAGTGTAACCCACTACTTTGTTAATCACTATGTCGAGATACAGATTTGCTTCAACCAATCAACTTGCACCGTTCACCAGTCTCTGAGACAGAATAAATTATACTGTTCACGCAGTTCACGCAAGATGGCGGCTAAAAACTGAATAAAATTAGGCTGTATGAGACCAGGTACAAAACCGGAGGAAACCAATCATTTTGCTCCGCCAGGAACCAACCGAAAGCTTTCCTCAAGTATTTACCTGACTATATAATCGGGCGGATTTTATGCTAACCACGCAATCCCGAACTTGACGCCAGAGATACCGACTGACTGAAGGGGAAGAAGCTGTCACTTTGATTTATAACTTACCTGAGGGCATCGACCTGCAACCTACTTCACTAAGTCGCGTCAAAACCTGGCCAGTTTAAAATCTTAGGAGGGTAAATATATTTACGATAACCGTTGGTATTTGTTGTGTGTCATTATACTACCTATCAGGTTACTGATTGTATCTTGGGGGAATTAAGTGAATAGACGAAGACTAATAGGACTCATACTTCAATCTATTGTCTCCTATATTCAGTCTATTGTCTCAGATAAGACCAACTGCAATATAACTATAACAGTCCTTGTTAGGACTCAGTCTATTGTCAGTCTATAACTTCAGTCTATTGTCTCTGATAACTCCAAACTGCAATATAACCAAAACAGTCCTTGTCAGGACTCAATCTATTGTCGCATCTAACTCAATCTATTGTCTCATCTAACTCCAACTGCAATATAACCAAAACAGTCCTTGTCAGGACTCATTCTATTGTCGCATCTAACTCCAATCTATTGTCTCCTATAACTCCAACCTGATATATCACCAAACAGTCCTCGTCTCATATACTCCTATCATAAGAACATAACAATATTGTTAGGATATATGTTACCAGCTATTGTCAGAGAGGGCGTGATATAGTATAGGGGGAAGGACATTGTTGTATCACACCTAGGTGTACATATTATTGGATTTATTCATGTATTGATTTATATTATGGGATGTATTCATGTATTAAATGTATTCATGTATTGAATCTATATTATTGAATGTATCCATGTATTAGTTTATCAGAAAGAATGCTTTGCAAGTAGACACATGTCTTGTCTCGCTATTGCTAAATCATACTGAGCCATGTTGTCATTCATCCTACATGCATACATCTGAGACACGCTCATTTCACTCACACTAGAAATAGGTGGGCTTGAGGACAGAAATTAGCCCCTATTTTTGCTTTGTTACAGGTTTATTTGTGTCCTAAAAACCTGAGGTCGTATGTTCGAGTCAATCCCGCTGCCTGGAACTCCGCAGGAGCATAGAGGTTGACCAGACTCTACATCTTTGGTCCCCCTCAGTCTTGGGTGGGCTAAAGTAACGAGCCTCAGCAGGAGTGTGTGAACCAAACAAAGCAGAACAGACTTAAGAGAGATGAGTACACATTAGTACCATTTCTGTCGGCATTGTGAGCATAGAAACTGTCAGTGATGAGAAAGTGAAATTAGCATAGCAAGAGACAAAAATAACAACATAGCTGATAAGTGTTATATCCTTAATTAACAGCACAGCTGATATAATTTTTGTTCCTATAATTGGAAAACTTGTTGTAATATTTATTTACATATATATATATATATATAAATATATATTATATATATTATATATATTATATATATATATATATATATATATATATATATATATATATATATATATATATATATATAAAATATTTGTAAATCATATGTAAACTTACAAATTCATTACATTTCATTTTTTTCAACATTCACCCTTCAGCACAAGAGTAGATAGTGTATATACTAAATAAATACTTAGGAAATTGTATTTGAAGACTTGTCAATTTTATCATTGTTAAGCAAAATCTGTTTCCTTGTTTTTTTTTTTATATCACAGTTAGTTACATAGCGGAGGTGGCACTTTATGTCGGTCTCCTCTCTACTATTGTTTCGAGATCAGAACATTCACAGCCGTAACTAATTTGTGATACCAGTAGTTCTCTCAGACACTGGGACTTCACCATTTTCTGCAGAAATTCTATTTCTGTAATTTTCAGTACTATACTGATCCTACAGCCAAATAAAACCTCTCGCCACAACATAGATGGAGGAGAAAACATATAAAACATATAAGGTATTTACACATTTATTCTGAGTCAGACGAGTCTAACATATTGATTACTATTCTCGGCTGAACGAACGACAGTCCATCTTTTTTCCAATAGTCATTTTCCTCTTTTAAGACATGGTCTTCACATTTACACCAATAATCTTTGTCTATCTGCGAGAGGGCGGCATATGTTAGTTCTTTCATATTGCATAGTTTGAAAGTTTTATTTTCAGCTGCCACCTGTCCTTTAACTTTTGCCCAAACGAGTTCAATTGGGTTTAAATGTGAATGATAAGGTGGCAGTCTCAAACACATATGACCATGCTGTTGAATCAACTTGTCTATATGGAATATCTTGGTCTTTTGTGATTTCTTAACAATTGACAGTAATTCAGGTTTCAGAAATCCCTCGTTAAATGGAATGTCTTCTTTTCTGAGCCAAATCTTTATAGCATCTTTTGTACTCGAAGATGTCGGGATTTTGTCTTCTTCTGCCACAGCATTGTGGTATGATGCGTTGTCCATTATCAGACAGGACGGTCTGTCTAGGGGCGGAAGAAGAGTATTTTCAATCCACTCTCTAAATATGTTACCGTTCATCTCGGTATGATAGTCCCGGTTGTCCGTATAATTGGAAGTGAAAATAAGTTCAGCATTTTTCACTAGCCCATTATGTCTGCTGCCTGCATGTGCCATTATCATACGTTGTCCTTTTCCACTGGGTACACATCTTTTAATCGTTCCATCTGATAACTGCCATTCCTTTTCACTTGTGTGGTGAGCATTGATCCAAGTTTCATCCACATACACAATATCATAATCTTGATTACGCATTTCCCGTACTTCACGTAAATATTTACTTTTCATAGATACTAAGTGCAGCTTCTCGCAGATGACGTTTCTTCCACTAGAGTACTTCCTAAACGTAAAGCCAATGCTTCTAACAGTTCTCCATAATGTTGATTTCGACACATCAATGTCATTGTGTGTTCTCAGCCGTATTTTGAGTTCCCTTAGTGTCACAGTTTCTTTGGAATTGAACATTCTACAAATCTCTCTTCTAATCACATCCCTGTCAAAACTATCTACTACTTTCTTTCTTCCTTGAGTCCTGGTATTGATTGAACTGAAAATTCCATTAGCTTTGAGTAATTGATGAAATGAGCGTTTACTTAAACCCAAAGCGTGAATAGTTCTCTTTTCAGGATTTGAGAGACTCCGATACAGTTTACCACGCTCAGCTTCTCTGCAGAAATATTTATACATCTTCACTGCCATTTTATGCAGTGTAAGGAACTTGACTTTCATACCCATTGTAGGGAGCCGCGCTAGCGTAGTGGTTACCACGCCGCTCTGGCGACCGGGTGATCCAGGATCAAACCCGGGCGACGGCATTTGAGGATTTTTCGTCGACCGGGATTTGGACTGGATTAACTCGAGACCTGGCGAGGACATTTGAAGGAGTGTCGTCGACCAGGGACTGGCGGCTCCTGAGCCGACCCAGCTCTAATGGGTACCTCCGAAATCAGCGAGTATCTGCCTGAATGGCGAGGGACACCTGTCTCTGTACAAGAAAAAAAGGGATACTCACGTAAAATCAATGTCAGGTTAAACATTACTAATAACCTGAGATTTCGCCTCGAGTATTAGCGGGCGTACGGAAAAAAAAAATACCCATTGTATTACAGACCTAGAATACCGCAAGATACGCCTATGCACTGAAATACACAATCAGTAGAATGGTAACTGAACACACCGGAAGGGTCAATGTAATGTTCAAAACAGTGCGGTAGTGAGCTGAAACACTTAGAAAATCACGTGACATGCGTTCAAGATGTTAAATCGAAATAGCTCACAAATATGAAGGGGTAAGCCCTTTAAAATTGCGGTTGGACTAGGAGGTAGTCGATTTTGTATACTTTAAATAAAGAAAATTTAAAACCATAAGTTTGTTAACGAGGAAAAAAATGTCCTCCACGGGACATAGCGATCATTAGGTCATATGCAAAGTTGCAACAATTACGATCAAGTGCTTGCAGAGATATTGAATATTAAACAGCGGCAAACATTGTGAAACGCACTATAGTAACAAATAATAATAGAAATTCAGCCAAAGGCATGCCGCTTACAACTTGGAGTAAAGGAAATGTAAGTGGAGCGGACCATTCCTGTTTCCCGTGATCCGATTCCATAGTTTGAGAGTCACTGTGTTTGTGCTTCAGACTGGAGGTGTATTGTGAAAGGAGTTTTGTCTCTTTTTATAGCAAGGAGCATCTCGTTCAACCGTGACACAAATTCCGTCGGTTGTAGTAGGGCGCATGTCCAAATATAATAGACCTTGCGCCCTACTCACTCACTCACTCTCTGTTTTTTTGTTTTTTTATTCCTCTCACATAATCTTTAATTTGTTTCTTACAGTTTTGTTTTTCTTTTTTCATCTACCCTCAGCTCTGAACCGGTAATACCTTTTCTTACCTTACTCTTTTTCTGTTCTAGCTTCACACCTCCCGCTCTTCCACGCCCCTTCTCTCAAAGGTAACCCGTGTTTTCGATTTAGATTAAACTTGGGATTAAGGGTCCCAGCTTCGTGTTCTCCAGCCAGCCAGGCACCCACAGCGTAAACACTTTTCCTCCTGCCTTTCCCACAATTCCCCTGTCAGCGCGTGCGAGTGAGTGCGCGAGCCAGCGTGAGCAATATTTCTGTTGCCCATGTTTATCTGCCGACTAGGAAGGAAAGGATCACGTGGTTTGGGAGAGGATGTGAACCCAACGTTTCAAAGTTTAACTCAGTAATAGAAGTCAGAAGTTGAGAACTTTCTTTGGAGTTATTGTAACCCTTCTCTTGGAACAAAACTATATAATGAGTTAATATCTTCTGGCAAACGGAGAGTATTTTGTAATTTAAAATATTCTAGGAAAAACAAGAGTTTTGTAACGACAAAAAAAGTGTTTTGTGTGTATGAACTTAATCTAGTCTTCACACCGACTGTGTTGTTTGTGCCAAGTTTTAAAACTCTTGAAGGTCGTGTGAAAACAAAACAACAACAAATCGGTGAGTTTATCGAACTATTTTTTTCCGAAATAGATTTATGTGTTTACCAATTATTTTCAACTGGTACGTACTTGTGAATCAACACAAACAATTCTAACTGGAACTTGTTTGAGAATTCATAAAATTTGAGACACATGTAACAAATTTGTGAGTTAATAGATGAGCTAAATTTATGAGTTTTATACAAATATTTTCACTTGAGACATATCTGAGTTGATGGAAATAACGTCACTTTATCTGGACACTCTTGAGGTAAGTTTTAAGCTGTTAATAATAGATACAAAGCTGAACTTCGTACTGTATGCTTTACGATTTTTATTTGTATTGTAAGTGGCTGTTCCACCAGGTTCTATTTATAGGTCGTCTGGGATATATACATTACTAGATCTTCGTTATACCAGACCACAAGGTCTATTATAATTGGACATGCGCCCTACTACAACCGACGGAATTTGTCAAGGTTGAACGAGGTGCGCCACGTTATAAAAAGAAGCAAAACTCCTTTTACAATACACCTCCAGTCTGAAGCCCAAACACAGTGACTCTCAAACTATGGAATCGGGTCGCGGGAAACAGTAATGGTCCGCTCCACTTACATTTCCTTTACTCCAATTTGTAAGCGGCATGCCTTTGGCTGAATTTCTATTATAATTTTTTACTTGTAAATTTTTTGTACATGTTTCGCCGGCGTCATCAACTGTGAAATTTGGGTTGGTGTCGCAAACAAGTTGAGATCAATTGCACTAACGCTTTACAAGAATGTTGTTACCGCCTACATCTTTAAACAGATTTTTTATTGGTTCTTAAAACATTAGGTTGTCTCCCTGCACCGGCCTTCACCTTTCTAGAAACCGCCATAAGCGTAAACAAAATAATAGTTCCCGTTCTGCTGCCACTCGTTCAGATCTCTTCGATATGAACTTACTTCATAGCTAGTACGTCAAAGTCGCACATATTGTCAGCTATAACATTTTTATGTTGTGTCAATGTCCCAACACAGCAGCTGAGGGCTATTGAATTCTTGAAGTATAAAAGTTGTCGCAAGGTTGATATAAGACTATACTAGTGGATTAGTTGATAACTTGAAGTTGATACACGAGTAGAAAAGAGGGCTACTAAATACTTGTGGTTGATACGTGGGTATATGACAGAACTAATGAATCCTTAAAGTCCACGTATAAAAGCAGACGAAAGGGCTAGCAATGACTTAACTTTGAAACATGAGACTACAACAGGGCTGCTGTAAACTCGAAGCTGTTATAAATGTGTACCCGAGAGAGCTAGTGATAACTCAAAGCTGATTAGTTTGGTTTGGTTTGGTTTGGTTTTGGTTTGGTTTGGTTTTGGTTTGGTTTGGTTTGGTTTTGGTTTGGTTTGGTTTGGTTTTGGTTTGGTTTTGGTTTTGGTTTGGTTTGGTTTTGGTTTGGTTTGGTTTTGGTTTGGTGTGGTTTCGGTTTGGTTTGGTTTGGTTTTGGTTTGGTTTGGTTTGGTTTTGGTTTGGTTTGGTTTGGTTTTGGTTTGGTTTGGTTTTGGTTTGGTTTGGTTTTGGTTTGGTTTGGTTTTGGTTTGGTTTGGTTTGGTTTTGGTTTGGTTTGGTTTGGTTTGGTTTGGTTTGGTTTTAAGGACTATCTTCATTGCACACGGACAACTCCATCAGTGCTCCGATCTCCTCCCTTAGATCACACAAGGAGGATCTCAGCACAGTGCACGAACTCTGTAGCACCAGCAAGAATCCCAATGTGTGTATATAGGAATCACACATTCTATAAATATTTTTGTGATGGGTAGGTTTCTAATTTTAAAATTTTTGCCAGGGCAGCGATTTTTCGATATCCAACTGCCGTAGGATTTTTAACGTGCGCAACTTGCACACGGGACCTCCTATTTTTGTCGCCCTTATCTCACTACCCAGGAGATCTCACTACCCAGGAGATCTCACTACCCAGGAGATCTCACTACCCAGGAGATCTCACTACCCAGGAGATCTCACTACGCAGGAGATCTCACTACCCAGAAGATCTCACTACCCAGGAGACCAGGGGGGAGTAAGACATCATTAGAACCACTGATTCTGAAGAAAAAAAATTCCCATAAATTATATTCCCTCAACTGGGAATCGAACCCGGTACCTCTAGAATTCGAGGCGGACGCCATACCTTTTAGCCACTCCGACCTCCTGTATACCCGAGAGAGTTAGTGATAACTCAAATGTGATGTTTAAGAATACTGTAATCATCATCAGTTTCCTTAACGCTGCACGCGGCGTATGAAGACAGCCGCTGTAGCTAGTCCCCTTGCAGTAAACCTGCATCAAGCATTGACATGTGTTTGTAACGGTGATTTCTGGGACAAGTTGTTCTACATGATGAGGCTGCCACCCTGAAGCACATCCTCACATTAGTCGCACGGCACGTGCCGGAGCGTGCAGAAGTTCTATTCTTTCACTGTATTTTCATAGAACCCCGGGTACTCCCCGGGGTATAAGAGTTTCCCCAAAAGGGTAATGACGTCATGATGTATAATAGCATAAATTCAATACCTTTTAGCTCCCCAAGGAACATAGGCCTTCAACAAACACATGCCAAGTCTTCCTGTCCTGTGCCATCCGCTCAAGTTCTTTCCATGTTTTCCTCATCATTTTCACCTCTGTTTCCAGTTCTCTTCTCCATGTGTTTTTTGGTCTACCTCTGCCTCTCTTTCCCTGTGGATTCCAGAACAAGGACTGCCTTGTAATGCTACCAACAGGTTTCCTCAATGTGTGTCCTATCCATCGCCAGCGTCTTCTTCTCAACTCTTGTTCCACTGGCACGTGTCTGGTTCTTGTCATCAATTCCACATTTGTGACTTTGTCATACCATTTCAGTCCTTCTATTCTACGCAAGCACCCGTTTATAAAAAGTCTGTAGCTTTTTGGTTGTTGTTTTTCTTGCTCTCCATGTCTCAGAGCCATACAATAGGACTGACTTGACATTTGAGTTGAAGATTCTTATTTTCGTGTTGGACTTGATATATATATCATAATACATACGAGAGGGTTAATAATACATTTATTTGATGTACAAAAGTAAGCCAGAGGGTTAATAAAGATATGATGTACACAAGTATGCGAAAGGGTTAATAAAGATATGATGTACACAAAAATCTGCCATCAATGGTACCTATACCTTGTAGCGGTATGGCAGCTTGCGTACCCTGACAATCCCCAGAGCTATGCCAGTGGGAGTTTTACTCCTGGTAGGTTCAACCAAGCTGGACTGGTCTGTGTGGGTAGGGGTCAGACAAAAGCTGGTACCCTGGTCCTCTAGGTTGGGGGTTTTAGCATAGGGCTGACACCCCTGTCTATGTAAAAAAAAATCGCACGTTACGGAAACAACAATAAATGGAAAAACTTTGCTGCGGGACGGACATTCGGAGTCTGTGGCTCGTATGACTGTCAGTGGTGAAAGCCGAAAGGAAGCCACTGACATGAAAACGGATGTCCTGACCGCAAAACAGGATACAAGAATAGGTTTTTGGAATGTCAGGACAATGTACGAGACAGGTAAACTAAGACAGGTCACGGCAGAAATGAGAAACTATAGGTTACACATTCTAGGGATAAGCGAGAGCAGATGGACAGGGGCAGGAAAAGTTAAAACAGCAACAGGAGAAACAGTACTTTACTCTGGAAGAGAGGATGGACAGCACAATGAAGGCGTAGCCATTATTCTACAGAAAGGAATAGAAAGGACATTACTGGAATGGAAACCCATCAACAACAGACTGATAAGATTAAGATTGAGAGGGAGATTCACCAACACTACAATAATACAATGCTACGCACCAACGAATGATAGCGATGAGGAGGTCAAGGATGAATTCTATCAACAACTGCAGAAAGAAATGGAAGACACACCTAGATATGATCTTGTTATAGTAATGGGAGACCTCAATGCGAAAGTTGGTACACACAATACATATAATGAAAGAACAATGGGGAAATGCGGCAGCGGAACAGCAAACGAAAATGGGGATAAACTAATAAGTTTCTGTAGCATTAACAACCTGGTCATTGGAGGAACACTCTTCCCACATAAAGAAATTCACAAATTAACATGGGAATCACCAAATGGTCGGGACAGAAAACAGATAGACCACATCATGGTTAACGGTAGATGGAGACATGCATTACAAGATGTGAAGGTAAGAAGAGGTGCAGATGTGGGAAGTGATCACCATTTAGTAGTAGCAAAACTGAAAGTGAAACTAAGAAGGGCTGCACCAACTGTAACTACACAGAAAAGGTTTGACATCAGCAAATTGAAGGACTCCCTTACCAGAAAAGCTTTTGCGGCCGACATAAAGAAACGATATCAATTTGCCAAAAGTCAGGAAAAGACATTGACTGATGATATAGACCAGAATTTCAACACCATTTCAACAATATACAAAGAAAGCAGCAAATCATGCTTGGGATTCCAGGAAAGGAAGAAGCAAGACTGGATAACACCAGAAACATTAAACACCATAACGATGAGAAAGGAAATGAAAAGAAAGAAAACAGAAGCGAAGTCCCCCAGGTTAAAGCAACTATATAGCGAACAGTACAGTCAGCTGGACAAGGAAGTTAAACGCCAAACCCGAGCCAACAAAAGGAATTTCCTAGACGATCTTGCAAGACAGGCAGAGGAGGCAGCACTGAGAAATGAACAAAGCACAGTATACAAAATAACTAAATTCATCAGCGGAAAACGAGGTGCAAACAATATTACATTAGTAAGAGATAAGCAAGGTAATCTCATCACGACAGCAGAGGGACAGGAAACAAGATGGGCAGAGCACTTCAGAGAAACTCTGAACAAGGAACCACCAGAGACACAATTGAATGTTCCTGAAGCTGAAAACGATCTAGATGTGAATACAGACATTCCACGAAAAGAAGAAATCATCACAGCAATCAAAGGGTTAAAGAACGGCAAAGCTCCGGGCCATGATAACTTAAATGCAGAGCTATTTAAGACAGACCCTGAGCTAGCAGCAGAACTATTAGAACCACTATTTGCACAAGTCTGGAAAACGGGGACAACACCATCAGAGTGGAACAAAGGAATAATTGTCAAATTGCCCAAGAAGGGAGATCTTGCAGACTGCAATAATTGGAGAGGAATCACTCTTCTCTCAGTTCCCAGCAAAATACTAGGCAGGATAATTATACAGAGAATTTCAAAGGCAGTAGACCACAAACTGAGGAAAGAACAAGCAGGATTTAGAAAGAACAGAAGATGTGTAGATCATATATTCACTCTCAGGAACATTATAGAGCAGTGCTCAGAATGGCAAAGACAGCTTTACATTAATTTCGTTGATTTTGAAAAGGCTTTTGACAGCATACATAGGGACAGTTTATGGAAAATACTGAGGGCTTATGGAATTCCAAGCTGCATAGTGTCAATCATAAAAAGCCTCTATGCCAACTTTACGTGTAGTGTTGGGCAGAGCAACCTAACCTTTGAGGTGAAGACAGGAGTACGACAGGGATGCCCCTTATCAACCACTCTATTTTTAACAGTCATAGACTGGGTGATGCGCCAGACAACAGAGGGCAGTCCAAGAGGAATAAGATGGACAACATTTTCTACATTGGAAGATCTGGAATATGCAGATGACATTGCACTACTAGCACATTCACATCAACACATCCAGGAAAAAACGGATAGACTTAATAAGTTTAGCCAGCAGGTGGGCTTGAACATCAATTTAAAGAAGTCTGAGGTCATGACGCTCAATGTGAGCAACCCTGAGCCCATATCAGTAAGGAATCAGCAATTGGTACAGACAGATACCTTCACATACCTAGGAAGCATAGTAACACCAGACGGCGGGGCAGGCAAAGACATCAACATCAGAATGAATAAGGCAAGAACAGCCTTCTTTAGCCTAAACAACATCTGGAAGTCCTCCCAATACAGCACAAGCACAAAATTAAGATTATATCAGAGCTGTGTGCTTTCTGTGCTTCTCTATGGTGCGGAATGCTGGAGAGTTACAGAGAAGGAAATGTCGAAATTGTCCTCTTTCACACAACATGCCTAAGAAAAATTCACCGAATCTTTTGGCCGAATACCATCACTAACCAAGATCTGCTTACTCGTAGCAAGCAAGAGGACATGCACACCATCATAGCTGGCAGACGCTGGAACTGGGTTGGCCATGTCCTCAGAAGAGACCCCGATGCCATCACAAGAACAGCTATGCTTTGGACCCCTGAAGGAAAACGAAAGAGAGGCCGACCAAAAACAACCTGGCGGAGGACTGTGGAGGCTGAGATGCAAAGAATGAACCAGAGTTGGGGCACTGTACGAAGGATGGCCACCGACCGAGCAAAGTGGAATCAATTTGTTGTTGCCCTACAAGACGCCACTAGGCGTGATGGCCACTGACTGCTTTGACGGTCGGCGGCTAAGGATCAAAGAAGAAGAAGAAAGTACACAAAAATACAAGAGTGTTAATAAAGATATGATATACACAGGTATGAGAGAGTGTTACTGAAGATTTGTTATACAAGAATATATGTGAGAGCTATTATAAGACTTGAAGCTGAAGTATGAACATTTAACACAGGAAATGGATGCTCGAGGTGCATTTATTAAAGGCCCGTGCCCCGCGAGAACTGAAAGGTAATGGATACAGAACACAACAAATGTAAGCTACGATCTCACGGTGCGGTTCCCGGGGGGAAGGGAGGTGGGGAGGGGGTATCTGAAGATACAAAGAAAGAGTAGAATTACACCAAATTCAGACTTATCCTACACACCGACCAATAGGAGGTAATGCATGGAGGCTAGCAGACTTATCCTACACACCGACCAATAGGGGGTAATGCATGGAGGCTAGCAGACTTATCCTACACACCGACCAATAGGGGGTAATGCATGGAGGCTAGCAGACTTATCGTGTAAAACGCATAACTACATAAAATATCTCTGTAAGAAAATGTGACTGCTTAGTGTATGCTTCCTGCAAATGGACCAGCCGCATCGGTGTCACCGTGATCCGCCAGGAGCACAAAGAAAAATGATTGATTGATGCATAATGTTACAAACGAACGAACGGAAAGCTCTATTCAGCACTTTTTTCTGTGTACAGTTTTCTTTTTTCCTATCTCTTACAATCCATTTCCTTCCAATGTTTTTCACGGTAACTCTCAACGACTTAATCAGCCTAAACTCTTGGATCAGTTCCAGAGAGCCGGGGGAAAGCCCGTTACCGATAATCAAATAAGCATTCAATAAAGGGGCGGTTACTTTTCTCTTGAAGGTCAGGGCGATAATCCGCTCAGTGCAGACCTGAACTGGCCGCCCTTATCAGAACAACAACTCTTGTCTGGGACTGTCTGTCTTAAGATAGTTATTTCTGATTGTTGCCTAAGGTAGTAGCTGAGATTATCTATCTATCTATCTATCTATCTATCTATCTATCTATCTATCTATCTATCTATCTATCTATCTATCTATCTATCTATCTATCTATCTATCTATCTATCTATCTATCTATCTATCTATCTATCTATCTATCTATCTATCTATCTATCTATCTACCTACCTACCTACCTACCTACCTACCTACCTACCTACCTACCTATCTATCTATCTATCTATCTATCTATCTATCTATCTATCTATCTATCTATCTATCAACCTTGGTAACTATAGGCCAATCTCCTTAATATCATCGCTATCCAAACCACTAGAAAAACACATACATAAAATAACACTACAACACCTAGTTAACAACGGCTTGCTAATTGATAGTCAGTCGGGGTTTAGACCTAAACATTCATGTCACACAGCTCTAACTAAGATGATTGACAACTGGCACTTAAATATTAATAACGATAACATATGTGGGGCAGTTTTTGTAGACTTTAAAAAAGCATTTGATATGATAGATCACGCGATTTTAATTAGAAAACTAGAAACATCAAAAGTAAACCTTCAACTAGTGACGATAATTAAATCATTCCTGTCAGACAGAAAACATGTAGTTTCTTACAATAACTCTTGCTCAAACCCAATCGTAAAAACTACCGGCGTTCCTCAGGGTACTATTCTTGGGCCTCTACATTTTGCCATATACATTAATGACCTTCCACTACACGTCGAGCACGCATCCTGTGACCTATTTGCTGATAACTGTACTGTCTATACGGGTGATACAAGTTACAACACACTCGAACTATCGTTACAAAAAGATACAGACAATCTGATTAAGTGGAGCTTCGGAAATCGCATGCTAATTAACACAATTAAAACAAAGTACATGTTAATATCAACTAGTCAAAAATTACAAAATTCAGAGAAAACAACGCTTCAGATCTATATTGGTACCTCAATAATTGAAGACGTTAATGAACATAAAACGCTAGGTATAGTCGTTGACCAGCATCTAAATTGGAACTCACATGTTCATGCACTGACCAAGCAAACGGCACAGAAAGTTTACCAGTTAGCTAAAATCAAACATTTCCTAGATGAAGATGCACGAAAATTGTTCTATATATCTCACAAACAAACCTTGACTATTGCTCCACAATCTGGGATGGTTGTTCTATGTCCAACACAAAAAGACTCCATTCACTACAAAAGCGTGCAGTGCGTCTAGTTTCTGACAACTGCCAAACACAGTGTGTAGATCTATATAAAGATCTCAAAATACTGCCTCTAAGAAAGCGCTTTCTGTTCAACAAAGCTAAATTTGTTCACAAAATCCTGTCACAGAATGATCCAGCATATATGTGGCCAATGGTCAAATACAATGAAAGACGCAGTCAACGCCTTAACAAAATACAAGTGCCCAAGCCTAGGCTTGACTTATTCAAGAAAAGCTTAGCTTACTCTGCTGCTCATCTTTGGAACTATCTTCCACATTATCTAAAACATAACAACCTCAGTCCCTGTTCATACAATCATAGACTTTTCGAATCTTTCTTGAGTTTTCATTATCTGCCCCCCCCCCCCCCCACCCCCCCCCCCCCCCCCCCCCCCCCAATGTGATTATTTTTCCGAACAAATGATATAATATCGAATGTAGGTTTAATGATGAGGTTTGTAATTTTCAACATATTTTATTTCATGTTTATGATTAGATACTGTGGATGTGAGTATGCTATTATTTTACCTTTACAACGTTGAATTACTTTACATTGATGGGTAAAATGCATGTGAGAATAAATGAAACCAATATAAAAGACGAGAGAAAGGAAGGGCAGAATGTCAGACGGGCCTGCGTGCCCAATTCTCAACCCTTTGAAAATAAACTTCGTTCTATCTATCTATCTATCTATCTATCTATCTATCTATCTATCTATCTATCTATCTATCTATCTATCTATCTATCTATCTATCTATCTATCTATCTATCTATCTATCTATCTATCTATCTATCTATCTGCCTGTCTGTCTGTCTGTCTGTCTGTCTGTCTGCTCGTTTATCTACCTCCTTTTCTGTCTGTTCCTTTATCTGTCTGTCTACCTGTCTTGCCTGAATGAATTATTATTTATTTAATGTCAAAAGGTCAGTTTTCAGCTTCCTGCAAAAAAAAAAAAAAGTGTAGATATTAAACTAAACCTTGTCTCCTCTTCATGGCCAAGAATTTTATTTTCTAGCATTAAATAAATGTTTTATGTTAAAGTGACTTCGGATTAAGACAAAGTCAGGTAGACGTTTCCAGGTGGGAGGTACTTATATGGGGGCCTGGCAGCCCATTCCCCCCCCCCCCTTTTCTCAGAGCCAATATGTTTTAATACGTTCTAAAAGATAGTGACTTTACCTGTTTAAAAGGTGAATATACATCCGTCAATTCACTTTTGTAATCTAATGTTAGTTAGCGTACAGGAACCCTTCCCAGTTCAGACTAACCTGTGGCTGTCTCTTTATTTACAGTTGGCAATAACAGATGTTCAATTATTTCTACCTCAAGCCTTAATGGTAACTTTTAACAGACTTATTTCTGTCTTTTGCCTTGAAGGTACACTCTGACAATGTACTATTTTATATCTCTTATCTTGATGGTACACTCTGACAGACTATTTTCTGTCTTTTGTCTTGATGTTACACTCTGACAGACTTGTGTGTCAACATCTATAAGTTACCTTTCTGCTAATAAAACTGCATCTTTCTTATCCCCTTTTCTAAAATGTTCCTTTTATATCGGTGTCAAGAAAGTTGTATGTCTCTTTACATAACTAGAACATTCAATTTTATCTTCCTCATTATAATAATTTATATGATATTTCATTTTATGTCTCGTTTTTCTTCATTATTTCGAAGTCAGTCTGATTCATCGTCTAAACCCCCAGGCGTTTTCACGCGCATAATTTTCTCAAATAACGTATTGTATCATTTTATCTCCCCGGTCCCTTGTCATTTCTAATTCCGTGTTATCATACAATCTTTTAATATATTCATTGTCTTGTATGTGCGTTTCTGTCTGTCGCAGTGAGCAGCACAATTTTAGATTTTGTTGGCATGAGTGTTTGAGGAGGCATCATGTCAAAAATGTCCTCTTTGTCTTCATCTCTACTTTCTATTTTGAGAAGATGTTGTCGCTGGCAATGACGCATGTTGAGGAATCCAATTGATAACTTTAAAAGGTAGTCATTGTTCTGCAATCCTCATGGGTAAGACGGATAGAGGGAGATTTAAAAACAATACGTGAAGAAGGAAACTGGGACACAGACATTAAGTACTAAATAAGACATAGAGACAAACCCAGGTCCAGGAAGATTCCATCGATTTCTATGAATCGGACCCGCGTCTAGACGGGCCCCATGAAGGGAATAAACAGATGTAAAACTTGGGCAAGAAAACAAATACGTTTCAGCTGTATAATCTGTTAACATAACTGGCTACATATTTTTGGACCACACTTCCACCTAAGTGTAGAAACCGCATAAAAATACTTCAATTTCTGGCATATAATAACCGATCGACAGCTTTCCTAAATGTATTAAGAGCAATTTGAATCTTACCGATTGTCCCGGTAACAACGACGTCAGGAGGGATGCGCTTCTCGAAGCTAAATCTAGTTAAACATCTACAGTCATCACTGCAAGAAGACCAATGAAACAGTTTCGTAATCATACAAATTACAAGCAAATTAAGGAAGAATTAGGCAATAAGCTGAAATATTTTAACGTACAAAAAGCAAGGACAATTAGTTTAAGAAACATGCAGTGAAGTCCTCTCAATCAACTTGATATATTTATAATATTTGACAAAATATACGTAATATATAATTTTGTTATTCTTGAAAATATAATTATTTAAAGTATAAAATACATTGAAGGGGCCCTGTCAAAATTTTTGGCATTCGGTTTGACATTTCGTAAAGTCAGTCCTGCATAGAGACATCCTGAACGGATGACACGGGGCATGAAGGAATGGTAAACATTTGCTGAAAGCCTATGCTTCATAGGGACCTAAAAGATAATACTGATGTTGATTATAATTTTGATTTGAAATAGTAATAGAGACGTATCTCTCTCACTCTCTTGTCCTCTAATTTTTCCCCACACCTCTTGTGTGGAACCAGACCACAACCATGTTGTCAGAATATATTATATGTATATAATGCTACGCAGCACACACACCGAGCATACCAGACTACTTGTGCTGTGTGTACAGACTCTCTACTGGTACTATGGGTTTAAGGCACACTCACACTATACTCCTAGCTCGCTGTCTCAAAGGTACGACCACAGTACACAGTAGCTGACATGAGAAATCCAATAACACCTAAATCAGGTAATATCCCTTTAATAAGTACGGTGCACACATATGAGCCGCACACGGCTAACAATACACATGAAATGCAATACACAATGTAATGAAAATGCCAAACTACTTGCCAAAATCACCAGCTCAACATAATAGCAAAACAGTCACCGATATAATCTAACCAGCGACTACAGAATGACTATCGCTCACAGGCGACGACCAATACTGAAACACGGCAATACATAATTGCAAGATTCTACCGTAAATAATATCCAGGAAAGAATTACTAGAAATCACATCACCAATCTAGTAATCTATCAATAATCCTGAACACCTGAAACAATCGGCAAGCAATGAACAAAAATGGCATTCACGTAATCCCAGCAAAACTTCTGACAAAGGGCACAAGCGTCCGTACAGGACCGCTGACATCTCATCCAATGTTTTGCGCCAAAAGTTTCATATCGTCTTCCGTTTTGGCCCAACTCGCCAAACGGGTTTTAAATTAGTATCAGGGTCGACACTCTACAGCGTGACCAGCTAAATATATATCGGCGAATATCTCTACTGTGACACATGTAAAACTTACCAAATAATAATCCTGCAGTTACTTCCAATTTTGCCATCTCAACTCCTGACCCACATCCCGTGCCTCTTTATCCTGGTGTCACGGATTGCTTCCCCCTGCTTTGCAGTAGTGGTCCAACAGTGGCCAAAACTTAGAGTATCTAAATGGGTCGTCAAAGGTGTCTACCTTCGCACAAGATTACTCTTGGCAGAGATGTAGTTAGAAGAGTAATGACGCTTCTACCTTAAGGCAGCATTCACAAGATAATTCAGAAGTCAAGAACAATGCTGCTTAGCGCTGAACATTTGTTAACTTATATCTGTCCGCCGCATTTTGTGAAAAATTTAAGCACTGGTTTTTAGCCCGTTCAAGCCCCCAGCTGAATTAATTCAGTGAATTTCCTCTTTTAATGCTGACATCTCTGTTTAGAGGAAAATATATGTCTATATATATGTCTATATATATGTATGTATGTGTGTGTATATATATATATATATATATATATATATATATATATATATATATATATATATATATAATATATATATATATATATATATATATATATATATATATATATATATATAATATTCTGGCTCATACGTTTGCTTTCATACATGTAATAACTGAATAAATAACAATTGTTTTGTTTTAAAACAACAGGTAACAAATTTAATAATCAATTAGTATTAACAGTTTAAAATAAAGGAAATACTGGTGAATTTTATATTGGAATCAAATTTTATCTTCACGGAGATTTAGGGTGAGGATATACTTCAGAAAATTATGTCCGGTTGCTGGTGCCTTTTCATGAGCACTTAACTGATATAAGGGGGTCCTGCAGCCGTTTTTTTGTCAGTTCTTCGGTGGTGAGGGCTCTTCTCTACACAACTTGTCCAATTTAGGCGGTTGGTGTTGATTCCCTGCGTTTCACTCACGAATAGCTTCGTTCCACGAATTATTTAGCCAAAATAGAAAAAAACAAATGCCTCTGCTAAGTACATTTGTGGGCTGCCAATTAACAGGCGCATTCTCGCTGTACACCCACCAATGTTAATCTCAACGAGTACACAGTGTAGCACAAGGAAGATGATTAAATATCACCAATATTCTTCCGGGTATTAAACTGGGAAAATGTGTCTGGACGTCACAAATAATGAGTTGTTTGAGTTATAATTAACAAAGTGCATATATCTCAAACACAAGCAAAACCAGAAGTTCCAAAGCCAAGGCTCAAGAAGTGTACACAGAAGCAAACAAAGAAGTAAACAAAAGTATCAAAAGAGACAAGAGGAAGTATATTGAGGAGTTGGCAAGAGAGGCAGAAGATGCTGCAGCCAAAGGAAATATGAGAGAACTGTATAGCAGCACAAAGAAGCTAAAGGGAAATACAAGCAAACAAGTTGCCTCATAAAAGACAAGAATGGAAAACTGCTCAGCAATATACAAAAGCAGATGAAGAGGTGGACATAATATTTTGAGGACCTTCTCAATAGACCAGCTCCACAAAACCCCCCTGACATCCAGCCAGCAGAAGAAGAGCTACAAATTACCGGTGAAAGACCAACGAAGGAAGAAATAAAGAAAGCCATAAAGTTTCTAAGAGATGGAAAAGCGTCTGGACCTGATGGCATTCCAGCAGAGGCTATCAACGCAGATATCGACACGGCTACAGAGATGTTATATAAATTACACGGTAAAGTCTGGGAAAAGGAAGAGATATCAGCAGAATGGAAGGAAGGATATCTGGTTAAGTTGCGAAGAAGGGAAATTTACAAGAGTGCACACATTATAGAGGAATAATGTTACTATCAGTGCCAGGAAAAGTATTAAACAGGTTTATTCTTGAGAGATTAAAAGAGTCCATAGACAAGAAACTGAGAGACGAACAAGCAGATTTTCGACAAAACAGATCATGTACAGACCAGATAGCTACTTTGAGAATAATAGTTGAACAAAGTCTGGAATGGAATTCACCACTATACATCGGATTTGTGGACTACGAAAAGGCATTTGACAGTGTAGACAGAGAATCACTTTGGAAATTGATGAGGCATTATGGAGTTCCCCTGAAGATCATTAATTTAATGAAGAAAACATATGAAGACGTGACATGCAGAGTTCTTCACGAAGGACAGCTTACAGAACCGTTTGGGATAAGAACAGGAGTGCGACAGAGATGCCTCTTGTCTCCATTTCTTTTCTTACTAGCAATAGACTGGGTTATGAGATCATCGACAACACACAACAGAAATGGAATCCAGTGGACTCTGACTAAGCAGTTGGATGATCTGGATTTTGCTGATGACTTGGCTCTTCTGTCCCATAACCGTAATCAGATGCAGGACAAATTGAAAACACTCGATGAGAGGTCACAGCAATTGGGTCTGAAAATACACAGGGAAAAGACAAAAATAATGAGAATAAATGCAGGTAATGATAACAGGGTTGAACTTGAAGAAACACCAATACAAGATGTAGTATCGTACACATATCTTGGCAGCAATATAGACAAAGTTGGAGGGACAGACAATGATATCAAAATAAGAATACAAAAGGCAAGAGGAGCTTTCATTGCATTGGGAAATATATGGAGATCAAGAGAAATCGGATCCAACACGAAAATAAGAATCTTCAACTCAAATGTGAAGTCAGTCCTATTGTATGGCTCGGAGACATGGAGAACAACAAAGACAACAACCAAAAAGCTACAGACTTTCATAAATGGGTGCTTGCGTAGAATAGAGGGATTAAAATGGTATGACAAGGTTACCAACGTGGAACTGAGGACAAGAACTAGACAAGTGCCAGTGGAACAAGAGATGAGAAGAAGACGATGGCGATGGATTGGGCACACACTGAGGAGACCTGTTGATAGCATTACAAGGCAGTCCTTGTTCTGGAACCCCCAGGGCAAGAGAGGCAGAGGTAGACCAAGAAGCACATGGAGAAGAGAGCTGGAAACAGAGGTTAAAATGATGAGGAAAACGTGGAAAGAACTTTAGATGATTTCATGTGACAGGAGGACTTGGCATGTGTTTGTTGAAGGCCTATGCTCCTTTGGGAGTGGAGGGTTATAAATGATATGTCT
The DNA here is from genome assembly GCA_024509875.1 of Oreohelix idahoensis. Lineage (NCBI taxonomy): Eukaryota > Metazoa > Mollusca > Gastropoda > Stylommatophora > Oreohelicidae > Oreohelix > Oreohelix idahoensis. The sequence goes on from JAMPIV010010005.1 coordinate 1,654,098, forward strand.
CACAAATTATTATACACTTTAGGCACATGTGATGTAATCATCAGTCATCACTGCTCCATTCGGAGTCTTGGGTCACCTCTGCTGTCGGTTTTCCGCACGACTAGCCAGAAAAAAATCCCCAGCGCTTGCTGTAGTGGTTTATGAATATACTATTTTCATATGTTGAGGTTGCAAGCCTCATTATTAACCACTTAGCAAGAAAAACATGTCAAATTTACATTTGTAATATAAATGTTACACTTACCCCAATTGGGTTATACACAATCTCATCGCACAGTTTAGAATGGACACGAGCAATTTAGGTTATATGCTCTCGAATCACTTGGTCTGGACATTTTGAAACCCTTTTATGACGGGTGTCTGCGAAACACTTGGTCTGCGAAAGTTTCTCTTATGACGGGTGATCTAATTCCTTAGGTATCCAGTCCTTAAATGAGATAGGATACGGAGATTAACTGGGATTAGAAAAAGGAGGGATAATTATTGAGCAAGGGGACTTAGTTGATATGTCATCAGCGACACAAAATGTCTGTGCGCTGACAGAAGTGTTGATTTCACTCTTCACTCGTCGTTTGGCTCAGGTAGTCAGTTTAGAGCAGGTTAGCATAGACTAACCGTAGCGACCATATATAAAGTAATGGCTACCTAGCAATCTGTCTGTAAGTTTGTCTGTCTGTCTATCTATATTATTTCTTCCTTTCGGTCTTTCCCGTGTCTGCATTTCCTGAGCACTCCCGCTGGCTCCACACGTGGCCTTCACCCTAATCTATGTCATTAATACAAGCTCTGGTAAAATCTTGACGTTCATGGATGGATCAATTCCTCAAACTGCTCATTAATACCCTTCTATTACCGTCGCCAGTTAGTATGTTGCTGCCGTTACCATTAAACCTACCGCTACAACTACCGCTACTTCCACTATCATCAAACTCCATAATTCTCGCCGTTTGTACGTCGGTCACATATAAGGGATGCAACTGTGGTTGAAAGTTAGACATTAAGTGTGTTGTTTCCCTTATATGTACTCTCTCGAAAATAGTAACACTCAACGAAGAAAAGTCGGTGAATTGTGCAACACAAAGTGAGTGACAGTGATAAATGAATAAAATGTAAGTTTTTTATTTAGAACCCAGTTTCATTCCGGAAACGGATTTAACTCATTATTTGGTTAAAAATGACCTTAAAATGCAAGTTTTTGATTGTTTCTTCAAGACAAAATTGTATTTAAGTTTGCAGACTTATTATTGGAGCTGATCACTGGAAATGAAACGGTTTATTGGAGCACGGATACCATGATTTCCGATGATTCCAATGACGCAGTTGATTTCCCAACCGAGTTCCTTAACGAGCAGTGCCCATCAGGAATGCTACCGCATTTGTTGAAATTAAAGGTTGCTGCATGTATCATGCTTTTGCGAAATCTGAACGCAAAAAACCGGACTATTGAATGGCACGCGATTGGTCATAAAAGTCTTCCATAGGAATTCCATTGATGCAGAAATTATCACTGGCAAAAATAAGGGAGAACGAGTCATAATTCCTCGCATTGACTTAGAACCGAGCGAGCGCAGTTTGCCATTTAGGATGCAACGTCGTCAATTCCCAGTGATTTTAGCATTTGCAATGACGATCAATAAGGCGCAAGGACAATCTTTTGATCACGTAGGAGTTTTCCTTACTAAACCTGTTTTCGGACACGGCCAGCTCTATGTCGCCCTCACCCGAGGAACAAATCATAAAAACTTGAAAGTTTTTGTCAGGGAACATTCTTTGAAACAAATCCACGCACTTTCACAAAAAATGTTGTCATCAAATAACTTTTATATTGAATTTAAAAATATTTTAAAATTATGTTAAGTTTTTGATTTACTTCCGTCATTATTGACGGGTTATTGCTAGTTACAACTAATACTACTATTGCTACTACTTCTAATGCTATTACTGCTAATCTTAAAACTACTGCTGCTGTTACTATTACAACAACTACTACTATTACTACTACTACTTTTACTACTACTACTATTACTACTACTATTACTACTACTATTACCACAACTTCTACTACTACGTCTACTACTACCACTACTATTTCTACTACTATTACTACTACTACTCGTTTACTACTACCACTATTGCTATTACACCTAATACTACTACTACTGCTGCTGCTACTATTTGCCCTAACTTTACACTGAAGTGATTGTGTTAAAGTGGCCAGAAAAGGGAGTAAGGAACACTTTACCCGACTATGCCACTCGTAGAAAGCAATTTAGGAGGCTTTGGAATGCGACTGTTTACCTCATCCTGTTAAAACCTACAGCCGAAAGACTCCTACAACATGAACAATCAGAACAGACACGATACTGTTTTGTTCTGGTTTGTCAGGCCTCACTCATAACTTTTCTAGAGAACGGCTTCAATGGCAGTCAACCTGTAACGTCATATCGTGTTCGCCTGCTCCTGTTCTCTCACTGACAGTGAGTGGATGTCTCTTGGACACACTCTAGTTGACGGTGGTTAAGATTTAGATATTTCTGTCAAAAGATAGCAATTGTTTAATTAATAGAGCCAGTAACCTGGAATAGTTTAATGACTCGGTTCTAAGGAACTTGTATGACACACGAGAAGTGTAGAAAAAATTCCATATACAGGGTGGTGCAAAAGTAGGCTTACGCTTTAGATATATATATACTACCAACAACTTACCCCATTACCAACAACTTACCCAACTACCAAAAACTTACCACACTACCAAATGACCCCAGTACTCATACACGCTGTTTCATCATCATTTTCCTCTTCGCTCCTCGTGGAGCATGGAAGCACAACTGTAACTGGTCCTCCTTGCAGGAAGCCTGGATCAAGCCTTCACATACTCTTGCAGTAGTGGTTCCTGTTGTAGCAATTTGGTTTACATGATGAGGTCTCCAGCCTCATGCACAAACTCTTTTAGCCGCCTTGTCCGACATATCTGAGAGAGCAGCCATCTTATACTTTTCTTGTCTCATCCGTGACCCCAGGGGAATACACGGACTAAACATTATATATTTAACACAAACACTCCCTTACTACCGCTTGGCCATGTCCGCCGCATTAAAGATGGTCGTACTCCTAAAGACACTTCTACGGGCAACAAGCAGATGGCAAAAGAACAGTCGAGCGACAACAGCTGAGTTTCGAAGATCTGTGCTAGAGAGACATGAAGGAACAGGACTTAAATCCAGCAGCCTGGGAGGATGAAGCTGCCGATCTCACCAAGTGGCGATGATCCTTACGGCGCCACCTCAGATTGGGAAGAAAAGAAAGCTCTCACAACAAGCAGAAGAGAAAAGAACATGCCCAAAGGAACACCAATCAACGGGCTGATCACCCGTTTGCCAGTCACTTCGATTACGGAAACAACAGCAGATGGATTGATTTGCCATTGCCCTAAAGACGCCAATAGGCGTGATGGGAAACAATGGCAAAGAAAACCTATCTGCTGTTGCCCTAAGACGCCACTAGGCGTAATGGCCACTGACTGCTTTGACGGTCGGTGGCTAAGGACGGAAGAAGAAGAAGAAGAAAGGAACACCAGGAGAAAAAAAAAAGCAGCTGAGGGTTATCACCCCAGGGGCGCCTTCTCATAGTCAGTTACTATCACTCCCTTACTGTTTTAAACACTCCCTGACTTACGCTCGCCCTTTCAAAATCGCTGCAAAATCACTCCTACACTTATATAAACAATAAGTCGCTAACGTAAACGCTCCGTGATGTTCGCTCATTCCACTAACACCAAAAATACTCCCCAATCATATAAACTCTCTCTCTCTCACTAATATAAACATTCCCTCACTAATATAAACAAATAACTACTTGATGAGAGGTCAACGCAATCGTGTCTGAAAATAGACTGCAACATGACAACTGGAGAAGAAATACAGCAAAAATTAACAAGACAGCATTTGGAGACAAACGTCAAAAGATATAGAATCATAACCTATATCTGGGGGGAAATAAAGACAACGTTGGGGAGACAGCACCCGTGTGTTACCGGGGCCCGAAAGGGGAACAAAGAATAGTAACACTGTACCCTACCAGGCATGTCGTAAAAAGCGACTAAGGAGGGTTGGGCATGGGGCTGATTACCCCATCCCGTAAAAAAACTTTTTACCACAAAAACTTCAACAAACATGGACAAGTCAAATACAGAATATAAATCAACGCAGCCGCCCAAGACAGAAGAAGGTCCTCTGGAAAGGAGGCGCATGAAGCAACCTAGAGAAAGCCGAAAGGAGTCTGGGTTGCCGACTAACCTTTTTTGTCTAGGACAATCTCCAGGACTGGCACCTGGAATGTTCGCAGACCAAAAAGCACACGGATACAGAGGTGAAAATGATGAGGAAAACATGGAAAGAACTTGAGAGGATGGCACAGGACAGGAAGACTTGGCATGTGTTTGTTAAAGGCCTGTGCTCCTTGGGGAGCTAAAGGGTATTGCATTGATTGGGCAGACAGGTCGTGATATTAAAACAAGATTACAGAAGGCCAGAGCAGCTTTCATTGCATTGGGAAATATACTACTTACTTGGTCGTTCATCTTCTAACCTGGGTGTAGAGGTTTACCAGAGAGAACGCCATACTATCTTATCGGCTGTCTTCCTCCTGGTCTGGTTCCAACCTAGTCCTCGGTCCTTCACAGATTGTCTAATGTTGTCCTACCAGCCAACTCTTGGTGGTCCTGGAGGTCTGGATCCCTGGGTCTTTAGTTTCCCATACTTGCCGTGGTAGCCGATCTTCTCGCACTGGGAAATATATGCACATCAAAACAAATCAAGTCCAGCAGAAAAAATCAGAATCTTGAATTCATATGTCAATTCAGTCCTATTGTATGGCTGTGTAACATGGAGAAGCAATAACGAAGAAGATACAGACTTTCATTAATGGATGTTTGTATAGACTTGACGTATTGAAACAGTACCACGTGGTCGCCAGTGTAGAGCTGAGGACAAGAACCAGTCAAGTGCCAGTTGAACAAGAGAAGAGAACGGTTGTGACAGAAGGGACACATACTGGAGAAACCTGTTGATAGCATTACAAGGCAGTCATTGTTATAGAATCCCAGGGTTAGCGAGGCAGATTGAGACAGAAAAACGGATGAAGAAGAAAGCTGGAGAAATAAATTAAAGGTAAAAGGAAGACTTGAAACAAACCACATTGTGTGGATGGTACAGGACATGAGAGCTTGGCACGTATTTGTTCAAGGTTTATGCTGCTTGGAAAACAGAAGTGTAAAGAAGATGGAGACCTGATGTGACCTCTCCCTTGCGATCCCTCTCTCCCCCAAGGACACACAAACACTTATTTACTTCAATGAAAACACTCACACACATACAAACCCCAAAACCCCTATGAACTAAAATGGAACTGTCGGCCACGATCACAAATTGTTTAATAACCCCGGATAGTTGTCTTTAAAGTTACGACCCTCGTAAAGTTACGACCCTCGTAAAGTTACGACCCTCGTTTCCAATGTTTTAGTGACTTTGTTGTTGTTGTTATTCCCAAACATGCTAAACTCACTTTTCTTTTTCTAATGCAAACTTCTGCTCTAGAGTACACATTCACTCACAAAAACCACACACACACGAAACACAGCGTATACCCTTACAGCACTATCACATGTTCTGTAGTATGTAAAAAGTAAGGATTGGTTTTTGAAACGTGCTAGCATATTTTACGGGAAATGAACATGAACAGGAAGTGGCATTCAAATGTCCTGGTTCAACGAGTTTACTCTCAAAGCAGATATTTTAAATACGCCCAGAAGTTCGTAGAGGGTTAATTACAGTTTTATTTTTATTTTGCGGAAGTTTTCCTTAAATTTTGGAAATTCCACATACCTATCTGTGATTAACAGAGTCTACATTACTCCAGGTAACGCTCAAACACTGAAGAATAAAATCTAATGTTTGTGGATACAACATTCTGATGACAAATTACACTAATCTGAATACAATCTAATGTTTGTGGATACAACATTCTGATGACAAATAACACTAATCTGAATACAATCTAATGTTTGTGGATACAACATTCTGATGACAAATTACACTAATCTGAATAAAAATCTAATGTTTGTGGATACAACATTCTGATGACAAATTACACTAAATTCGTAGAGTTAATGCTTGGTTTTATTTCATTACAAAAACAGGCTAGTTTGGGTTGATTCACTGGCACATTGTGATTCATTGTTTAGTTTCACTGACACATTGGAATACATTTTCTACTTTCCAGGTATATTTTCTAGCTTCACTGACACGTAAGGATATATTTTCTAGTTTCACTGAAGCATAAGGATATATTTTCTAGTTTCACTGCAGCATAAGGATATATTTTCTAGGTTCACTGATGCGTAAGGATATATTGTCTAGCTTCACTGACACGTAAGGATATATTTTATAGTTTCACTGAAGCATATGATATATTTTCTAGTTTCACTGAAGCATAAGGATATATTTTCTAGTTTCACTGAAGCATAAGGATATATTTTCTAGCTTCACTGACACGTAAGGATATATTTTCTAGCTTCACTGACACGTAAGGATATATTTTCTAGTTTCACTGAAGCATAAGGATATATTTTCTAGTTTCACAGATGCATAAGGATATATTTTATAGTTTCACTGAAGCAATGTCGTATGAAAGGTAAATTGTTTTATTTGGCCAGTCTAAGTAGAGTGGATGTCGACATATATGCGAGAACAGGTATAGAAAATAGATTCCACAGGTGGTAGATTGAGGGAAAGATATGTCTCTGGAGTGATTAGGTTATCTCCTCCAGCCTATCCGTACGACTGTACTTTATTACCAGACAGCCTTTGACTCCCTATCAAGAATATATAAGTTACTCTACACACACACAGCTATGTGACAACAAGACACACAAACGTGAAAAACTACGGATAAATGGGTATGGGTCTGACCAACACAAAGGTAAGTTTCTTTGTAGTTTATTATCATTTAAACTCGACAACATCATAATATCTAAAGGACAAGATCAAAGAGTCATTTACATGCATATGAAATAAAGCTGAAAAAGTGCACCCTCCCCGAATGGAGAAAAAAACCCAAACGTATTAACCCAAAGGTTGAAAGTTAGCACTCTGTTATAGAATGAACAGTATTGGTACTCTATGAGACTCAGTAAAGTAAACAAAATTCAGACAAATCAGATATATGGATAGTTTCCAGCAAACAAGGAAAATACTCACACACTCTCTCAAACAGTGGTCACTCTCACACTCTTACCTAATTGCCTGGTATGTTAGGTCTTTAATATCCCTTGGTAATAGAATTAGTCCATGAATATATTATCTATTTCACTTAATATTCTGTCATCCCAGTTGTCGCAGATCTAAATTGGCCCCAGTTCATCCCCAGAACTAACTAGTGAGGTGAACGCCTAATATGGTGCTTCTCCTGGATATAACTGTTACTACAAATAGTTAAAACTGTGAGAGTTCTTGAGGTTCACCCTTTCACGGGGGAAAATACTTCCAGTACTGCGAAACATCTGGTTGCTAAAAATTTGTTACAGGTGATGATGATGGTTTTTCTATCGGCCTACTCTGTGTTAGAGCGCCGATTCTGCACAGCGTATGTATCTAGGGAGATACTCCACTGGAATTACGACTGTCAGGAGTCGGGACCAATAATAATGTCTTATGTACACCGCTGTGGCTGGTAAAAATATAAATCTGGATTTGTTAAGTCCAGTGGTTAAATTTTATTGTTCTCAAATACCAGTTGGCGAGTGAACGTTTAAAAATGAAATTGGTAACGCACAAGCCAAGTACAGGAGAAAAGTAACAAACAGAAGAAGACCGCTGGACGCCCTTGTGATCAGGTCTGCGAAGAATACAAGAAACCATTTATGAAAAAAATGCTACTCTATATATACACACAGACGGGGACAAGACGATCTCTTCTCCACTCCGTCAGTCCTGACTAGGTTTACAAGGCACACGGTGTTTCCTTACGCCTACACGCTAGCAGACGTCGCTGGCGGCTGAGTTCGGTGGAGCTGAGTTATGTTAACTCGACCGACCCTGCTCGCGCCGGCGGTCAGCGTACAGTGTTAATTATTATTTAATTTCTCCATACGCGCTCCCTAAACAATGATCGCCTGTCATTAAATAGCTATTAAATTGTCGGCTTCTGTTAGTTTTGTCGTATGGTATTAAAATAATAGACACTGTAATAACAAATTCACAAAATGAAATATAACGTGTATTTCTATACTCCCACTATCAGTCGCTTTAATGCCTATAAGTCCGGTCAGCTAAACCGGCGGGTTTATCTCTCTCCTGTAGAGATTAAGTGTCGCGTCTGCATACAATGTTAACCTAATTACCGTCTAAGGTATGTGGGTAGTGAGTGGCGTGATTTTAACATTTTAATTAAATATCTGGCATACAATCGCTACGCGTTACTTTATTTCACTCGCTTTACTAGCGAGAAAAATCTAAGTGAAGAATAAATGTTAAGCTATCCCTTTTTAAATCATTATCACTATTACCCTTTTACCAGAAAATTCAGAATGAAAATCTCCACGAGTCAATAATACACCATATCCACAAGAATTGGGTTCTAGGACTGCGCGCTAGAATATTCAAAATTCTGACTGACTTCTGATAGTTGGGTTAAGAAAACATCAGTATATATATATATATATATATATATGGTTCCAATGGTTGTTATTGCCGGGAGTTGTAGTGAGGATAAGCTCTCACTGCAGATAAAATACTTCTATGGCACGCGCCTCAAACAGCCTCTGACAACCAAGTCCAGCTCCCGGCCTTCACGTGTGGCTCAATTTGAGCCCGGCGGAACTGTTTCCACTGACGGGAGAAGGGGCAAAGGCGAGCGACTGGCGCCTTAAAACCAGCAGCTTCGGGCAGATAGGGCTCGTGATCCTTGGTTGGTAGCTTATCTAAGAGAAGGAACTCTGAATTCAAACCACCGCTGCCTTGCGGGAATATCCATTTGTGGAATTGGCTTCGGGAGTAAACCCTGAGGATAAATCCGGAGTCGGAGTCCCTAAGGCAGTCTAATGTCGATTCGACATTATTCTGGCAACTCCTGCGACATGGCTGGTACCAAACTGTATCGGCTACTGCCGTTCCTTTGGATCTACCGGCTGTGTGGAGAGGGGGAACATGCTGCATGGGCAACAGCTTGATCTCCATATAACTGTGCCCAAGCTCGCGCCCTGGAGAGGACACTCCAGCTTCACCCTATAGGTGTCGGCAAAACACGGGAAGTAGCAGTTACCGGTTATAAGCATTTTGCCCAATTGGCGTAGGGCATGGCGCCAGGGGCTACTTCCGACAGTGGGAGAGGTTCTAGGATCTCACTGGACAGCTACCGCCCGCTTCAAGCTGGGCAGCCCCCAGTCAATAAGGTGTTGTCCCGCCACTGTCTGCTTTCCCCATTGGGTGCATGGGGATTAGGGTCAAACCCGAACTGTGGACAGAAAATTTTGCACCAAGCAATTATCGAAAAAATAGAAATAAGCAAACTCTCAGATTGGGATGCTGGAACGTCCGGACTATGTTGACTGGACTATCCGAAAACCTACAGGATGTAAACGATGTAAGGAAGACAGCCATAATTAATGATGAGCTTAAACGACTTCAGGTGGATATAGCTGCACTTCAGGAAACGCGCCTGGCGGGCTCTGGAACGGTGAGCGAGAAGGACTACACATTTTATTGGCAAGGGAAAGATCTTAATAAAGCTAGAGAACACGGAGTAGGTTTTGCGGTCAAAAAATCGCTAACTAAAATGGTTGAACCAGGCGAGAATGGATCAGAACGCCTGTTAACGCTCCGCCTGCAAACTAGCACAGGTCCCATCACCCTTGTCAGTGTGTATGCTCCTACTCTGTACTCTGCCTCAGAAGCTAAAGATGAGTTCTACGAGAATCTAGCAGCAGTAATCAAAAGCATACCTAGGCAAGAACAGCTTGTTCTCCTTGGTGACTTTAACGCTAGAGTGGGTGCCGATAATGTTTCATGGCCTTCATGTCTGGGCAGGTTTGGTATTGGCAAGATGAATGAAAATGGACAACGGCTCTTAGAGTTGTGCGTCCACCATGACCTCTGCGTGACCAACACCTACTTTCAGACAAAACCCCAGCATAAGGTGTCATGGAGACACCCACGATCCAAGCACTGGCACCAACTTGACCTGATTCTCGTCAGAAGGCCACTCCTCAGGTCTGTGCTCTCCACGCGCTCGTACCATAGTGCAGACTGTGACACAGATCACTCCTTGGTTTGCTGCAAAATCAGAGCACAACCAAGAAAACTCTATCGTGTCAGACATGAAGGGAAACCACGCATTGATACCAGCAAGATGTCAGACCCTTTCATGATCGCTCAATTCACTGCGACCTTCAAGAAAGTGCTCAGTAGCCCTCAGCATGGTGATACTATTACAGAGAACTGGGAGCATCTACGGAACACCATTCAAAGTACTGCACTTGCCACCTTTGGTAAGAAAACAGCAAAGTCAAATGACTGGTTTGATGCTTCATCAGATGTGATGGCACCTGTTATTGAAGCTAAGCGCAGTGCTATGAATGAATACAAACGTTCACCGAGTGCCAGAACCCTACAGATCCTGAGGGCTACGAGAAGCAAAGTTCAACAAACTGCTCGACGCTGTGCAAATGACTATTGGCTCCAGCTCAGTGAGAGCATCCAGATCGCAGCGCAAACAGGCAACATTAGACAAATGTATGACGGTATAAAGAAAGCACTTGGCCCCCATAAAAGTAAGACGGCACCGCTAAAAACCATCAGCGGAGAGAAGCTAACCGATAAGGGTAAGCAGATGGAGAGGTGGGTCGAGCACTACTCTGAGCTTTACGCTAGAGACAATACCGTTACGCCTGCAGCCCTTGATGCTGTCAATAGTCTGCCAACTATGGAGGAGCTGGATGCCGAACCAACATTAGAGGAACTCAGCAAGGCCATTGATAGCTTGGCCTCTGGCAAAGCAACAGGCAGTGATGGGATTCCTCCTGATTTAATCAAATGCTGTAAGAGCACGCTATTACATCCCCTGCATAGGATGCTGTGCCAGTGCTGGGAAGAGACAACTATTCCTCAAGACATGCGAGATGCCAAGAGTGTAACACTGTATAAAAATAAAGGAGACAGAAGTGATTGCAATAACTACAGAGGCATCTCTCTTCTTAGTATTGTTGGTAAGGTTTTTGCCAAAGTCATCTTAATGCGACTACACAAGTTAGCTGAGCGCATATATCCAGAGTCACAGTGTGGATTCCGAGCTGGCAGATCAACAACAGACATGATCTTCTCTCTCCGCCAGCTTCAGGAAAAATCAAGAGAGCAGAAAAGACCATTATATATCGCCTTTATAGACCTCACAAAAGCATTCGACCTGGTTAGTAGGGATGGACTCTTTAAAATCCTCCTGAAAATAGGCTGCCCTTCTAAAATGCTGGAAATGATAAAGTCATTCCATGACGACATGAAGGGAACAGTCCAATATGCTGGAAGCACGTCACAGCCCTTTGATATACGAAGTGGCGTTAAACAAGGCTGTGTTCTGGCTCCGACCCTCTTCGGAATCTTCTTTGCCTTACTCTTGAAACATGCATTCAGAGATGCAACTGAAGGAATATGCCTTCACACTAGGTCAGATGGCCGTCTGTTTAATCTTTCAAGGCTGAAGGCAAAAACAAAAATCAGAAGGGTCACTATAAGAGACTTGTTGTTCGCTGATGATGCTGCAGTCGTCACTCAAAGCCAACAGGAGCTTCAGAGCTTGATGAATCGCTTCACTAAAGCATGCAAGGACTTTGGCCTCACAATAAGTCTAAAGAAAACGAATGTGCTGAGTCAGGATGTGGGTGCTGCACCAGTTATCACTATCGATAACTATGAATTGGCAGTGGTGCACCACTTCACATACCTAGGGTCTACCATCAATGACAAACTCTCACTGGATACAGAAATCGACAGCCGCATTGGCAAAGCTGCAGCTACCTTTGCCCGCCTCACATCGCGTGTTTGGGGAAACTCTAAACTCACAATGAAGACCAAAGCTGCGGTATATAATGCCTGCGTCACCAGCACACTCCTATATGGCAGCGAGACCTGGACGACCTATGCTAAGCAAGAAAGAAGGCTCAATACCTTCCATTTGCGGTGTCTACGCCGCATCCTCGGCATCTCGTGGAAAGATAAAGTGACAAATGTCGAGGTGTTGTCACGTGCTGGCCTTCAAAGTATGTATACGCTGCTTAGACAGCGCAGACTTCGCTGGCTTGGCCATGTTCGCCGCATGGAAGATGGTCGCATCCCAAAAGATATCTTCTACGGACAATTAGCAGATGGCAAGAGAACAGTTGGGCGACCACAGCTGAGGTTCAAAGATGTGTGCAAGAGAGATATGAGGGCACTGGACATGGATCCAGCAACATGGGAGGATGAAGCTGCCGATCGCACTAAGTGGCGATGCTATTTACGGCACCACCTCAGATTGGGCGAAGAGAGGCTCACACAAGAAGCAGAGGTGAGGAGAAAACGTCGAAAGGAGCACCAGGAAAATAAGCAGCTGAGGGCTGCCACCTCAGGGGCGCATTCCCATAGTCAGTTATGACTGAAGGGGCTATTATTATTATTATTATTATTATTATTATTATTATTATATATAATATATATATATATATATATATATATATATATATATATATATATATATATATATATATATATATATATATATATGTGTGTGATAGGGCCGGAAAGACACCCGGCTTATCCCTTCACGGGAAGACACCCCAGCTTCCCCCTTCATTGTGAGTGGTACATTTATCGCCCACATTTTCGATGTGTGCAAAACATGCTGGGATGTAAAAAGTCTTCAAGATTGATGAAAAGGCCATAATAATGCGTAAAAATTAAGTTGTGGTGTAGAATTGTGTTTTTGCTCTAGAAATAGTTGTGTATATTTCTGTTTTCGGGCCTTCTAAAGCAATATCGCGAGTGTTATGTATGCGGCCAAATCAATACGCCTAGCGCACAGTAAATTGAGTGATTCGACCTGGGCTTATAAAAGAGATGGCAGCCAGCGGACGGAGCTATTTTGCAAGAACCGCCCAGAGAGAAGAAACGAAGTTAGGCTAGCCCTGTGTCGGTAGAAGAGGAACGAAGACATGACACGTGAGTTTGATTTAAAAGCAGATTATATTATTTCCTAGTGAAATTACCATTATTTCCCTGCAGCTTTTGAAGTTATATTCAGCGTGAGGCTGTTTTAATGTTTAGTGAAATAAATAGATAGATGTGTTCCCAAAGGAAATGTCTTTTTGGGGCATTATGATTTAGTCTCGAAATGATAGATGAGATAAAATAATGTTTGATAGGTTTTATTAGGCATGCTAAGTCCAGATTGCGGCTGTAAGAGCGATTATTTCAGTCATCAGACCGGGCAAGAAAGGCGAAGATAGTATGAAAGTATTTTGTACATGAAACTGGACAGAAATGTTATCAGGAACTGGAATTTAGATAATATTAACTAGTTGGGAAGATGGCAACCGGGAGGACCACGTGTTGATGACCGTGCGTAAAAGAAGACGCCAAGGAGTCTGCATTTAACACTCTTAGTTATCACTTAAAGTTACGCAGTTTTATATCGCGTGAATCGACACGTGGGTGAAAGTAGGTTAAATGTAATTTTCCCCAGTAATAGAAGAGAGAGTTTTCGTGGTAAATTTCCTTTATGTGATTACTAGTTCTAGTTGTTAAGTCAAGAATAATTATATTTTATTCTTTGGTATTTAACGTTTATTGATGATTCTACTGTATATCTTTGGTGGGTTACTTTGAGGTGAGAATATATATTTAGATTTCTGGAGAGCGTGCGTAAGGCGTAAGGCACGTTGAGACAGCTGTTTCTCTGTTTGCTCCCGGCGGAGCATGGAAACACCAATGCAGTTGGTGTCCATTACAGGCATACAATAAGCATTTTGATGCTATTGCTGTGGTTGTTTCGGTGACAGTAACGATGTGTTTCGTGTGATGAGTTCCCAATCTCATCAGGGGTCATATACGACACGCTTGTTACCAGGTGCACCAGTCGTCACTTACGACATGTTCAGAGGGCAGTGACGAATATTGAGATGGATCAGTTCGAGGTGGTGGTTTACTCTTATTATTGAGAGTATTTGATGTAAATGTAGTTGAAGAATATTATTTTATGTCCATGTTATTATTATTTAATTATGGTTATGTGTAGAATGGTTTGAGAGTACGTGGGCTCACTTGGAGATATATATTTCTCTTCTCCGCTCCTGAGGGAGCATGGGGCCACCAGTGTGGTTTGCCTCCGCATGAAGTATTCATATACTCGTGTAGTGGTGGTTTCGGTAGCAATCTGTGTTACATGGTGAGATTGCCAGCCTCATGCACAACACCATACTAGTCTCATTGGACGACATGCATGAGTGTGTGTGTATGTGTGGGATAGCTGAGTGTGTGCTCTTGCAGTAGTGGTTTTGGTAGCAACCGATGTTACACGGTGAGATTGCCAGCCTCATGCACAACACCTTACCAGTCGCATTGGACGACACGCATGAGTGTGTGCGTGTGTGATAGTTGAGGGTGTCAGGTGGCATGGAAGGACTGTTTGGCAGGTGAGAGTATCATTATTTAACTATGATTTTAACTATTCGTTGCTTTGTTTGCTTCTTCAGATTAGCAATCACGCACTGTTGGGTGTTTTGTTTTGTTATGTTCGTTGGTTTATTTGTTTAATGTTTGCTTAGTCACTGAATGGGTTGTAAAAATAAATACAGCCCCCTGCCTCTAGAATCAAGAGTTTTATTGTTGTTCGGGTCGGTGCGAGTGTGAAAAGAGAGTGATCAAACATATCATAATATAATCATCATCATCATCTCGCCCACCTTATCACAATTGGCGTCGTCGGCAGGATAAGGCAGACAGTGACACTGAGCAAACAGCAAACGAACAAATATTTTAAACACCCAGCAGTGCAGTCTTGCATCAAGATGGCTTCGACCAATGCACCTGTGAAGGTAGTGTACGTGAAGGGGCCAGAGATAAGGTTATTTAGTGGAGAGGGGAGTCCCACTTGGCAAGAGTTTGTGGAAGATGTAGAAGCCGCGTGGAAGGTGGCGCCTTTTTGGGCAGAAGACAGGTTAGACATGATCTGGAACAACGTTACACCATGGGTATCTAGAGAATTACGGATACGTGGTGGAGCCAAAGCCAGCCCTGAGAAGTTACTGGGAATAGTGGAGGAAGCCTACAGTGACCGACCACTAGTCAGTGAGATGACCAGGAATTTCCAGGCCGTGAGTCAAGGGCCTAGGGAATGTGCTGTTTTCTGTGAAGTCAAGAAGCCAGAGACACTGGTGCAGATAGCAAGTGCAGAAGATCAGAATGAAAAGGAGGCACTCAAAGCAGAATTATCTCTTCTAAAGTTCCAGTTAGCACAGATGTCAGAGGCCAGTTCGCCAGCACAATAGGAGGTGCAGAGAAAGAGAGCACCATGCCAGCCGCGGGAACAGCCAACGCAAGACGAGGAGGTTATTCCGCGGGAACAGCCAACGCAAGACGAGGAGGTGTGTCCGCTTGAACAGCCAACGCAAGATGAGGAGGTGTGTCTGCAGGAACCTCAACTAGACCTTCTTGTATGTGAGAGTCAGGCTGTTGTCAAGGAAAGCTGTGAGCGGACAGCACCAACAAACGCAGCTGCACCGACAAGACGAAAAGGAGTTTGCAAGTGGTATAGTGTCCACAGGGGATGGGGGTTCATCACGCCAGATGATGGAGGTATTGATGTATTCGTACATCAAACCAAGATCTTCAGAAAGGGATTCCGGAGTCTGGCGAGGAATGAACGAGTAGAGTTTGACAGCAAACCATCGGTCCAGGGCATGGAAGCAATTTATGTATGCGGCATTGGCGGTCAAGAGTGTAAGGGCAGCAGGGGGCGACCCATGGCACAGAGGAAGCCCAGAAAGATAAGATGCTACAATTGTGGAGACCTGTCAGACCACATGGCAGCCAAGTGCCCTCAAGGCCTTCTTCCAAAACGATGTTTTAGATGCAAGTCAACTGAACATTTGATAGCCGCATGTCCCTCAAGGAGCTCTTTCCCTAGACGGACTGTCACAACCAGGTTGCCTTTAGGGCGCAAGCCAAGAGATGGCCACGACAACTGTCACACTAAGGGCGCCGAGAGAATTGGCCGATGTCTAGGGGAGGAAACCCGTCCTAAGCAGATAGGAGGGAGTGCAAATCAAGGTTCAGCAGAGGAGACTCATCAAAGGCAGATTGTGGGGAACGTAAGCCACCGTCCACACAAAATGAGTGGAAAACACGTCAAGAGCGATCTCCCTTCAAAGTCGACAGCTGCAAGCACTGACAGGCAGATGTCACGGGCAGACAGCGACGCGGCACAGGTGAGCGAGTCTTCTAGACCACAGCGGCTGACATCCCGACAACGAACAACCGGGGACATGACGACCAAGAGAGTCCCCAGCCGGGTTGTACCGATTACAGAATCTGAGCACAAAGCATCGCCGCTCAGAAAGAGTCTTGCGCAGCATCAACGATCTGAGGGGTTACAATTGAAGCGCCAGAGGTAGTGATGTTGTCGGGACGACAACAAAATCAGGAGGGAGATATGTGATAGGGCCGGAAAGACACCCGGCTTACCCCTTCACGGGAAGACACCCCAGCTTCCCCCTTCATTGTGAGTGGCACATTTATCGCCCATATTTTCTATGTGCGCGAAGCATGCTGGGATGTAAAAAGTCTTCAAGATTGATGAAAAGGCCATAATAATGCCTAAAAATTAAGTTGTGGTGTAGAATTGTGTTTTTGCTCTAGAAATAGTTGTGTATATTTCTGTTTTCGGGCCTTCTAAAGCAATATCGCGAGTGTTATGTATGCGGCCAAATCAATACGCCTAGCGCACAGTAAATTGAGTGATTCGACCTGGGCTTATAAAAGAGATGGCAGCCAGCGGACGGAGCTATTTTGCAAGAACCGCCCAGAGAGAAGAAACGAAGTTAGGCTAGCCCTGTGTCGGTAGAAGAGGAACGAAGACATGACACGTGAGTTTGATTTAAAAGCAGATTATATTATTTCCTAGTGAAATTACCATTATTTCCCTGCAGCTTTTGAAGTTATATTCAGCGTGAGGCTGTTTTAATGTTTAGTGAAATAAATAGATAGATGTGTTCCCAAAGGAAATGTCTTTTTGGGGCATTACGATTTAGTCTCGAAATGATAGATGAGATAAAATAATGTTTGATAGGTTTTATTAGGCATGCTAAGTCCAGATTGCGGCTGTAAGAGCGATTATTTCAGTCATCAGACCGGGCAAGAAAGGCGAAGATAGTATGAAAGTATTTTGTACATGAAACTGGACAGAAATGTTATCAGAAACTGGAATTTAGATAATATTAACTAGTTGGGAAGATGGCAACCGGGAGGACCACGTGTTGATGACCGTGCGTAAAAGAAGACGCCAAGGAGTCTGCATTTAACACTCTTAGTTATCACTTAAAGTTACGCAGTTTTATATCGCGTGAATCGACACGTGGGTGAAAGTAGGTTTAGAACGAAAAACTCAGAGACTAGCGCTCAAGATGAAAGCTTACGATTCGGCTACCAGAATCTCTCGTCTGGCGCTGTTAACCGACATCAGAGGCTTTACTTACGGCTAACGGGTTACTCTTTAAAATGCCCGTGTCTCGAGATCAAAGAGCACAGGGGATTATAAACTTTCCCTGAGTAAAACTTAAAAACGGTCTGTGTTTGTCTCTCTCACGTGCTGTCTGTCTGAGAGGTATTATGATTGACAGATGAAGCTCGCGTTAGTGGACGAGGTAAACAAACCTGATTTGCTTTCCTGTTATGACTGAGAGGTCACGAAGTTTGTAAACACTGTGTTAGCTCGTGTTAAAAGAAAAGAGGCGGGGACGAAAGAGTAAGCTGTGTAAGTAAGACAAACAGTATAATGCAGGTTTTTAGGTAGCAAATCACTGAGCAGCTAGGAGGTTACAATAGGCTGTCAGATTACTGTAGACTGTTTTTCCATTACACGTCACAAGCATAAAGATATATTTTGTAGTTTCACTGAAGCATTAGGATATATTTTCTAGTTTCACTGCCAAAATGCATTCTTCTTCTTCTTCTTGGATACTTAGACCATTTAGGGTGACAAAGTAGTCAGTGGCCATCACGCCTAGTGGCGTCTTGTAGGGCAACAACACACTGTCCCTATTTTGCTCATTTGGTGGCCATCCTTCGTGCCGTACCCCAACTCTAGTTCATGCTTTGCATCTCAGCCTCCACCGTACTCCGCCAGGTTGTCTTTGGTCTGCCTCTCTTTCGCCGTCCCTCTGGGGTCCATAGCATAGCAGTTCTGATGATGGTGTCAGCGTCCCTTCTGAGGACATGGACAACCCAGTTCCAGCATCTGTCTGCAGTGATGGTGAGCATGCCTTTTTGACTGCACCATGTAAGCAGTTCTTGGTTGGAGATGGTATTCTGCCAAAAGAGTTTTCCTTAGGCAGGTTGTGTGGAAAGAGGATAATTTGGATATTTCCTTGTCTGTTACTCTCCAGCATTCTGCACCGTTTGAAAGTACAGAAAATATGCAACTCTCGTATAATCTTAATTTGGTGTTTGTGCTGTATTGAGAAGATTTCCAAATGTTGTTTGGATTTGCAAAAGCTGTTCAGGCTTTATTCATTCTGTGTCCGATGTCTTTGCATGTTCCGCCGTCTGGTGTTACTATGCTTCCTAAATATGTAAGTGTATTTGTTTGTTCCAGCTTTTGGTTCCTTATTTTTATGAGCTCAGGATTTATTACATTGAGTGTCTAGCTTCCCAAATAGACTATATAATTTGTCTAGTTTCACTGACAGATTGTGAACATTTGTCTAACCTCAGTGAGAGAAGGTAAACATTGTCTAGTTTCATTTTTCCTTGCATCGTAAAATTTCCTTGATAAGTCTTTATACATTGTCTATTTTCCCTGACAGTTTAGATAAATGGTCTAGTTCCACTAACAGACTGTAAACTTTGTCTAGTTTTAATGACAGTGTCGTAAATTTTAGATAGATTAGAAGATAGTTATGGTCCCGTCTGAGCAGAGGTGATAGTGGTAAATATGTGAGAATAAAGGTGTAAGAAATAGATTTCACGAGTGAAAAGTTAAGGAGAAGATCTGTCTCTGGACAGAATAGTTTCTCTAGTCCAGCCTATCTAAACGACTATATTTTAGTGTAAGACAATCTTTCAACCCCTTATCTCTGGAAAGATAAGTTTTACTAAACACACCCACACACACATTATGTGACAACAAGACACACAAACGTGAAAAAACTATGGTTAATTGGGTATGGGTCTGACCAACGTTAAGTTCTTCTTATTGTTTATTATCATTTAAACTTTTACAACATCAAAACATATATAGAAATCAATAAATCATGTTTACAGATATATGAAAATAACCGAATAGGTGCCCTCCCCCTTGTTGAGAAAGGATCCCAAGAGAAGTTAATAACCCAAAGGACAAAGATAAGCACTACGTTACAGAATAGACAATGAAGAAAAAGTTCCCCACTAAATTACTACTCAGTAAAGTACACAAGTTTAGCGAAATAAAAAAAGAAGTTAGTACAATGATTGTAACAAAGGAAAATATCCCCCTCTCTCTCTCTCTCTCTCTCTCTCTCTCTCTCTCTCTCTCTCTCTCTCTCTCTCTATCTCTCTCATACGTGGCCTCAAACAATCTTGTTTACCCACTCTTGGTGTTGGTATCCGTTGAAAAAATTACAATAGTTCCAGAACCTATACTGTTGTGATAGAGTACTGTAAGTTGTTTTTTCAACAGGCCCCAGGTTACTTCTCCTTGTATTATTTACGTTTTTTTTCAATAGGGATTACGGTAGGGTTAAGTTCAGATTTGCACCAGTTCTTTTCTCTAGAGTAATTGAGTTCCCGTTGGATTTCCTTTGTTAAATTAATCGCGATCACGTAGTCTCATTTTCTTTGTGTAAGTAATCGCGATCAGTGTAACATGACGCAATTGGAACGCGCGCGATCGGAATAAACAGGACTCACGATTTGCTTTCAAATCTATTGGCAGAAGACCCCGTTATAATTTTTGTAGGGATTCCATTGGTTTAAATAAGACGCTATAGCTATGACGTAGGCAGTAAGTTGAGCGGGGGTTTTCTTGTATATAAACCCGCGCAGTCTTCTAGCGAGTCCCTTTGTCTGATGAAATCCACTGCTGTGAATCTGGCTTTATCGTCTGCTCCACGCGGAAGAAAACGCGATAAACTTGTATGTTCATATTTTATTAGAGCCGTAATATTAGTGGGTTCTTAAATAGAGTCGTAGCCTGATTAATGAATGGTTCTTCGGGAAGTTAACTAATATTTTACATCGTAGTGTCTTCCATTGCTATCTTTGTAGAAACGATGTAAATGTAAAGTGTGCATAATTCTTTCTAGGATAATTGGCAGTATATAGGAGTGTGTGAAGTTTTGAGATATTCACGGTGTGATGGTTAGCTATTAGATACATGGGCGCTCTGTAGTATGTAGAGCGTTGTGTGAAACCACCATGTAATTCTGAATATTTACAAGTGTAATACGATAGGCATTTAATTGTGTGTACGTTGTTTTATTGTGCCTTAAATGTGGGTAATGCAGTCGGAGGGTAGATATGTAATTTATACGTGAATTATTGCTTAAAGGAGTAAATTATTCCTAGCGAGAGGTTTAATTTAATTTTGGGTTAAGCGAGAAAACCTCACGGGGCAATTGTTAAAAGTAGGCCAGGAGTTTCGCAAAGGGATTTTCGCAGGTTTGAATGTTGTGACACGAGGCGAGATTAACGTAACATAAGATTAAGGTCAGACAGTGTCTGGGGTTTTGTTTACTTACCAGAAAGATTTTAAGTTGAAGGGAAGGGGGGAGTAGAAGGAGTGTGAGATAGAGTGACACGTGGGTAGAAATATTTTATGTATCGTTGTGCATAGCGGGTGAAGGGGAGTTAGATGTTAGAGATGAGTTTCTGGTTGAAGTTGGTGTCTATAAGTTGTATTTGTATGTCTCCAGTAGTTCATGGCACAGTAGGAGAGTGTAGTTTGTCCCATACAAATTACCAACGGCAAAGTTGGCATCGCAGGAGCCGAGAGCTCGATATCACCAGAGGCAAAAGAAAATAACCTACTATCTGATAAGGGTGGAATTTAGGCTGACTACTGGCCACTAGAATGATAAAGGGGCGCCAAAATGCCACTACGATGATAGTCAGCAGCCCAGTAGAGTACAACCCCTACAGACACCAGGGATGTAATAAGTTGCAGTGTGAGGTGTCTGGTCTGTTGTTGGTTGCTGTGAGTGTGGGTGATGTCGTTCATAAGTTCATAACATATGAGCATGACATGGAAAGTCATATAATGGTGCAACTGCTATTGACGTTTCCAATGTTTATTATCTGACTCCACAGGACAGTTAACGGTACATCCATTTCACATTACAGTTCACGAAAATTAGCATAAGTTATGTTCATCAATGCATTTGGCATATACTCAAATAATGATATGGCGCCAAGGGATTATACTGTTGGCTCCAATATTACAAAAGTGCATCAAATACTCCTCTCACTGTTCAGATGTGCTCAATGAGTCTAATCATAAGTCGCACGAGGATGGTGTTCCAGGAGTGTAGGTCAAGCTGACCTTTACAGGCATTCCTAAGTCTAACCTCGACGTAGGTGCAATCGCTGACATAGCGACGTTCGTAGAACATAGAACTGTCCTTCGGGCTAAGTATGACCCGTGTACATATTAATCTCAGGTATGAAGATACCTGGGGCGTGACTTCTAGTAGAAGAACCTCTATTTCTGTAATTCGTAAGTGAGCAGAGATCGACCATTGTCAAACATAAAGTTAGATTACAGATTTGAAACGTAAATGAGGTATTACCTTGTTTCGAAATCAACACCACAAAAACACACGCCTCCAGGCGTTTTGAATAATCAAGGGAAGGACCTTGTAAGCTAACTAACTCACAATAAGGCTCCTAATTCCCTATCAAGAATCACAGAGACGCGAGACGCGTCCTATCTGCTTCACAACTTTCCATAGACTCCCAGGCAGGAAAGCTTCCCAGACACACCTAACGTCCGGACATGCGCAGAACGCATACACCTGAGCAAGAATCAAACGAGACGATGTAAGGAACATTCCAGATAAAGATTTGTAATAAATCGTGCCTTATATGGACAGGAATAACAACCTCAACACTGGTTTCAATCATTCCAAGAAACAGTTGACCGATACTACCATATAAGGAGAATGGTTACACATCGTTCAAAAAATATGGACCGACGTGTCCCGTCACAAGAGAAGGTAACCATAATTGAAAATGGTAATCTCAGTCAAACTAGGGTTATCTAGCTTTGACCGAAAAAAAAATTAAAGTGTACAATTCAGACAAGCTAATTATACAATGTCTTTAGAAAAATGATTATACAATGTCTTTAGAAAAAATGATTATACAATGTCTTTAGAAAAAATGATTATACAATGTCTTTAGAAAAAATTCTGTGCGTAACACTATCTCTTGCAGTGAAGCACAAATCTTCAGCGGGAACGAAACAGTTCTCTTGCAGTGAAGCACAAATCTTCAGCGGGAACGAAACAGTTCTCTTGCAGTGAAGCACAAATCTTCAGCGGGAACGAAACAGTTCTCTTGCAGTGAAGCACAAATCTTCAGCGGGAACGAACCAGTACTCTTGTAGTGAAGCCCCCATGCTTCAGCGGGAACCGGTTCATCTTCGGAAAAATCAAAAGCACTTAGCTTATTATACCACTCCACCAACGGCACGTGTCCGGGAGGTTGGTCTAGTTTATACAGCAAGAAATAAATGATGTGTTCCTCTAAACCCTGAGCGGGTTATCGGGGAAAAGTCAAGGAAGTGTTCAGTAGCAGACAAGCTTCTATATTTTAGTCAAGTACCTCGTGCTTGATAATCAAGTCATCAGTGCAGTCTTCAGAAACCAGGAGAGAGGGTGAACATTCCTAGTTCTGATAAAGTCAACGAGAGAAGGTGTAACGGAGACGCCACCTCAGCAGATGTCGAGAGTGTCAGAGAGACATTAAAGCAAAGAGAGAGAGAGAGAAAGAGAGAGAGAGAGAGAGGGAGAGGAGATAGCCGAGACCAGTAGGGTCTGATGATATCCTTAGGGGATAGCCTCTGAGAAATAGAAGTTATAAAATTCTACTAGTGTAGCAGTCCAGTGTGTTAGTTAGCGGCGTTTATCGCCTAACGAGTTAAAAGCTGTGTAAACATTCGTTTAGGCAGAGTCAGCAGTACAGTGACAGTAGAAAATCTTATAGTAGTAGGAAGGGGAGGCTAAAGTTGATGCCCCACCAGTTAGATTGTGGTTTTAATCACTAATCATTCTATTTCTCCCCAGCAGGGTGACTGACAAAGTGAATGTGGTCGTGGGTTTTTTTTTGTGGCTATCTATTTAATTTGTTCTTTGCTTTTCCAGGTCTGTGCAACAGTGCACGATATTTATTTCTTTGCTGTGTGATGAATTTTATCTTTTGATTGTGTAAATAAACTATACATATATTGCAAACTGGATCAGGCTCTATACTGTACTGTACGTATATATATATATATATATATATATATATATATATATATATATATATATATATATATATATCATCTGTATAGTGTGTCTGTGGTCTTAGATAAACCTTATCTCCTTTTTGTTTAAAGGTAGTCAGAGGGGGTGAGGCTATAGCAAATTGTTGTAGTCATGAGTGGCAAGGGAGAGTCAATCCAGGTTCTCCCCCTTGAGCCAATATTCTCATCTGTCCACAGTCACTATCATTTTCATCAAAATTCTAAGTTCTCGGACTTTCTTACCCCTAGGGTCTTGTCTCTATATTAAGACAACCTCTAGACTTAAATCCCCTTCGTGACAACTGTCAGGTGGGTTGCCCAAATATGGCCCCAGTCCAGCGTATATATCGAATAATAATTACAAGGTGGACGCCAAATTTGGTGGTTTAATTTTTCCTGGATGAAACAAGTGTCACCGCGAATAGTTACTGAAGCATGACGTGCTCTGGACGTTCACAGATGCAAAAGGAGAAAAGTAATTCCCGTATTGCTAAGCATCTGGTTGCTAAGACAAATGTTACAATATGTAAAAATGATGATGATAAATCCTATCGACTTGCTCTATGGTGAGTGACGCTTTTGAAACAGCGTAGTTTTCTGGATCACTCCCTTGCTACGACTGTCAAACGTCAGGAACATATGTTCTTTCGTATGCCCAGTGGGCTGAAAAAATTGAATAAATAATTCTGGGTAAGGTACAGTCCGGTTACGATTTAATCTTAATGTTTAGTGGTCTCTTGGGCTCATCCGGTTCCCGAAGGAACTTGGGACTCGTAGCCACGAAGAAGACACCATTAATCCTTCACTGAATGAAGAAAGAGGACCGAACTAGTCCAAAAAATCGAAGACCCAAAATAATAATAATGGTACTGGTAAGACAGCTGGCAGCTTGTTTTGATTAGGTGCTATATTAGGAAGACAAGAACATTTATGAAAAAACTGCTACTATCCTATCCACCCGTAAGTTTTCCGCTACAGCATGTCGGGAAAAGGGGTATGCGCCCTCACCCGTTATTACCCGCGAAAAAATGAACAGCGCACTAAGTCAATTATTATTTAATTTATCCATACGCGCACTTTAACAAAAATCGCCTGTCACTACTAGCTTTTGTCGACGTCTGTTGTTTTGTCACATGACATTAACACTAGTCACTTACATAATTTCACACAATGAAATATAATGCGAATTCTATTCTGTCACTCATCCGTCACGCGTAATAATCTCAGTCGGCTAAACCGTATCTTCTTTTGTAAGATGTGTGGTGATGGAAATTACATTACAGTGAACGCCTCTAAAGAAAATATCTACGCGTTATGTTCTTTAACTAGTTTTAAACGCCGAAGAATTACAGTGAATTAAAATGGCAAACTTAACATATTTTAACACTTAAGCACAATTTCTATTACCACAAATCAGAAAATGAAATCCACACGAGACAATTTAACACATTTAGCGAAGAATGGTTCTAGTCTGGCGTGTTTAGATTATCCAAGAATTTCTGAGCGACTCTAATAACTGAATTTGAGAGAGCGCGGTATATATACAGATCATGGTGTTATTATCACTAGAAGATGTTACAATTCACACCTTCTGTATAGTAGAGAAATCAGAAAACTGCGTTTCCCGGATCAAAGGTTTGTTCGTTCATTCTACTCAGCGATGCTGACCGACATCAGAAGTCTTGGCCGTGCACGGGCCTCTCTTAGATTACTTCCCCTTTCGCAGATCAGACATTTACCTCCCCCTGAAACGTACGAACATCAAAGGTGGTCTGGAAAATATTATCGCCCCTGTATCTCTTCAAACAGTCCGTTATTTCTCCGCGAATCTGTCTAATGACCGATAATTGGCAAATCAGCTCGCGTGAGAAACTCAGGTAAACAAAAGTGATTCGCTCCCCTGTTAAGACTGGCAGGTTGCGAAAAGTTGGTAAATAACTCTGTTGTTATGTTCCCAGAAAAAGGGTGTAGATTCAAAGGTGAGTCATACAAACAGAAGATTGCGTGGTTTGGCTTAACCAATGGTAGACACTAAATGGGAAAGCAAAGGCTGTCAGATTACTGTATCAATATTTCCATTCTACGTCACAGACAGACTGTATCCATTGTTTAGTTTTAGTGACAGACAGTATAAAATAGCTAGTTTCACTGAAAGTCTTCATACATCGTATAGTTTTACTGGCAGACTTTATACATCGTCTACTTTCAGTGACAGACATTATATAGTTTCAATTACAGACTGTATATATTGTTTAATTTAACTGACAGACTAAACACATTGTATAGTTTCACTGAAAGACCGAATACATTGCCCAGTTTCCGTAATAAACTGTATACATTGTCTAATATTACTGACAAACTGTATAAATTGTCTAGTCTCACCTGCAGATTGGAAAATATTGTTTAGTTTCAACAAAAGAAAACATATATCTTACAGTTTCAGTGACAGACTGTAAACATTGTCTACTGTCACTGACAGCTGTAAATAAGGTCTAGTGTCACTGAGACATGAGAGACTGCATTTATTGTCTAGTTTCTTGGTTCTTCGAGATACAGAACACACATATTACACACAACCAGAACACATAAATCACACAGAGATCAGGCCGTCCATAAATGGCAATCGCTTGATTGCCAGATCTAAAGCTGTGGTCATTCAAAGCCTGGTCCATGACTAATTCTAGGAGTGGTCTGCCGTGACATGGGCCCGATAAATTGATCTGGTGGGTTGGTTAGTCAATAACGTGAAAAATGGCACAGTGACAAATTTTAGTGGGTATCAAATATTCAAATATTTCTCCGTGAATTTACTTTCATCGATGAATAGGAAGAGAAGCGCTGAAAGATGTATGAGTTAAAGATGTAGCTTCCACTAACAGGACAAAGTGGTGGGATGTATGCAGATGAATCACTAGTGTCAAAAATGTATTCGTTGATCGAATGTACATTAATTTAGTTTCTCCCTGCATCTGTGGTCTGTGGGCAGCGTTGGCGGCTCTTATGTCAGACTAATCGATTTTGATTGAATCGGTGTGATTGGAATTTTTCATCAGGAGAACACGATCTCATACGTGATCTATTGATCATCTCAGGCTAGTCTGACGATGTTGTCGGCGGCTGGTAGACAGGGCTACAGAGAAAAGAATTTGTCACAATATAGAAATAGAGCTGTTATTTAAAAAAAACACGTATATGTTATCTGGCTATAATAGATGGAGTTGTAGATTATCTAGATATAGAAAATACACTCCTTGGTATACTCAACATTCCATTCATTCATCCGTTCATTCATGTCGCCAAGGGGGACATGCTTTCAACAAACGTATACCAAGTCTTCCTGTCACGTGCCATCAGCTCAAGGTCTTTCCACGTCTTTGTCATTATTTTTATTTCTGTCTACAGTTTTCTTCCCCATGTTTTTGTTTTGTTTTGTCTTCTTCTGCTTGGGTATTCCAGAACTAGGACTGCCCCGTAATGCTATCAATAGGATTCATCAATTTGTGTCCTATCCATCGCCAGCGTCTTCATCTCTTGTTCCACTGGCACCTGTCTGTGTAGAAAACAGAGCTGCTGATAACCTGGAACAGCGATAAGAGTTTGTAGTAATCGAGCTATAGTGGCTATAGTTTTTTGGTAATCTAGTATAGCAATTAGAGTTTTTGGTAATCTAGTATAGCAATTAGAGTTTTTGGAAATCTAGTATAGCAATTAGAGTTTTTTGGTAATCTAGAATATCAATTAGAATTTTTGTTAATCTGGTATAGCAATTAGAGTTTTTGATAATCTGGTATAGCAATTAGAGTTTTAGGTAATTTAGTATATCAATTAGAGTTTTTGGTAATCTGGTATAGAATTCGAGTTTTTGGTATTGCGGTAAAGCGATTATAATTGGTGGTAATCTGGTATAGCAATTAAATTGTTGGTAATCTGCTACAGCAATTAGAGTTTTTGGTAATCTTGTATAGCGATTAGTTTTTTTTTTTTTTTGTAATCGAGCAATCCCGAAAATAGTTGTGGGTAATGTGGTATAGCGATTAGAGTTTTTGGTAATCTAACTATAGTTGTGTGTAATCTGATATAGCGATTAGAGTTTTTGGTAATCGAGCTACAGCAACTGTAGTTATTGGTCGTCTAGCTACAGCAGTTAGAACCGTTGGTAATCGAGAAATATGTAGAACAGGATTGATGATACCATAGCTGACATAAATAGCTTTATTTATTTATTGACACTCTAAATAAGTGCTTTTCATCAACTCTAAATAAGTGCTTTTCATCAATGTTTATTGTTATCATTTAGTGATTTAAATTACTGATTATTTAGTTGTTATTGTTAGCTTATCAGAGTCTTGTTATCGACAGTCTGGTTATTAACTGCAAAATGTTTATCTAGTTATTGATAGGACAATCCAGAAAGACACAGACTTTCATAAACGGTGTTTGTGAAGAGTATGACTGAAATGGTATGACAAGACTGAAATGGTATGATAAGATTGAAATGGTATGATAAGATTTAAATTGTATCACAAGACTGAAATGGTATGACAAGATCTCCAGTGTGGAACTTTCGGGAAGAACCAAACAAACACAAGTGGAGCAAACAGTGAACGGAAGGCCAGACATTTATAAAACCCATTGTTAGTATTACAAGGAGGTTCCAGTTCTGGAATCCCAATGTAAGAGACATAGAGACAGGACAAATTATATAAACAATAGACTTAGAGACAGGACAAATTATATAAACAGTAGACTTAGAGACAGGACAAATTATATAAACAATAGAGACAGGACAAATTATATAAACAATAGACTTAGAGACATGACAAATTATATAAACAATAGAGACAGGACAAATTATATAAACAATAGACTTAGAGACAGGACAAATTATATAAACAATAGACTTAGAGACAGGACAAATTATATAAACAATAGAGACAGGACAAATTACATAAACAATAGACTTAGAGACAGGACAAATTATATAAACAATAGACTTAGAGACAGGCTTGACAGGAATAAGGAAGGCATGTATTTCTTCACAACCTGTTCTCCAGTCGGGGGGGGGGGGGGGGGGGGTGTGGGGAGAGGAAGAGACTGAAAGGTGACTCCAGTTCTTCTCTACTTAATGGTGGTGTAGCCGATCTAATTACGTATTATTTAAGTATTTGTGGTCTTAAGAATGTTCTACAGGATGAGGTAAATGGCCCCCATGTCCAACCCTCCTTAGTAGGCTCTTGCGACATGCGTGGTAGGTTGCAGTGTAACTATTATTTGCTCGCCGTTTTGGCCCCGGTAACACACCGGCGAATCTAATCACTTTTTTTATCTTCCTTTTTTCACGTATCACTGGTTTTGATCAGAATACGTGGAACATACAATAAAAAACAACAATTAAATATACTTCCTCGTTGACGGAATGCTGTCGTGTGTTAGATCTCATGGCCTGATCTATCTATCTATCTATCTATCTATCTATCTATCTATCTATCTATCTATCTATCTATCTATCTATCTATCTATCTATCTATCTATCTATCTATCTATCTATCTATCTATCTATCTATCTATCTATCTATCTACCTACCTACCTACCTACCTACCTACCTCTATCTATCTATCTATCTATCTATCTATCTATCTATCTATCTATCTATCTATCTGTCTGTCTGTCTGTCTGTCTGTCTGTCTGTCTATCTATCTATCATTCTATCTATCTATCTATCTATCTATCTATCTATCTATCTATCTATCTATCTATCTATCTATCTATCTATCTATCTGCCTGCCTGCCTGCCTGTCTAACTTCGTTCTGTACAACCATATCTTTGTGCCCTCAGTGATCTTCCTGCTTGTTCACTACGTGTCTATGACTCACTTCAATATGTTAAGATTGGTTCTATAAAACACTGAAGATCCCTCTGTCTTACTTCCATTGACATATTTTTTGCATAAAATACCTGTCATGTAACGAACTTTACCTGTGCCTGGGTCACTCTGGTCTTCACCTCTAGCTTGAATATATCCTCCATCTAATGTTACCAGCGTGCCCAGGAATTTAATCTCTTGACTTGTTATTTGTGAACAGAAATTGGGATGGGATGTTTTTGAGATAAATGATCTTCTGCATCATCTGACATGATATTTCAAGATATTTCCCGACCGTGTTACCGGGGCCCAAACGGGAAGCAAGGAATAGTACTGTACTTTATCAGGCATGTCAAGGAAGGTTGGGCGTGTGGTTGGCTTTAAAAAAAAACCTGTAGAAAGTTGACGCCAAAGAACTTCAACAACAGACTGCATTTGGAGAGACATAGCAAGATGTGGGCCCATACATGAATCATGGCAGAAATATAGACAAAGTTGGAGGCCCATACATTAATCATAGCAGAAATTAAGACAAAGTTGGAAGCCCATACATGAATCTTGGCAGAAATTTAGACAAAGTTGGAGTGGCCCATACATCAATCTTGGCAGCAATATTGACAAGGCTGGAGGCCCATACATGAATCTTGGCAGCAATATAGATGTTACCGTGGTGTTGTGTTTGTGGTACTGTGTTGACTGGCACTGCTGACAATGGTGATGTCAGATCTGTCGGGCTTACTGTAAGTGGCCGACTTGTTTATAATTAAGCGAATGTCTATGGGTCGTTAAATTCGTTTAGCATGATGGTACCAACACAACAGTAATAACAGGGTCATAAGATGGACCAACTGGGAAATCAAGCAGGCTGGACTCGTTGTTGAAAATATATCTTTAACGAGCAAATTTATTAGACGAAGACGACGTTAACATCATGGGTAGATGCAGTACATCATCATCAACGGTTTTCATGCAGAAATAAATACGTAGTTAATACATATCATCAAGATGGATGTTGACCGATCCCCTAACCGTCACCATCTCAAGGGCGGCGGAAGCTCTGCGGTAAAATGTCCATCTAATCTTAGTTTCCATTACAAGACTTTTATAATATTGCAGGACTTCCATAAATATAATGTGTGATGATCCGATAAACCTATCAGCAGGAGTTTGGACGCACTAGCGACACGCCATAGCTAGACGTGCCGAAGCTCTGCCAAATACTTGCCAAGGATAAACTGAGTATCTACAGGATACTAGAAAAGAGCCAGTTCTGGCTAATAGATATATGCTCCACTCAGGGAGATATCAATATACGAGTATATTTCAGTGTCTTCTCACAACTTGGGACCAAGACACAAAACAATATTCATCGAAGACGTCTGTCCATATCAAAGGACTTTTGGATCTGCCTCAAGCATCATAGCTGGATGGCAACAGATCGACGCAACAAGCTGAGCTATTTTGTTCAAATATAGTGCACGACGGCATGCAAATAATAAGACATACAATAACTTTAGATGAGCTCACATGTGCGTCTATAAAGTACTAGACTCACATGTGAGGATCTCAAACACTTCAATCCCCACACGAAAAGAACTTAACAGTTTACAGTGACCCCTGAAAAAAAAAGCAAAGCTTTCCTTCTTTTTGTGTGTGAGTAATATACCGAAGAAAATAGTGAGGTCAATCAAATTCCATCCAAACAATCTAAACTATCATATATGTGAAGTCATTATTAAGAAAATAATAATAGTGGGATGGAAGTGTGTAAAGAGAATAAAACGCCAACTTCAAACAAAAGAAAGGAGACATAGATCAACTATGTACGACATATAAACCAATAAGTGGTAAGTGAAATGACAGGAGATGGATAATGATCATAAAAGGCGAAAAAAGGGACAGTAATCAACAGAGATGATAACAGATGTCAACCTGATAACAAAAATGAATTGTGTAATGTATGTATATATGTGCATACATGCAAGTGTTAGAAAACAGAACGAACAAAAATCAATGCTCAAATGAAAACTCGAGAAGAAAGTAACACTCCGAAAAGAGTATGATGGGAGAAATAAAGTAAGTGAAGTAAATCATTAAGCACTAATTATGGTATCATTAAATAATCAAATGCACAAATTAGGTGCTAGTGTCGCGCTACCCATTAAAAATAATGGTAGAAGCTAATTATAGTACACGTGCAGCTAAAGTGGAAATCAGAAAAAATGGAAACGCGGCATGTGAACAATTAAAATAATCACTTAGACAAATTACGATAACTAAGTGTTCCGTAATGAAACGTTGCAATATAAAAATAATGTCAGGAATTAAACACGCGCTGAATAGTCAAATGCTATTACGTTCAAAGTTAAATGTTAGTGAGCAATCACTAATCGCGGAAAGTTGCATGGCGAATGTTCTATATCACTGATATAATAAGGCTCTAATAAGTCCGTCAATGAAAATAAAGCCGAAATCGGCAGAAATAACATCATATTGAAATATGAGAGTATAGTCAGTAAAAATGTGGACAAAATACCCATCAGTGGCGTATATGAAGATGTCACATACACAAGCGAGGGTATCGCGAGCAAAGTAGTATGTGGTGACGTCAAATGAAATCCGCAGTACAAAATCGATTACGAATCAGCGCAATGGCGGCACAAGATTAGTTGTTCAGTGGCCCGGGAGATTCTTGTGGACACCCAGGCAGGATGTCGGCCATGACAATGTCAAAACCCCGGATGGCTTGTATGTTGAAGTGGAATGGCTTGCAGGGCGATGGCATCTCGCGCAGACATTAAATTCATTAAGTCCGTACTCTGAAGTCCAATAATTTCAAGCTGGTCCGACTCGATGATAAAGCTGGCGCCAAGAAGATAGCGTATGAACTGCAGTATTGACCAGACAATGGCCAACATCTCGAGGTCTATCGCAGAGTAGCGCCGCTCAGCTTCAGTTAATGGTCGGGAGACATGTAGTACAGGGTGGAGATTACTCGCATAATCTTGCAGCAGAACAGCCCCGATTCCCATCGAGGAGGCGTCCCTGCGAATAATCAAATGAAATTTTCTGTTTGGTAACCGTAAGATATTAGTTGATGAAAATATCAACATTATCTTACCGAAGGTGGCCTGGCACTCTTGTAACCACTGTAACATGATAGGCGAACCTTTCTTTGACAAATGAGAAAGGGTAGCAGTGATAGTAGCCAAGGTATAGATGAAAAGCTCAACGATATGGGACGACAGAATAACATATGTCCGTGAAAAAGAACAGCGTGAGAAGTAAGTCGCGCTGAGAACAATGCGCTGTAAAAAATACAGGCATAAGAAACTGTACGAAATAATCTGCTGAGTGTGCGAAAGAACGTAGAGAGAAGTCATGAATATACAAAGGATACCGACGTCAAAAGGAAAAACCATAAGAAAGCAATGATGGCTGACAATCTGAGTCGTCGTGTATGACATAGGAAACTCACTTGACAAAGGCATATCTCTAAAAGATGGAACTGATGTACGAGCCTGTGTACTGGGCAGTGAAAAAAGCAGTAGAAATACAATAAAGATGCAAAAACAGACAGGATATCTGAAAATAAAGAAATGCTAATATGCAAGACATAGATGAAATCAAGTACAAAGAAGTATCGGCAATAGTAGAAGAGACGAGTACAAAACATCCAGAAAAGAATGAAGAATAACGCACCCACGAACGCAACTTTAAAGTGCGAGGTGCAGAGTTTTGTACGAGTCACACGTCGAGGGGATGGTGCGCAAAAAGCGAACCATGTTTGAATTTAACAGCTCTGTGAGCGTCACAATAGTTATCAAAGCGGACCAAAGCAAGTTGTTGATGAGAGTTTTGAAGTTCGAACATGCGAACAAATGCAACATTTCCGATTTGCTAAAAAAATTTCTTAAGTGCATACCAAGTTGTATGAGATGGGATGTTGCGCACCAGAACAGTGCGATTCAGTGAAATATGATCTCGGCCAGATCGTAACTGAGCCCGAGAATCATTTAACTTATCATGTGTCGTGCGAGCTAAGCGCGCATTTAGACACATATGATGTTTTTCCCTGCATGGCGCAACAGTAGGACAATTCTGTTTATCCCTATTATTCTCCATCTGAGCAGTATTATCACCAACTGCCAAGTAGGCAGATTGCGCATGTCGTAACACATTTCCTTCAGGCTCTGTCTGATGACTGCTAACATGGTATGTAGTATCCTGACTAACTGCAATTGGTTTTTCACAACCATGTTTACTACTACTGTGGGATTGACCATGATCGTTATGAATTTGTCTCTCATTTTGAACCTTAATTTGTCTACAGTGGCCATTAAAATTCAATTTCTTACTATTGTTTTCATGTGGTGGTGTAGTATTCGTTTTGGGAGTTGCTGTAGTTTGAGTTCTTCATTTTGGTTATGTTCTTTAATAATAGGTTAATTGTTCATTAGGCTACTGACTAAGAATGCTGTCAGTTTGGTCGGGCTTACAGGTGGCCGACTATGATGGTGTAATAGATGGACGCTGAATTCATGGCTTGACTGACAGTTCATATAATACATTTATTAGACGATACATAGACGACATCATCGTTGACGACATAATGGAACATTAGGCATGGTAATACGAATTCTGCATGTAGACAAGGTTACTATGTCAAACTTGACTGACCTCAATGACCGTTGGACAATCCGCAAACGGTAAAGTATTGAGGTGAAGATAGTTCACTTCTTTTTCATATTCACTCTTTGAAAGGATACGTATTTATTATTTTCTGGCCGGACATCTTGTCTTGACGCTTCAAAAAATGATCGAATTTAATATTACTTCGTAAGAAGGGATTTTGAAACTCACTAGCAGTAGGTCATCATGCCGTACTGAAGCCCTGTCAAAATCTTGTAAAGTACTAACATCAAGTATCACATGGAGATATTGACGAATATAAATAAAACTTGGCTGTGGCTAACGCTTCGCCTTGGAAGGTAGCTAAGATATCTAATTACAATCAGTTATTCCCGCAACATGGGACTCAAAAGACCAGAACAACGTCTGTCTTGAAAAACCGGCATCGTGTCTCTTTTTCTCTCTGACGTGTCTCTGACGTCATCAGCGCTCTAAGGCAACCAACGATTATATCGCACCGAATTTGTGCACTTTGGTGCATAATAAATTTAAGTTATATCACAAACATAGATGCGTACCTAAGTACGTCTAACATAGTTAGATTACGGCATCTGGTAATCTGTTAAGTCTCGCATCATAAATGGTTGTGCGAAAATGGACGTAACAGGTGGGTATTTTGACAGGATGATATATCTATCATCGGCCTTACGCCTTGACCCACCCTCATCATAGTCAGACCCGTTACGAGAGGAAACCCGTGCATTAGAAACATGTCGTGGAAAATTATATTTGCCTCGAAAAGATTTGTTAAAACCCCGCTGACTATCAGCGTTGAGAGCTTGGTGCTGACTCTTTGCTTTTGTGAAGTGTCGATCATCAAATTTATGTCTAACACGGTCAACCTTGACTGCAGATAACACCTTGTTGTTTAAGACAACATCCAATAGACCATCGACTCTGTTACGAAGTTTCGTAATAGCTAAATCTGTAATTTCTTTGTCCTTAGCAAGAGCTTTGCGTATTTTATCTTGGGTTTCAACCTGAAGCCTATCGTAATCCGTCTTTAAGTCACGTAACTGAGAAGTAAGAATCTTCTCTTTAGTAATCCTATCCCCAATCTCTAAATCTTTAACTTTGTGTTCTGCAGCAGCAGTTTGAGTCAGCCGTTCAATTTTTAAAGAGTGTCAACTGGCACATTCCATATTCTTGGCCTTTTCTTTTTCAAGGTCCAGCTTGAGTGCCTCAATAGCACTATAATGGCTATTCATAAGCTCATCAACCTTCTCGGGAAATACTGTTTGTTTCTCGTCAAGTCGGTGATGTAGATCTGCATTCCCATCCAATAGAGCACGAATGGTGTCCGTCTTTTAATCTTCACTTCTCTGGGCCTCAACTTTGAATTCCTCATATTCATTTTTTACTTGATCTAGCTCACTAGTAAGAACCTTTTCCTTACATCGATGTTCGTCCTTTATCTGAGTCTCATGAACATTGTCGTCGGGTATAGCGTGTAGTATGTTTTCTAATATTCGTACATGACCATGTTGTACATGGATGTATCGTTCCACAAAAATACGAAGCTCTCCACGCAGTAAATCTGCTAGTTCCCTAGCCATTATCATATGATGAACAGAATGAAAATTAAAATTAGCAAAATCTCCCAGATCTGATGCCGCCTGACATAAGAAACGATTCATTACAAATTCTTCAAGATCTGGGCCTTGTAATCCATCATCCTCACCATCCTGGAGAAGATTCTCCAGAGTAGACATCATGTCTAATTTATATGAGATTCCAACTCACTTAGTTAAATATTTCTTAAAGAAATTAAAATTATCCCTTAATTACTGTGTAACAGGTTCTTGTCCACAGAACCATATATAAATTTCTATTAATGTAAGGAGAGCAAATATTATCACCTAATTATCAGTCAATCATTAAATCATGCACTAAAAAGAAGTTAATAGAGCATATAAGACAAGAAATACATGATGAAGGTACAGAGAACAACTGATACAAAGACGAGATACCCAAGAACAAATGACAACGTTCGCAGAATCAAATAAGTAATAAAGCAGAAATAAAGAAAAAATATTGCAAAGAATGCAATGACACTGCGAGAAAAGTGACAAGACAAGCAACAGTACAGGGTATAAATATAAAATGTGTATAGAAATCAATGATAGCCAGGTTGAGAATGACAAGTACAAACAAAGTCAATCATGAAACTAAGGCACAGAGAAAAAATGTCACAATAACAACAATAAAAAACAGTACGTCACCCCTAAGCAAATGGTGTCACAGACAACCAGACGCAGTGGACCGAGAATCCTTCAGCAAATATATGCTGGAATTTCTATGCGGGAAATCTGCAAAAGTCCCTATAGAACGCTTACGTGGGCCCTGGTTTGAAACTGGGATGTGCCCCAACGTAAGTCTCCACCCAACCTTCCCGCGTTGCACATGGAACATTGAACATTAAGAATAAAAATGGACATAATGAAGTAAGGCTCGACAAAAACATGCAACGATGGTGATAACAAGTACATATTAAGCCTCTTATCTTTAAAAAAAAAAATCCCGGTCTTCGTGAACGTGACAACGATGGGCATCGGGCGTTGCATGGTGAGCAGAAAAAAGTATAAGCAGTCCCAAGGTACTTATGGCTGGAACACACAGAGGTCAATAAGGTCGACCGTTACGAAGACAGCAGACTGCCAGAGACCCTGGTTGATGGTGTTTTCTTGAAATGCGACATACTCTGTAACTTGCTGATAGCATTTCTTGAAAAGGATGACGTATTCTGCAACTGGACATTCGAATCTGGGCAAAAGAAAGTTTTCCCCACACTCTGGCCACCAGTTGTTACCGTGGTGTTGTGTTTGTGGTACTGTATTGACTGGCACTGCTGACAATGGTGATGTCAGATCTGTCGGGCTTACTGTAAGGGGTCGACTTGTTTATAATTAAGCGAATGTCTATGGGTCGTTAAATTCGTTCAGCATGATGGTACCAACACAACAGTAATGACAGGGTCATAAGATGGACCAACTGGGAAATCAAGCAGGCTGGACTTATTGTTGAAAATATATCTTCGACGAGCAAATTTATTAGACGAAGACGACGTTAACATCATGGGTAGATACAGCACATCATCATCAAAGGTTTTCATGCAGAAATAAATACGTAGTTAATACATATCATCAAAATGGATGTTGACCGATCCCACTAACCGTCACCATCTCAAGGGCGGCGGAAGCTCTGCGGTAAAATGTCCATCTAATCTTAGTTTCCATTACAAGACTTGTATAATATTGCAGGACTTCCATAAATATGTTGTGTGATGATCCGATAAACCTCCCAGCAGGAGTTTGGACGCACTAGCGACACGCCATAGCTAGACGTGCCGAAGCTCTGCCAAATACTTGCCAAGGATAAACTGAGTATCTACAGGATACTAGAAAAGAGCCAATTCTGGCTAATAGATATATGCTCCACTCATGGAGATATCAATATACGAGTATATTTCAGTGTCTTCTCACAACTTGGGACCAAGACACAAAACAATATTCATTGAAGACGTCTGTCCATATCAAAGGACTGTCGGATCTGCCTCAAGCATCATAGCTGGATGGCAACAGATCGACGCAACAAGCTGCGCTATTCTGTTCAAATATAGTGCACGACGGCACGCAAATAATAAGACATACAATAACTTTAGATGTGCTCACATGTGCGTCTATAAAGTACTAGACTCACATGTGAGGATCTCAAACATTTCAATCCCCACACGAAAAGAACTTAACAATAGACAAGGTTGGAGTGGCCCATACATCAATCTTGGTAGAAATATAGTCAAGGTTGGAGGGGCCCATACATCAATCTTGGCAGCATATTGACAGTGTTGGAGGCCCATAATCAATTGTGGCAGCAATATAGTCAAAGTTGGAGGGGCACATACATAAATCTTGGTAGCAATATAGACAAAGTTGGGAAACAGATAATGATATAATGTTGTTGTGTAACTATGGCTGATGAGCTTCTCGCTCTTTGGCAGCCAATACCAAGTGGAAGACTCAATGGTATTATCTACACTGTAGATCTAGGCTTTTCTTTTGCTTTTCTGCCATTCCGAAACGTGTTGAGTTGAAGTCATGCGCTCCAGTTTCTCCAGCTTGGCTTGCATTTACAGGATCGTCACATCTGGTCCCAAGCTAGGAATAAGAAGTGAGTTGCATACTGTGCATTCCCTGCCATCCAAGTGGGCTTTCCAACTATGCAGAGCTAAAATACTGTAATCTGGTTCTGGGCTCGCCCAAGGAATTGTCACGTCCTGCGCAGATCCACTTCTCAGCTTCCCCTGCCTACCAATGGGTCCACAGTGACATCCTTCTGCATGCAGTGAACCAAGTCAAAGCCAAAGAATTACGCCTGGGGCTAAAGTGACTTC
This sequence comes from Oreohelix idahoensis, assembly GCA_024509875.1. Classification (NCBI taxonomy): domain Eukaryota; kingdom Metazoa; phylum Mollusca; class Gastropoda; order Stylommatophora; family Oreohelicidae; genus Oreohelix; species Oreohelix idahoensis. The sequence continues at coordinate 1,692,829 of JAMPIV010010005.1, forward strand.
TCCAACCTTATTGTGCAATGCTGGGTTCTCAACAAGTTTCACCACAGGGGAAATCCCTGAAAGTGTGTGGATGCTTTCAAGAGTTAATGAGGATGTAATTAGCCTCACAGACATAGGTTCACTTCCGCGTACATACACTGTAGCATTGTTCATTGCTGGTGGTCACATAAGGATGACTCCAGATATGCCTCCATACATAGATAATGATATAACAAAAAGAATACACAAGACAAAAAAAGTTTTCGTTGCATTGAGAACATGTAGGAAATCAAAAGAACTCAAGTCGCAGGTAAAAAAAAAAAGATAATGCAGATGACAAGACAGTCTAATTCAATGGCTGTGAAACATGGAGAACAACAAAAAACAACAAGGAAGAAGTTACAGGCATCTATAGATGTGTGCCGGGAGCCGTGCTGGTGTAATGGCTACGGCGTTGTACTGGCGACCAGGTTTTCATGGTTCAAACCCGGGCGTCAGCGTTTGAAGGAATGTTTACGACCGGAAATTTGACTGAATAACCTGAACGGCTCCTGCACATAAATCCCGTGTGGATGGGAAAGAGCGAAGCTCCTGACCGGGTTGGAAGGAAAGTCCACTGACCCCCCAGCCTCGCAATGACATGTCATTGGGCCAAAAGAGCTGGAAAGCTCAAGTGCCGCTGGTAAGAGAGAGAAAGAGAGAGAGATAGATGTGTGCTTGAGCAGAAGACAAGTATTACGATGACATTACAAAGTTACCAACGTGGATTTGATAGACAGAACTACCAGTGCGGAAAACGGGAGATGAAAAGGGAGCGGCAAAGACAGGCGGAGAGAGAGAGAACGAACGAACGAACGAACGAACGAACGAACTTTATTTTCAAAGGGTTGAGAATTGGGCACGCAGGCCCGTCTGACATTCTGCCCTTCCTTTCTCTCACCTTTCATACTGAATTCATTTATTCTCATATGCATTTTACATATCAAATTCAAGGAATTCAACGTTGTAAAGTAAAATAATAATATAGCACACTCATATTAACATTAATTACTTATAAGCATGACATAACATATGTTGAAAAGTACAAACATTATCAGAGATAGATAGATAGATAGATAGATAGATAGATAGATAGATAGATAGATAGATAGATAGATAGATAGATAGATAGATAGATAGATAGATAGATAGATAGATAATTAGATAGATAGATAGATAGATAGATAGATAGATAGATAGATAGATAGATAGATAGATAGATAGATAGATAGATAGATAGATAGATAGATAGATAGATAGATAGATAGATAGATAGATAGATAGAACGAACGAACGAACGAACTTTATTTTCAAAGGGTTTAGAATTGGTCACGCAGGCCCGTCTAACATTCTGCCCTTCCTTTCTCTCTTCTTCCATAGTTAATCTATTTATTCTCACACGTATCCTAAATGTTACTTAAATAATAAAATAACAAGAAAGTACAATAAAATAAAATCCCAACATTGTAACAGTACAATAACAGTTACACAAATTTACAGATGCGTATCATAATTTATACTAAACAGGACAAAATTAACTTTAAAACCTACATATGATGTTATGTAATAATAATAATAATAATAATAATAGCCCCTTCAGTCATAACTGACTATGGGAATGCGCCCCTGAGGTGACAGCGTAATTATTTAAGAACATAACGAAATTAGGGTGGCATATAATCTGCACTCATGATGTATTTGAAAAGTCTGTGATTGAATGAATATGGACTAAGAGTATTTTTTAAGTCGTGTGGAAGAGTATTCCACAGATGAGCAGCAGAAAAAGCTAAACTTTTCTTGAATAAGTCGAGCCTAGGCTTGGGCATGTGTAATTTATTTAAGCGTTGACTGCGTCTTCCGCTGTATTTGAAAATAGGCCACAGATACGTTGGAGCATTCTGTGACAAGATTTTGTGAATAAATTTGGCTTTGTTGAAGAGAAGGCGCTTTCTTAGTGGTAATATGTTAAGATATGTATATGCGTCTACACACTGTGTGAGGTTTTTGTCTGAAATTAGGCGCACTGCACGTTTTTGTAATGAAAAGAGTCTTTTAGTGTTGGACATGGTGCAGCCATCCCAAATTGTGGAACAATAGTCTAGATGTGTTTGTATCTGGGATGTATAGAACATTTTTCGTGTCTCCTCATCTAGGAAATGTTTGATTTTAGCTAACTGGTAAACTTTTTGTGCCGTTTGTTTGGTCAGTGCTTGTACATGCGAATTCCAACTTAAATGTTGGTCAATTATGAGTCCTAGTGTTTTATATTCATTTACATTTTCAATTAAAGAGGTTCCAATGTACAGCTGAAGTGTTGTTTTCGGCGAGTTTTGTAATTTTTGTCTAGTTGATATTATCATACATTTTGTTTTAGTGATATTTATTTGCATGCAGTTTTCATTGCTCCACTTAATAAGATTGTCTGTGTCGCTTTGTAATAATATTTCTAGCGTGTTGCAACTTTTATCACTAGTATAAATGGTACAGTCATCGGCAAATAGGTCGCAGGATGAGTGCTCGATGTGTAGTGGAAGGTCATTTATGTAAATGGAAAAAAGTAGAGGGCCGAGAATAGAACCCTGAGGAACACCAGTGTCAATAATAGTTGGGCTTGACAAGGAGTTATTGTACCACACTACTTGCTGTCTGTCGGACAGGAATGATTTAAGTAATGTCACTAGTTTAAAGTTAACTTTCATTGTTTCTAATTTTCTTATTAAAACAGCGTGATCTAACATATCAAATGCTTTCCTAAAGTCTACAAAGATTGCTCCACATATGTTATCGTTATTTATGTTTAGGTGCAAGTTGTCTATCATCTTAGTTAGAGCTGTGTGGCATGAATGCTTTTGTCGAAACCCTGACTGACTGTCAATTAGCAAGTCATTGCTAACTAGGTAATGTAGTGTTGCTTTATGTATGTGTTTTTCTAGTGGTTTAGAAAGCGATGATAAAAGAGAAATAGGTCTATAGTTACCAAGATTACTGTTATCTGACGAGCCAGGTTTGAAGAGAGGATATACTTTGGCAATCTTAAAGGCTGAAGGAAAATAACTTTTAGCAATACATTGATTATATATAAAAGTTAGTGAATCACTAATAGCTGGTGCGGCGTAACGCAGTATTCGATTACTAATTCCGTCAAGCCCTGATGAGCTATTATCCTTAAGGCCAATAAGATAGTTATACACTTCATTAACTGTCATAAAAGGAATGTCGGGTGGAACTGAGTTTGTACATTTGTTTTTACAGAATGCTGAAAGTTTGTCTAAGTCACTACAGGAAGGTGGTATTGTGGATTTCAGACCGTTTATTTCTGCTTGAAAGTGATTGCTGAAGTCGGTGCAAGTAAATGAAGTGTTGGAAGAGAATGAGTCTGGTGCATTACGTTTTTTCGCTAAGGTGTTAATTGCCTTCCATATTTCCTTACTATTTGATTTGTTCTGAACTATATTTCTAAAACGATTTTTCTTTTCTTTCCGAATTAAATATTGAACTTTGTTCCTGTATACCCTGTATGTGTTGAGGTCCTTATTTTTGTGCGCTTGATCTCTCTGCCTCATAGCCTCCAACACTTCCTGCGTGATCCACGGAGATTTTAATTGTCGTTTGACGCGAATTTCCTTAGCTGGTACGTGCGTGTCAAAAACATTATAAAAAATTTTTGTCCAGTATTCAATAGCGTCATCCGGATCAGGAAGTTGGTAAACACGGGCGAGAGGTGCAGTTAGCAAGTCATTTAAAAATAATTCCTTACTGAAATGTTTGAAACTTCTAAATTTGATACTTACATGTTTATTTTTCGGAACTTTACATTTATTCTTTGACCATGTACAGCATACTGGATAGTGGTCACTCATTGCAATATTAGGGACAGAGCATTCTATGATGTTTTCTGGGCAAGTTACGTAGATGTGGTCGATTAGTGTGGTTGATGCTTGTGTTACTCTTGTAGGCTGGTTAACTATTTGTTTTAAGTTGTACGATAATATTATATTTTTCCATGTTAGATTTGAATTGTGTATATCGATGTTGAAATCACCAAGAAGAACAACCTCCTTGACTGTGGCAAATACATTGTCCATCATTATGGTGAAATCTTCGTACCATATAGGTCCTGCACTAGGATTTCGATAAAGATATCCCACCAGAAACGGGCCCTGATTCGGTAGCTTTATTTCCAACCATACACATTCTATCTCTGCTGTCTCTAAGTCGTTTCTGCGGCGAAAATTAAGGGAAGTGGAAATATAAACTGTTATACCTGTCTCTTGTTTTTTGCTTGCGTCTCGCCGAATAGTTTTAAAACCATTTAACGCAATGTCATCGTCTGTTATTCTGTCATTTAGGCGACTTTCTGAAAGTCCAAAAATGTGAAAATTATTACTTAGAATGTATGTAAGTTCGGGGAGTTTACCTAGAAGATGGTAAATATTCAGATGACCAAGTCGTAGACCATCCTTGTGAAGCCACGGTACATAATTACCAGCCATGCTTGTATAGTAAAAAGAAAGATATATTTTAAAAAAATATAAAAAAATATAATAAAAAAATACAAGTTAAAAAACAGTTAGGCTATGCACACAAAAAGCGCAAAATATTTTTACGAATTAATACTTCACCAAGGAAGTGGAATTCAAGAAATGAGAAATTGCAGAAAATACAATATTAAAATAATTAATACAACTAATAAAAAACAATTTCAACTGAGTATATGAAAATTGTCACAAAACAATCAGGCATACAACATATCACACCAGAACTGCTCAACACAACAAAGTGAAGTTAAACGAGAGATGGAAGAAATTAATAATAGTCACAAGTCAGACAAGTTAAGTATACAACACTTCACACCTTAACACCGAAAATTCTAACAAATTGAAGCTACGCGTGATAATAAGAAATTTAAATTGTAACGAAATAAGTAATCAAAGAAATTTTTTTTTAGAGGATATTAACCGATAAACTATTAAAAGTTCTGATTATTACCGTTGTATTAAAAAATCAACAAATGTTCAAATGGAGTGAAGGCTGTAGTAACAGAGATTTAGTGAAGAGAGAGAGAGAGAGAGAGAGAGAGAGAGAGAGAGAGAGAGAGAGAGAGAGAGCTAAAGAGAGATTGTCCTGTTTGCGCCAGATTTTTTATTTCCTGTTTCAACACTTGTTCAATAATCCAGCTATATTTTCTCAAGTGCAGACGAGATGGTACTGAAAAAGAAAAAAATCACGTGACAGACAATTCTCATTACAAGAAATATGTGGTTTATGAGGCAAATAAAGATTCATGGATGGATACTTTCATATCTAAATATGTGAAACTAAAGCTCTCAAAAGCAGGTCTAATCCATTTGTATGGAGGACTTTGCGATTTTGCAACCCTATCCGTGAATATTTTTATGTTTTCGTCAATATTTTCATTTTTGGCTGCAGGAAATATGCGAATCAATGACATTGACTGTCATTTGTTGAAGATTATAACTGACGTCTTTTCCGTGGAGATTTCGGGCGGAGTTTTTATTTGTAAAAAATTACATTTAAGATTATCATGTCTTAGATTTACAGTAGTTGTCCTTAAATGAGCGGTCGGAGGTCAGATATAGTGTTCTTTCGTGGCATTTGACTGCGGATTTGTTTCTATGACCAGTTTGCGTTTACAGATAAAATATAGCAGCATAGATAAACACATCGTTGTCTCCCTCAAAATGTAATTCTTAACCTCTTCAAACGGCGAGCTGTTTGCGTTATTTATTATAGTCAAACTATTAAAATAAGAATCGTAAACTCAAGTGGCAAGTCAGTTCTATTGTAAATTAATATTAGACAAACATAAAGGTATGTTTTCAGGCGCTCGTAAGAAATAAAGAAGTAGAACACCAGACAACAGAAAAACCACAGACGCGAGTGGCTTACCCAGGGTTCGAACCCCGTTCCTTCCGTACGACAACACCGCCTAGCCATACAAGCGAATAAACCACTATTGTATGGCACTGAAATACGGAGAACAACAAAAACAACAAATAAGAGGTTATATAATTTTATGAATGTGTGCGGTCGTAGAATAGAAGGTCAAACGGTACGACAAGGTCGTTTAATTTGGAACTGATGGCAAGAACCAGACACGTGCCAGTGGAACATGAGATGACAAGAACCAGACAAATGTCAGTGGAACAAGAGATGACAAGAACCAGACACGTGTCAGTGGAACAAGAGATGGCAAGAAGCAGACAAGTGTCAGTGGAAGAAGAGATGACAAGAACCAGACAAATGTCAGTGGAACAAAAGATGACAATAACCAGACAAGTGTTAGTGGAACAAGAGATGACAAGAACCAGATAAGTGTCAGTGGAAGAAGAGATAGCATGAACCAGACACGTGTCAGTGGAACAAGAGATGACAATAACCAGATAAGTGTTAGTGGAACAAGAGATGACAAGAACCAGATAAGTGTCAGTGGAAGAAGAGATAGCATGAACCAGACAAGTGTCAGTGGAACAAGAGATGACAATAACCAGACAAGTGTTAGTGGAACAAGAGATAGCAAGAACCAGATAAGTGCCAGTGGAAGAAGAGATAGCATGAACCAGACAAGTGTCAGTGGAACAAGAGATGACAATAACCAGACAAGTGTTAGTGGAACCAGAGATGACAAGAACCAGATAAGTGTCAGTGGAAGAAGAGATAGCATGAACCAGACAAGTGTCAGTGAACAAGGGATGACAATAACCAAACAAGTGTTAGTGGAACAAGAGATAGCAAGAACCAGATAAGTGTCAGTGGAAGAAGAGATAGCATGAACCAGACAAGTGTCAGTGGAACAAGAGATGACAATAACCAGATAAGTGTTAGTGGAACCAGAGATGACAAGAACCAGATAAGTGTCAGTGGAAGAAGAGATAGCATGAACCAGACAAGTGTCAGTGGAACAAGAGATGACAATAACCAAACAAGTGTTAGTGGAACAAGAGATAGCAAGAACCAGATAAGTGTCAGCTGAAGAAAAGATAGCATGAACCAGACAAGTGTCAGTGGAACAAGAGATGACAATAACCAGACAAGTGTTAGTGGAACAAGAGATAGCAAGAACCAGATAAGTGCCAGTGGAAGAAGAGATAGCATGAACCAGACAAGTGTCAGTGGAACAAGAGATGACAATAACCAGATAAGTGTTAGTGGAACCAGAGATGACAAGAACCAGATAAGTGTCAGTGGAAGAAGAGATAGCATGAACCAGACAAGTGTCAGTGAACAAGGGATGACAATAACCAAACAAGTGTTAGTGGAACAAGAGATAGCTAGAACCAGATAAGTGTCAGTGGAAGAAGAGATAGCATGAACCAGACAAGTGTCAGTGGAACAAGAGATGACAATAACCAGATAAGTGTTAGTGGAACCAGAGATGACAAGAACCAGATAAGTGTCAGTGGAAGAAGAGATAGCATGAACCAGACAAGTGTCAGTGGAACAAGAGATGACAATAACCAAACAAGTGTTAGTGGAACAAGAGATAGCAAGAACCAGATAAGTGTCAGCTGAAGAAGAGATAGCATGAACCAGACAAGTGTCAGTGCAACAAGAGATGACAATAACCAAACAAGTGTTAGTGGAACAAGAGATAGCAATAACCAGACAAGTGTCAGTGGAACAAGAGATAGCAAGAACCAGACAAGTGTTAGTGGAACAAGAGATAGCAATAACCAGACAAGTGTTAGTGGAACAAGAGATAGCAATAACCAGACAAGTGTTAGTGGAACAAGAGATAGCAAGAACCAGACAAGTGTCAGTGGAACAAGAGATAGCAAGAACCAGACAAGTGTTAGTGGAACAAGAGATAGCAATAACCAGACAAGTGTCAGTGGAACAAGAGATGACAATAACCAGACAAGTGTTAGTGGAACAAGAGATAGCAATAACCAGACAAGTGTCAGTGGAACAAGAGATGACAATAACCAGACAAGTGTTAGTGGAACAAGAGATAGCAATAACCAGACAAGTGTTAGTGGAACAAGAGATGACAATAACCAGACAAGTGTTAGTGGAACAAGAGATAGCAATAACCAGACAAGTGTTAGTGGAACAAGAGATGACAATAACCAGACAAGTGTTAGTGGAACAAGAGATAGCAATAACCAGACAAGTGTCAGTGGAACAAGAGATGACAATAACCAGACAAGTGTTAGTGGAACAAGAGATAGCAATAACCAGACAAGTGTCAGTGGAACAAGAGATGACAATAACCAGACAAGTGTTAGTGGAACAAGAGATAGCAATAACCAGACAAGTGTTAGTGGAACAAGAGATAGCAATAACCAGACAAGTGTTAGTGGAACAAGAGATAGCTAGAACCAGACAAGTGCTAGTGGAACGATAGATGAGAAGAAGACAATGGAGATGGATAGTGCACATACTGAAGAAGCCTGCTGATGGTATTATCAGACAGTCCTTGTTCTGTAAATGGTAAGACAAATATTGGTAGACCAAACAGCATTTTGAGTGGAGAACTGGAGGCAGATATGAATTGATGACGAAGGCATAAAAAGACCTTGAACTAATGGCACGCGACAGGAGGACTTTAGCATACGTTTGTTGAGGGCCTATACTCCTTGGGGAGTTGTAGAATAAAGAGGAAGAAGTCAACAATGTTTTTTCCTTGTTGAGTACAAGTCTGCGTCTCTTACTCACAAATCATGTCCGTTGTGGATCGTTATCTTCAGTTTGCCCGGTTTCCTCAGCTTCCTCTTCCATTGTATTTTTAAAATCTGGGTTCTCTTTGGCCTCCCCACTTTTCCCTTTCCTTAGGCATGTCTGACCATATGTAAGTTAATTTAGTCCGGGGAGTTTGTCCAAAAATTTTAATTTTCTTTCTTTAATCTCCTGTAGTTCCAGTACAGCGGTTCTCGTTCTGGAACAGGCATACCACCATGGTGTAAAAGACGCTTATGAAAGATGCAAGAGAAATGTTTCACCATTAACAATATTACTCTATCGACATACTCCACATATAGTAGTCTTTCTTCTTCTTCGTGGTTCGCTCTCAAATAACCACATGCATCTCTCTTATCAAGTTGGAAGTCCGTCTCGGGCGTCTATACTCATCATACAGTTTCTCCTCACCAAAATACCGTATATGTCTGACTCACGGCTATGAAAACCGCTCTCCAAAGCGGGATTCTGAAAGCTAACTACCTTCTCGTCTGTCCCATGATTCGTGATCGCCTGACCACGCCATGTAATCTCGGGTTCACGGGAGTCTGACAACTTATGACTAGAGTTCTGAGCTGCCAATAACAACACGTCGGCTGCGCTCCCAACGCAGCATACGACTGTTACGAATGTCATAAAACAAACACTGTAGCATTCAATCCCCCGTCAAGAAAGAAAACGCAGTTTTCTCCTGCACAGAGGACGATGGATTACACTCTCCTTTAAATGGTAGGTGTGCGTTCGGGGATCAGTAAACCCGACCCATATATTCACCTAGAGTCATGTAAATTTCCAATATTTAACCACAAGTACTTGGAAACTCTACGCTATTACCAAACGAATATTTTCCAGCACACAACATTACAGGTGCTTTCAATAGGTTAATGTAAAAATTCGATTTCTTTGCATACAAATCATGATAAAATGTTTCCAAATAATTGATATGACAGCAGTAAATACAAAAGATGTACAATCGTAGAATAAACATGAAAATATACGACATTGCTGCAATACCAATATGAAAGAAAAATACAATCTTCAAACACACCTAAGTGTCCCAACTAAAACAAAATCTGCTTCCTTTACCGACATATACTTGTCATACAGATATGAACAACTGTGGTATGAAGCTCTAGACGAGCCCGCCAGAATGTGAGGAGACTAGTTTGTGTGTGTCTCTAGATCAGAGGTGTCAAACACGCGACCCACGGGCCGCATGCTGCCCTATTCAGTCTTCAGTGCGGCACGCTCCACGGCCGTAACATGCTGTCGGAATTTGCTACTTTCCTGGGCCTTCCATGCAGTATGACTAGGGAAAATATTTGCATAATTTTTATAGTTCTTTAATTCTAGAAATTAGGGACCACGACCGAAAAGAATTTTAGAAGTCTACTACTATATCTACTGTAAGCACTGATACATAGTCATATACGTTGTATATTGCCTCATTGATTTATTACAAATTGTTAATCTTATATACATATCTTCTTCTTTGATCCTTAGAAGCTGGCTGTCAAACCAGTCAGTGGCCATCACGCCTGGTGGCGTCTTGTAGGGCAGCAACTAACTGCTTCTTTTTTGTTCGGTCGGCGGCCATCCTTCGTACAGTGCCCCAGCTCTGGCCCATTCTTTGCATTTCGGCCTCCACAGTTCTACTCCAAGTTGTTTTTGGTCGGCCTCTCTTTCGCTTTCCTTCGGGGGTCCATAGCATAGCTGTTCTTGGGAAGTCCTCGTGGTCTCTTCTGAGGACGTGGCAAACCCAACTCCAACGTCTGTCAGCAATGATGGTGTGCATGTCCTCTTGGTTATTCCGAGTAAGTAGTTCTTGGTTAGTGATAGTATTCGGCCAAACGATTCGGAGAATTTTCCTTAGGCAGATTGTGTGGAAGGAGGACAGTTTCGACATTTCCTTCTCTGTTACTCTCCAGCATTCCGCACCACAGATAGTCACAGAAAGTACACGCTCTCATATAATCTTAATTTGGTGTTTGTGCTGTACTGGGAAGACTTCCAGATGTTGTTGAGACCAGCAAAGGCTGTTCTCGCTTTATTCATTCTTTTCTTGATGTCTCTGTTAGTTCCGCCGTCTGGTGTTACTATGCATCCTAAGTATGTAAATGTGTCCGTCTGTTCCAGCTTCTTGTCCCTTATTGTTATGGAATAAGGACTGCCAACATTGAGTGTCATGACTTCTGTCTTCATTACACTGATGTTTAGACCCACCTGCTAGCTATACTTTTTCAGTCTTTCTGTTTTCTGTTGGGTGTGTTGATGTGAATGTGCGAGTTGTGCAATGTCATTGTTATGAGTAAAATTCATAACGATTATGTGTAAAGTATCTTCAGCTCGACAGAGCTTCATTTCTTATATTTTATTACAGATTTACTTACAATAAACGGAAATGACGTCATGCCAGGAAAGAACGGTAGCAGACGCCAATTTAGCAGAAGTGGGGGTTTTATCGTCTGCAAGGAGAGATGCCGATGGTGTTTTAATGCGAGAGGTCGCATATGTGTTTGCTCCTGCAGTCTACTGTGTTTTACCTTAATTTTACCATCACTAGGGCACCAATATACTCTGTTGAGGTGTTTCTAGCTTCTTTGAATGTCAGGAAGCACTTTTTATTATTGTGTCGAATGTATCAAATATATTAAACTGTTGAGAATGCAAGGACAGCGTCTCCATAGCGGAACGGACTGCCTTACGACATTATGAAGACTGCATATTACTGCTTTTGCCATTGGGTGTGAAACTACTGATTATATTGATGGAGCTATGTAACTGTACATAAGTAAATTGTAATTTGTGAACGTTGAAGAGGAGTTTCGCTTACATTGAAATTAACGTTGATACGTGTCTGTCGACATACCCCTATGTGTTTATTTGGCCACGGACATTGTTCTGATTATATATATTATTATAACTGATGGACGGCACGCATCAGTCATCTGCATATTCCAGATCTTCCAGTGTAGAAAAGGTTGTCCATCTAATTCCTCTTCGACTGCGCTCTTTTGTGTGGCACATCACCCAGTCTATGACTGTCAAAAGGTATGGGATAAGCTGAGTGAACATAACCCTGTCAGTATGTTTCAACATTTTACTGTATTATACATAGAACGTGCTGTGCTTAAAAATAGTAACATTAGTTAGTAAAAAAACAGTCCCAACTACGATGGTTTGGCCATGTCTGCAGAATGGGAGAAGACCGGCTACCACGACAAGCATGGGAAACAAAGAGCCAAGGATCCAGACCCCCAGGACGACCCAGAGTCCGCTGGGAGGACAACATTAGACAATCTTTGAAGGACCGAGGACTAGAATGGAACCAGGCCAGGAGGAAGACAGCCGATAGGATAGTCTGGCGCTCTCTCTTCCAAACCTCTACACCTCACGGTAGAAGGGGAACGACTAAGTAAGTAAGTAAGTTAGTAAAAAAATGTTACATTTTATCAAGAAATAAGTGAGGTTCATACACTCACGTGAATTGCGTCAACTGCAGTAATGTACATTTGTCCATGAAACTGGACGTGAGTTTAAAGGTTTGCCGTACAATACAAAGGTTTGCTGGCTTTATTATCAAAATGTTTTGAGGAGGTTCTGACTGCAACGTCAAGAAATTAAAATATTATAAGAATATTATCACGAGACAAGCTTGGTGGAAGCGATTGGCTTCTGGATTTGGCATTCACGGTGGACATTACGGGATGTTTAAACAATTTGAACCTTCAATTTCAGGGATGAGAATAGATTGTGACATTAATGCACGATTGCATCAAGGCATTTGAAATTAAAGTCACCCTCTGGGATGAACAACTGAAATGTGGTAATTTATCTCATTTTCCTACACGTCAGGACTTTTCATTAGTCACACAATGCTTCTAATTTTAGAAGCTACGTATCCAGTGTGAAGGAGCTACTGTTTAACTTTAAGTTAAAAGGCAATTTGAAGATTTCAAAACTGGTAAAAAAGATTTCTCCTGTTTCAGCACTCAGTTTCTCTTGATTTTGAGAAGGTAACATTCTAATGGAACTTACTGACGTCTAATGTGACACAGTAATTTAAAAAAAATGTTTTATGAATGTGACATTCCTGATTTTTTATTCCTATTCGCCAAGCCATTTAGCTAATATGCGTAACATTGCGGGAAGAATATTACCAATGTTTGGTAGTGCATATCTTTGCGAGCTTATAAAAGCGAATAAAACCTCACAAAGATCAACACAGACTGACCAACACTTATCCATGCTGATAAATGCACTGAGTTTTGTATGACCTTTTTTTTTTAAAAAAAAGCATTTCAGCTGCAGTTAATTTTTGTATTCTAACATGCAATTAGATCAAATAAAAATGATATATGTTGTTAATTTCAGGGAATCTCTTCCATCAAATTAGCAATCAGGAACTGTAATGAGTACTGCAGCCAGAATTGAAGAGAAAATAATACTGATAAAAGCACTTCTACTCATACAGGATGCAGTATCACATTTAACATAGATACTAACACACGCTGGCAAATCAGGAAATGAGCATGCAGACAAGGAAACTAAAAAGGAAAGAATTAGCTGTAGCAAAATTGAAGTAGACATAGGGAGATTTCAAGAGTTTGATTTATTAAAAAAAAAAAAAAAACTATAGAATGCACAGGGACTAGAACTAAAAAAAACGAAAACAAAAGAGGAAGACATGCATTTCTGAAAAAAAGAAGAAAGAAGCAAAAAACTGCCAAATGCAAGAATAATTTGAAATATCATTAAACTAATTTTCTAAAAGTGCTACAGTTCAACGATTCGCTGCCGTAGCTAGGCGGTGGTGTCGTTCGATTCTCGGTAAGCCCATCACTTCTGTTGTTTTTCTGTTGTCTAATCTTTTACTTCTTTATTTCCCCCGAGCGCCTGAAACCTACCTTTGCGTATTATTTATTTACTGTTTACAGGCCTCAGGTTCCCCGATTGTTTGTATACACGTTTATACAGTTCAAGATTGCAACAAGATATTTCATGATAGGGGATCCCATATGTGCAGAGTGTCAAGACGCACTTTAATTAGACGCCTGCTGGTGGATTCCAAGAAGTACAAACATCACAGGCAAATATCAAAAGTTGTTGCAATATTCTCAGGGTAGAGAGGAATGAAACATGTCTGGCTGGCACTAAAATTCCACAAGTACTACAGTTTATAAAATACTATATCACAAAAACAAAAAGCAAAAAGGGCCCTATAACCGACATTTACATGCGTACGGTAAATAGTTGAAAAGAGAGTGTCTTGAGAAACGAAGCAAACACCCAAAACAATCAAAGAAAAACACAAAAACAATCTTTGCATGAATGCTGTCTGATTGTGCAGCCTTTGACCTTTCACAAATTCAAACTGCGCTGGCTATGTTTCGTGTCCACTTACGGTTTTAATCGAGTTTCTGTCGATTTTCTGTCCTGTCTAACTACATGCCCGGGGGGTGGCCTGCAATTTTGTAACATGTCAGGAAGTAGCAAGGTCGGAAATAGGGTCTACGAGGGGACAGATACCTTGGGATTTGTTGGGTTTGAGATGGGCGGTCATGTCAGGTTTCTAGACTGTATTGGGGGAAAGGGGGGGGGAGGGGGGGGCTTTATATTCTTATTGATCTATTACAAAGTGAACAGAAAAACCCCCCCAGGTTATACTCTCAGGAGCCGACTTCCCCTCCCGCTTCTGCAATCAATAGCTATGAAAACATCATTGTTTGCTACGAAGAATCAGTTTTTATTGTCTCTGCTAATCAAGCAACAAAGATATTGGATAACAATAACAACCAAACATAACAACCAAACATAACAACCAATAAAAACAACCCCTTACACGTATTTTAATTAATGGATAAACATACAGTGGAAGAAGTGATGAGAAGAAGACGCTGGCGATAGATAGGGCACACTGTGGAAACCTGCAGATAACATTACAAGGCAGGTACTGTTCTGGAATTTCTAGCGTAAGAGACGCAGACGTAGACCGAAAAACACAAGGAAAAGAGGGCTAGAGATAGAAATAAAAATGATGACAAGACATGGAAATTCGTGGAACTGATGGAACGCAGGAGAAAGACCTGACAAGTTTGTTGAAGACCTAAGCTCCTTGGTGAGTTGTAGGCCAAGGAATGAATGAACATCACTGTCAACTTCTCATGAGCTATAATTAGGAAACATTGTGTCAATTATTATATTATAATGGCTGTCACCAGTGGCCTTGAGGAAACCTAATGATAACGTTATTTATTACAATAACGTCGTGCACTTCTTATAGTTTTGTGTCATCCGCTAAAGATCTTTCCATGACTTCTCATACACTGTCATATACGCCTATCTCTAGTCAGTGGCGGATCTACATTTTGGGGAACCTAAAGCTTGAATTCTTGGAGGGTCCCCTTTTATCTAAAAATAATAGTGTTGGGGGGATGGGAAAGAAACGTATTATAAAGAAAACTGGAAAGGGGGGGGGGGGGGGGGGAGCTCAAGTTTCATTGGCTTTATAGTAGATCCGCCTCTGTCACCAGTTCACATAACGATACACCTTTAGGTCTCTCACTCTCTGTCACTTTCTTTGTCTTGACTGTCACAGATTAAGCTTTGTCTTGACTGTTACAGATTAAGCTTTGTCTTGACTGTCACAGATTAAGCTTTGTCTTGACTGTCACAGATTAAGGTTTGTCTTGACTGTCACAGATTAAGCTTTGTCTTGACTGTCACAGATTAAGCTTTGTCTTGACTGTCACAGATTAAGCTTTGTCTTGACTGTCACAGATTAAGCTTTGTCTTGACTGTCACAGATTAAGCTTTGTCTTGACTGTCACAGATCAAGCTTTGTCTTGACTGTCACAGATCAAGCTTTGTCTTGACTGTCACAGATTAAGCTTTGTCTTGACTGTCACAGATTAAGCTTTGTCTTGACTGTCACAGATTAAGCTTTGTCTTGACTGTCACAGATTAAGCTTTGTCTTGACTGTTACAGATTAAGCTTTGTCTTTATTTATCATCATTCCAACTTTCGCTCCCTATGGAGCATATCACTCCCACTACAGCTTGGTCCTCTTGCAGGAAGCTTGCACTAAAACATTTATGTGCTCCTGCAGATGTAGTTTATATAGCTATTTGTTTGACAGGGTGAGGTTGCTAACCCCAAGCACAATCTCATATTAGACGCTTATGTCGACATGCCAGATGAATCAGTAGGCCTATTCTTTCAAGACCTCCATAGAGCCCCCGGGAACTACGTGGGGCTTTTGTTATTTATGCCCCATAACAAACAAACAACAAATAAGCAAAAATGTTGACGATCCTAAAATAGAATCCAGACATGTTACTAAATTTATCCAAGGTATTCTGCTGGGTTCGATTTCTTGGCTCTCTTCCCAAAAACCTGCGACTTCAAATCATTTAGTTTTCTCTTTTTTTACTTTCTGTTCTAAACAACTCCGTATCTCATTCTTTATCTGGTTGTTGTAAACAACTAATGATGGAGGAAGGCCAAACAACACATGAGGAAGCTGGTTAGACATTGACAAAATGGGGATAACGAAGACGTGACGAGATCTTGACCGGATATCACGGGACAGGAAGTCACGGCGTGTATATGTGGGTGCTGTTAGAGAGACCGAGAATAAACACGGGGAGAAGAGAATTGGGGAGAGAGATGAAAACGATAAATAAGGCATGGAAGGATGTTGAGCGGTAGCACAAATTAGGAGGACGTGGCAGGAATCGGTTGGAGGTTGGAGGTTTATACTCCTTATGGAACTGAATTTAATGATGATGAAGATGATGATCATGAGGATGATGATGATGATGAGGATAATGATGAGGATGATGATGAGGATGATGATCATGATTATATATATATATATATATATATATATATATATATATATATATATATATATATATATATATATATATATATATATATATATATATATATATATAAACTTCCAGTTCTGTTTACTTCCTGTTGACTGTGAAACCACCACACGGCTGATCCTCTTACACGAATCGTGCACCAATGCTTCATGTGCTTCTGTAGTGGTGGTTGTCTGTAGCAATGCGTGTTATATTATCAGGTTACCAGCTCATGCAGTACCTCATGTCAGTCACATTTGACGACATGCACGAGAGAGCACTGAGACTATTGTTTCTTTGTCTCTTCATGTACTTTCCGAAATATATATATACCGTATTCAGCAGCGTCATGTTCACGAGCATGTATGCTAGTGTATCCACCCCTACATAACAACCACTCCTAATTTCCCGCCCACCTCCGCTGCCACGATTTATACATGTTGTTGTCCTGGCCAGACTGAGCAGTCTGGATTAGAGTTGCCAGGTCACACGTCGATTCAAAGACATGGATTTTGATAGATTGGCCAGGGCCATGTTTCGATCAGTCTAATTGCTTCTCTGTGATAGAGATGATCAAAAGAGAGAAAAGAATAAAAGAAGAAGAAGAAGAAAGAACTAACATTGGTAGCTCTACATTTATTAATTTTCTGAAGAAGTAGAAGAGTGGCAGAAAGTATGCTCTCGGATTCGAAAGGATAAAGTGAAACAAAACAGAAAGAAATAAAAGATATGAGCTGAAATTTGCGACAAATAGTTCCAGTAATCATACGAACGGAAGGTAGAAAGTTGTCATGAAATATTCTAATCCACATATATAAATTATTAGGTAAATATGAAGCCTAACAAATAAAATTAATAAAGAGAAGAGCAATGGTAAAATAACAGTGCTGTCACAGAGAATGTACTCGAAATCCCCCTTGTTTTCTGCTTCGTCTGCAAATTGTAACGCTTTCACGTTGATAGTAAAAGCTTACTGTATTATTACCCGCCTTCTTCAATGAAACGTGTGCTGCATTTCTAAGAAAAACATTGAGACGTACTGCGTAATGACCTAAATTAATCCTAACATTAATTATATTACGTTACCAAAACGAACGAACAGATGGACAAAAGGATAGCGAGAGGGGAGGGCTGAAAATCAGGAACGCATGCAACACGCGACGCGCGATATACAAATGCTGGCATCACGCGTGTAAGTCTACATGCACTAATTTTTTTTCAGACGGACAGTGATAAAATACACTACCCTTTCCCAGAGTTAGGTTTATAAATCATAACAAACTCTTATTAGAAAAGATAACATTAGATGGGTTTACGTTTGAACACATAACAGTACCCAGACAGCACATCTTCGAAACAGGAGGTAGAAGATATTGCATATTTTGAACGCAGCCACGTAGCTCCTTTAAATTAGTATTTTTGGGTTCCTTAGGGCTTGCTGACAAATAATATGTAAAACGTTACGCAAATAGTCCAGGAATTAATAAATTATACCCAAAATAAAATATTGGGGGTGCCTGACAGCATAAAATCATTTCTGCTCATAAGATTTTTTTTTAACGTGTTTGAAAAAAATTTACGTTACAGAAATAGCCTACCATGTAAACTCCAAATTGATTGGAGCGCAACAAATGAAAGCCTAACCACGATTGGTCGGGCTATAAATACTATCTTGGTTGTTAGGGGAGACGGGAAAAGATAACATTTTTTCAAACACTTGTCGAAACGTGGCTCATTGGTCAGACTCGCTGATATACACACTTGGGAGCGTTAGTCCGAAACCCCATGTTTAAAATAACTTGATAAAGCATCAGTGCGTTGAAGCCAGCATATATTTGGCTAAATAAAAGCCTGGAAGATAAGCAGATGGAAGGTTGTGCCAGTTTGTGCCAGAATTCATTGCTAATCAACGTATCTGTGTTATTCGTATGAATTGTGGTAAGCTTGAACCATTTAATATCTTTTAATGAAAATTGAATGTGAATTGTTGATTTATGCCTGTATATATATGTGTAGTTCAGTGGCAAACGTGAGGTAAAGCCTAAAATGCTCCAGCCTGAACAGAGGGTGTCGGAGAGAAGTAAAACGGCATGGAATGGCCAAACAGTACACTGACACCTGGATGATTGACTAGAAAGAAATAATGCTGGAAGTGCAGAGGCGTAGTAACCATTAAGAAGGGTAATACTGGAATAAAGTATTTCAAATGAAGCTGACTGTTGGCCTAACGCTCTGAACGCAATGTTTGTGCTGTATTGTGATCAGTGTAAAAGAGAATATAAATTAGTTATGAAGTAGAAGGTACATCCTTCTTGATTTCAGGGACAGTGGTCTTGATGGTACTGAGCAGCACCCGGTCAGACCTTTGCTGAATCCAGTGTCGGACAGCATACTCCTTGGTCCTTTTAGCTATCAGTGAGGTGTCTCCTGAGCCCAGAGGAGAATTCGAGCAGAGGAGTCCTTTCCTGCCGCCATCACGCAAGATAAGCAGAGTTGGCCAGCTGAGCTCAACATTATGTCCCCTCATCTTGAAATAACTTTATAAAAATACATTCAGAGGGGAATTTACTTGTCTTAAAATCAGGAACTGTGAACATCTCCAATACTAGTCCCTAAAGACAAACTATTGAAGTCATGATGACAAATACCAACAGAGCTTGAACAAAACAAAACCAGTATTACCTCATTTTACTACTACACAACTGACACACATAGAACATTTGTAATAATATATGTCACTACAATATTCATATTAAATACATTCTGTACATAACTTGTAATTTAAATTGATTGTGATTCCTGGTTCCCTTGTAGTTGAATCAGGACACATATTCATTCATGCCAGTAATGAATACATATTGTTATTTGAAAGTTCATCAGTGACTCTTTTAAGATATCTCATAGAGTGTTATATGTATGTGAGTGTCACAGTGTTGTTAAGAGTAGTGGATTAAATTAAATTGTTTATCTGTCTGTTGTTGTGACTTACACTTCACCATACAGATACCCTAGACACATAACGTAGCATCACACTATTCCAGAATAATTCTGACTGAGATATATAGATATGTGGTAGCAAGTAAGGTTATCTATAATACACTACTCTTAATAGATATAGATACCTTCACAGCTGATCTCAGTCAGTACACTAAGTTCCCTATAAATATTTATAACATCCCACTTCACCACATATATTGGGGTCTCGCTCTTGGGATTTTGAATCTTTAACTATTAAAAATATTGGGGGTAATTCACTTCAGGGAATATAAGAATTAAAAGGTATCCTTGGGTGGAATTAAATAAGGTTGAGCTCACGGTGCCTGTGTTGTCCATTAGAGATTGAATTGTTGGTTAGACATTGTATAAATTTACATAATAGACAATGGCGGACCTGGCCAAATTTCGATCTGCTGCGGTTCAGACTGCAAAAGAGTTAGGATTAGATGGGCAAGTTATGGTTGCCTATGTTACTACGGAATGTGACAAATTTATTGAACGCGAAGAAAGAAGGTTTGAAGCCGAAAGAAAGTTAGAGGCTGAAAGGGAAATTAAGAAGTTACAATTTGAAGCTGAGGCTGAGACTAAGAGGTTGCAGATTGAAGCTGAGGCTGAGACTAAGAGGTTGCAGATTGAGGCTAAGAAATTGGAAGCAGAAAGAGAAGACAAAAGATTAGCTGCAGAAAGAGAAGAGAAGAAATTAGCTGCAGAAAGAGAAGAGAAGAAATTAGCTGCAGAAAGAGAAGAGAAGAGATTAGCTGCAGAGAGGGAAGCAGAAAAGGAGGAGAAGAGATTACAAAGGGAACATGAGTTACGACTAAGGGAGTTTGAGTTTCAAGGCCATGCTCCTGAAAATGGTGCCAGTCCCTTTGCCTCTGATGCTACGGTTACTCAGGGAGCCTCAACCTCAGCTATGAATTTTCATTTAGATCATTTTGTTGAGAAAGACGATGATATTGAGAGCTATATAAATAGGTATGAACTATTAGCTACCATGTATGGGTTAGAGAGAGAAAGGTGGAGCTTAAAGTTATCTCAGGGACTTCGTGGGGCAGCTTATGAAGTTTTTGCAAAAATGAGCAGAGGTGATCAGGAAAATTATGACATGCTAAAGCAGGCTCTTTTGTTAAGGTATGAAAAGAATGCAGAATTTTATAGGAAAAAATTTAGGAATGCTAAACTACTGTCAGGTGAAACCTATCACCAGTTCTCTGCACGAATAGAGACATACTTGGAGAAATGGACTTCTCTGGGGAAAACCCAAGATCTTAAGGAAATGGTCCTTATAGAGCAACTAAGAGAGTCCATGGCTCCAGACCTGAGAAAGTTTCTCATGGAACAAGGTGCAGAGAGGCTGGGTGAGTTGCTAAATGTTGCTGAAAGGTATCAAGCAGCTCAAGCAGAGGTAACAGGTAATAAAAAGAAACAGGTGGATAACTTTAGGGCACCACAGAACTTTAATAAATTTGATCCTAAGGATCAAAATAAAGGTAAGCACCAATTTGATAGGCCACGGTATGAAAATAAAAATAAATTCCCACAATTCGATGAAAGGAAATATGATGAAAGAAAATCTTTCAACCAAGGAAAAAGGTGGTGTAAGAATTGTCAGATGGACAATCATGACACTGACCGTTGCAGAAGGAAACCTGTGTATATGGCAACCCTTCAGGTCAGGTCGACCTCAAGACAGGAGGAGGATATTATGTTAGATACCACTCCAGAAGAGATGAGGAAGGCACAGGCTGGGGATAAAACACTCAAGCCTTGTTTCAGAAAATTGTCAACTTGTCATACAACTCCAGGCAAGGGAGATTTTTACATGAAAAACAAGTTGATGTATAGGAAGACTGGAGCTAGATCCAATGGTCACGGACAGCTGGTTCTTCCAAAAAGATATAGGACAGACTTAATAAGGAGCCTACATGTGAAACCAGATGGGGACCATGAGAAAATAGGTACCATCATTCAAAAGGTGGCTCACAATTATTATTGGCCCAAAGCAAGATGGGACATTGAGAATTTTGTAGAAAGGTGTAGCATAGCACATGAGGGAACACCCACAAGTGGGAACATGGATCAGGACCTGGACACGCCACGGGGCAAAATTAGGCCTGATAATAAAAAGAAAATAGATTTGATAAAGTGGACCAAATGGAATGGGAAGCCCCTTTTCACGGACAAGCTTCACTTAACTGTTTTACAATGGCCACTATGCGGAGAGTGCAAAAAGATGTCTTACCCCAGGATAAGCCGAAAATCCCTCAATCGGACTTAAACAAACTGGAGGAAGAGGATGTAGAGAGGAAATCTCTCATCAAGAATTTTAAGTGGGGAGAAAGCCCCAAAAGAAAAATTGGTAGCGGTCGTTTTGTGAATGATAATTCTGGGAGGAAAAATCATCACTATAAAGCTTCGAGTGGAAGAGACCATACCGGTGCATGGACAAATAGGTCCACACAATTAAAGGTCCATATGTAGCTTTGTTAAGAACGTGGACTGATGAAAAGGCAGAGGAAAACATTACATCTTCATACCAATATGTGAATGAGCTGACCACTCGGTTAAAAACTGGCTGGAAACTTGCCAATGAAAATTTGAAACAAGCCAGGAAGAAACATGCTGCCTATTATAACAGGAAGGCGAAAGACAGAAATTTGGCTGTGGGAGAGAAAGTACTGCTTCTTTTGCCTGGGAGTCAGAATAAGTTACAAATTGGATGGCAGGGTCCATATACAGTTCTAGAGAAGGTGTCTAGAACAAATTATAAGATAGATAAGAAGGGGAAAGAAAAAATCTATCATGTGAATCTCCTGAAGAAATATTTGGAAAGAGAACATCAGGAAGAGACACACTTGTTGACCTTGTCCATCGCCATGGAGATGAAAAAGGAACCACTTTCATCATTTGAATATCCATTACACCCCTGTGAGACAGCAGCACAGGGGAAAATCAGTACACATTTAACGAAAACTCAGAAAGAGAGAGTGCAACAGGTTCTAAATAATCATGCAGAGGTGTTAACAGACCGACCAGGGCATACAAACCTATTGGAATATGATATGAAACTCATAGACTCCACACCTGTCTGTATGAAACCATATTCGATTCCGTTTGCTAAGGAAAAAGCTTTGAAGGAAGAGATAGACTATCTATTGAAGGAAGGAATTATTTCGCACAGTGAGTCTTCGTATAGTTCCGGTGTTGTACTCTTAAGGAAGCCCTCTGGAGAACATAGACTCTGTATAGATTACAGGAGACTGAATGCTATTACAGAAGGACAGGTGGATCCATTGCCGGATACAAATCAGCTGTTTGCCAGACTAAATAAAGCTAAATATTTCTCAAAAGTGGATCTGAGTAAAGGATACTATCAGATTCCAGTAAAGCCTGAGGTTAGACCATACCTAGCTTTTAGTACCTCAGAAGGACACTATGAGTTTAATAGATTGCCATTTGGATTGAAGAATGCGCCTAGTGTCTTCTCTAGAATGATGAGAAAATTATTGGATCCTCTGAATAATCCCTGTATAACAAATTTTATGGATGATATCCTTATAGCAACAGAAACATTTGAGGAACACATTGACTCTCTGAACATGCTGTTTGATCGACTTAGGGAGGCAAATTTAACAGCCCGACCAACCAAATGTTGCGTTGGATGTAAAGAATTGGAATTTTTGGGACACACAGTTTATCAGGGAAACATGACCCCTGACCCAAAGAATTTAGAGAAACTACAGAAAGCCCCGAGACCACAAACCAAGAAGGACGTGAGATCCTTTGTCTCATTATGTGGTTTCTACCAGAAGTATATCAAAAACTTTAATTCCATATGTGCACCGTTAACTGAATTGACACGTAAAGGACTTCCAGATCGCATTACATGGACACCACAATGTGAAATGACTTACCAAGAATTGAAGGAAAAGCTCACAAGTAAACCCATTTTGAAATTACCTGACTTAAGTCAAGAATTCATAGTAAGGACGGATGCAAGTAATATTGGGTTAGGTGCAACTCTACTACAGAAATCAGATGCATTGGATGGGGAATTAAGCCCAGTGGCATATGCTAGCAGAAAGTTGAATAAAGCTGAAATCAACTACTCAACTAGCGAAAAAGAATGTCTTGCAGTAATATGGGCAATAAAGAAATTCAATATTTATCTATATGGGAAGGCATTTAAGTTGCAAACAGACCACAAACCTTTATCGTTTTTAGCACAGGCTAAGCATGAGAACTCTAGGTTACTCCGATGGTCTTTGCTTCTGGCTCCATATAATTTTAGCATTGAGTATATATCTGGAAAAACCAATTTGGGAGCGGATTTTTTAAGCCGCCATCCGTGTGATGAGAATCACCGTAAACCCCAGAAATAATAATAAATTTCTCTATGTGTATATAGAATAAAGGACTGACATATAATGTCTGTTTTAAGAGGGGAGGTGTCATGAAATATTCTAATCCACATATATAAATTATTAGGTAAATATGAAGCCTAACAAATAAAATTAATAAAGAGAAGAGCAATGGTAAAATAACAGTGCTGTCACAAAGAATGTACTCGAAATCCCCCTTGTTTTCTGCTTCGTCTGCAAATTGTAACGCTTTCACGTTGATATAAAAGCTTACTGTATTATTACCCGCCTTCTTCAATGAAACGTGTGCTGCATTTCTAAGAAAAACATTGAGACGTACTGCGTAATGACCTAAATTAATCCTAACATTAATTATATTACGTTACCAAAACGAACGAACAGATGGACAAAAGGATAGCGAGAGGGGAGGGCTGAAAATCAGGAACGCATGCAACACGCGTCGCGCGATATACAAATGCTGCCATCACGCGTGTAAGTCTACAAGCACTAACTTTTTCAGACGGACAGTGATAAAATACACTACCCTTTCCCAGAGTTAGGTTTATAAATCATAACAAACTCTTATTAGAAAAGATAACATTAGATGGGTTTACGTTTGAACACATAACAGTACCCAGACAGCACATCTTCGAAACAGGAGGTAGAAGAAATTGCATATTTTGAACGCAGCCACGTAGCTCCTTTAAATTAGTATTTTTGGGTTCCTTAGGGCTTGCTGACAAATAATATGTAAAACGTTACGCAAATAGTCCAGGAATTAATAAATTATACCCAAAATAAAATATTGGGGGTGCCTGACAGCATAAAATCATTTCTGCTCATAAGATTTTTTTTTAACGTGTTTGAAAAAAATTTACGTTACAGAAATAGCCTACCATGTAAACTCCAAATTGATTGGAGCGCAACAAATGAAAGCCTAACCACGATTGGTCGGGCTATAAATACTATCTTGGTTGTTAGGGGAGACGGGAAAAGATAACATTTTTTCAAACACTTGTCGAAACGTGGCTCATTGGCCAGTCTCGCTGATATACACACTTGGGAGCGTTAGTTCGAAACCACTTGTTTAAATACACTTGATAAAGCATCAGTGCGTTGAAGCCAGCTTATATTTGGCTCAATAAAAGCCTGGAAGATAAGCAGAAGGAATTTGTGCCAGTTTGTGCCAGAATTCATTGCTAATCAACGTATCTGTGTTATTCGTATGAATTGTGGTAAGCTTGAACCATTTAATATCTTTTAATGAAAATTGAATGTGAATTGTTGATTTATGCCTGTATATATATGTGTAGTTCAGTGGCAAACGTGAGGTAAAGCCTAAAATGCTCCAGCCTGAACAGAGGGTGTCGGAGAGAAGTAAAACGGCATGGAATGGCCAAACAGTACACTGACACCTGGATGATTGACTAGAAAGAAATAATGCTGGAAGTGCAGAGGCGTAGTAACCATTAAGAAGGGTAATACTGGAATAAAGTATTTCAAATGAAGCTGACTGTTGGCCTAACGCTCTGAACGCAATGTTTGTGCTGTATTGTGATCAGTGTAAAAGAGAATATAAATTAGTTATGAAGTAGAAGGTACATCCTTCTTGATTTCAGGGACAGTGGTCTTGATGGTACTGAGCAGCATCTGGTCAGAGATTTGCTGAATCCAGAGTCGGACAGCATACTCCTTGGTCCTTTTAGCTATCAGTGAGGTGTCTCCTGAGCCCAGAGGAGAATTCGAGCAGAGGAGTCCTTTCCTGCCGCCATCACTCAAGATAAGCAGAGTTGGCCAGCTGAGCTCAACATTATGTCCCCTCATCTTGAAATAACTTTATAAAAATACTATTCAGAGGGGAATTTACTTGTCTTAAAATCAGGAACTTGAACATCTCAAATACTGGTCCCTAAAGACAAACTATTGAAGTCATGATGACAAATACCAACAGAGCTTGAACAAAACAAAACCAGTATTACCTCATTTTACTACTACACAACTGACACACATAGAACATTTGTAATAATATATGTCACTACAATATTCATATTAAATACATTCTGTACATAACTTGTAATTTAAATTGATTGTGATTCCTGGTTCCCTTGTAGTTGAATCAGGACACATATTCATTCATGCCAGTAATGAATACATATTGTTATTCGAAAGTTTATCAGTGACTCTTTTAAGATATCTTTATAGAGTGTTATATGTATGTGAGTGTCACAGTGTTGTCAAGAGTAGTGGATTAAATTAAATTGTTTATCTGTCTGTTGTTGTGACTTACACTTCATCATACACATACCCTAGACACATAACGTAGCATCACACTATTCCAGAATAATTCTGACTGAGATATATAGATATGTGGTAGCAAGTAAGGTTATCTATAATACACTACTCTTAATAGATATAGATACCTTCACAGCTGATCTCAGTCAGTACACTAAGTTCCCTATAAGTATTTATAACATCCCACTTCACCACAAAAGTATTGCTGGACAACAGAGAAAAATATTGAGAGATGACAACGTAGGTTTTTAAAAAAAAGAGATCGTGTACAAACCAAACAGTTATACTTGGAACTGTACACAATACTTTACACTGGATTTGTGGACTTTAAGAAGGCCTTTGACAGTTTACACAGTTTAATGATTTTGATGGCGATAGTGAGAATAATCATAAATTCATTCATTTCTCTGTATTTCCATGTGAAACACAATTTATTCAGTGAATCGCTTTAGAAACAGATGAGGCACGATGGAGTCTCCCTTTAACTTACAAAGAAAACGAATGAAGTCATGACGTGTAGGATTCTTCATGAAGGACAACTTACAGAACCGGTTGAGATAAAAACTGGAGTGAGACAGGAATCCCTCTTCTCAGCATTTCTCTTCTTACTGGATCTAGAGTGGATTATGAAAACATCAAGCAAAAAAAAAAAAAAAAAAAAAAAAAAATGAAATTCAGTGAACTCTGACAAAACAGGATCAAAAGATGGAGATGTTGCCGGCGACCTGGCTCTCTCTTGCCCAATAACTTTACAGCAATGCCAGAAAAGTGAGAATACTTAAATGCGAGGCCAGATTAATGGGATCTGAGAATACACTGGGAAGACAAACAAAGATTATGAGAATAAATGCAGAAAATGGTAGCCAGATCGCAATCTTAGAAACATCCATACATAATGTGGACTCATACATATCTGGGCTGCAACGCAGACATACTTGGAGGAAATGACAGTGATATGCATATAAAAGTACAAAAGGTAGGACCGGCTTTCATTGCGTGGAGTAAAATTATGAAAATCAAATGTCAAGGCAATCTTATTTTATGGCTGTGAAATATGGAGAACATTATATGTAACAAAAGCAAAGTCAACTTTCATATATGGGTGCTTGTACGGAATCATCATCATCATCAGTTGCCATCTCCACAACGAAGGTTGGCTGTAATGGATCTCCAACGTCTTCTGTCTCTTGTCTTGGTGGTGCAATCTGATAGACTCTTTCCTGTCCATCTCTTGATGTTATCTTCCCACTTATAGTGCTGTCTTCCCCTTGCACGTTTGCCTTCAACTCTCCCTTCTGTTATGGTCTTCTGCAAGGTGTTATGCCTTTTTATGTGGCCAAAGTATTTTAGCTGCCGAACTTTGACCTCCCTCATTAGTTCTCTTTTCATACCTTTCATGTACAGAATAGTAGGTCTGAAATGGTGTGACAAGATCATCAATGTTGAACTGATGTATAGAGGCAGAGAAAATTATTGAAACAAAGTGTGAGACGTAGGTGTTGGCGTCGGATAGCACACATGCTGAGAAAATTAGTTAATTGTATACAAAGGCAATCCTTGTTGTTGGAACATCCAAGTAAAGGGAAACAGAGGGAGATTGAAAACTGCAGTGAGAAGGGAATAGGAGACATTATTAAAATAGATATAGACGATGCAGATACGTTTGTAACGGATTTGTGCTGATAGGGAAACCTAACGCGGGCTAGTTGAAGGCCGATGTTCTACAGGGAGCTGAAGAACATCTATCTATCTATCTATCTATCTATCTATCTATCTATCTATCTATCTATCTATCTATCTATCTATCTATCTATCTATCTATCTATCTGTATCTTTCTGTCTTTACAACGTTGAATTCCTTGACATTGATGGGTAAAATGCATGTGAGAATAAATGAAATCAGTATAAAAGACGAGAGAAAGGAAGGGCAGAATGTCAGACGGGCCTGCGTGCCCAATTCTCATCCCTTTGAAAATAAAGTTCGTTCGTTCGTTCGTTCTGTCGGTCTGTCTCTCCGTCCGTCCGTCTGTCCGTCCGTCTGTCTGTCTCTCTGTCTGTCTCACTGCCTGCCAGACTATCTGTCTGTCATTTTCTGTTCCAGTGCATAAAGTCTACCCTGACATGCTGTCATGTTGTGTTTCTGTAAGATTTATCTCACAACCTTAGACCCACCGTCTCCAACGTTTTCCCTTGGTTTTGATCGTTTCCAGTTTGAGGTTATGCGAGGTCAGCAGAAATTCATCTTCACAAAATATCCACAATTTTATTTCCTTTTTTAAAAATAAACCCCTTTTCCTCTCTTCCCCCTTTGTTTTTCTTGGCGCTGTTCCAGTAATGTTTTGATCGCCTTCAATCATGTCTGTCTGGGTCTATTTATATTTTATTACCTGCTTTTTGTCGGTCATCTCAAGTTATAAATTATCATTTTTTTCTGCGTCTGTGTCTCTTTCAGGGAACCGAATGGGGGAGCAAATAATAGTCGCACTATGCAATGCCAGGCGTGTCGCAAAAGGAGGTTAAGGAAGGTTTGACATGGAGCCGGCTACCCCGCCGTGTAGAAACATAAGTTCAAGAAATTTGAGCAACATGAATAAGTTACCCATCAGAGTCTTGGAAATTTAACAGGACACGTTAATGAAGCATTACAAGTGCGTAATAGTTCTGGAACCACTGGGGTAAGAGGTTGTCTACGTGAGACGTCACGCAATTTGTGCCATTTTAAATCTCCCCCCTCCCCCACCGTCCCCTCTTGTCACACTTCATCACAAAAAACCAGACACCCCTTTGTGTGACGTCACAAACCTGTTACCACCCCCCCCCCCTTTTCTTATTTTAAAAAGAAATAGTGTTTAATTAATCCAGCTTCTATAAATATTTTTCCTTTCATGTGCCGCTTCCCAACACGAGTCAGGGCCTAACCCTTGTCCTACCAATATAAATGCTTTCGCATTTGTCCCCACCAAAAAATAAATAAGTAAAAAATGTTAACGTTCGTGTCAGCACTCAGACTCTCAACTTGCTAAACTTCTGTGTCTTTGATCTCATCGGACTGTTGTCGGGAGGAATTATTTTTATAAATCAAATTTTAATCAATAGTACAGTTTATTTCGACTACATTTTGTATTTCAAAGGTGTGTATCATATATATATATATATATATATATATATATATATATATATATATATATACGAGGGCAAGCCAGTAAATAGGTCACAAATGACTATTTTAAAAAAAAAACTAAATGAGATACGAACTTGAAAACAATTTATTATTGCACTTACATTTCCACTTATTTCTCAACATAATCTCCACCAATATTGATACACTTATCCCATCGCTTTACCAGTGCCTCAAAACCTGCAGCATGGAAATCTTTGGTCTGCTGTCTCAGTCACATTCGCACCTTACGTTCAACCTCTTCGTCATCCGCGAAACGTTTGCCGCCAAGGCGAGTTTTTAGTGGATCAAACAGGTGGAAATCGCTCGAGGGTAAGTCGGGGCCGTAAGGCGGATGTTCAAGAAGTTGCCAATCTAGTTGTTCAATTTTCTCCTGGGTTAATCGAGCCGTGTGTGGTCTGGCATTGTCGTGATGGAGCAGTACTCCTCTAGTCAAAAGGCCTGCACGTGTTCTTCGAATTGCATCCCGAAGCATCTACAGAACTTCACAGTACGATGCAGCTTTCACATTCTCACCTTTCTTCTGGAAATGGGTTAGTAGCACTCCTTGAGAATCCCAAAACACTGTAAGCATAACCTTCCCTGCTGATGACGTAACCTTGAATTTCTTGGCAGAAGGTGAAGAAGGATGTTTCCATTGCATTGAAGCACGCTTTGATTCTGGTTGGTAGTGATGCACCCATGATTCGTCCCCAGTAACAATCCTGTTAAGCATGTCTTCTCCTTCATCTGCGTACCGAGAGAGAGGTTGCAAGGACAGGCCAATTCGGTTCATTTTGTGATCCTCAGTCAGTTGTATAGGCACCCACCGTGAGCACACTTTCCGGAAATTCAAACGATCATGCATTATGCTGTAGGCTAAACCATGAGAACACCCTATTGCAGTTGCTATACTGTCTATCGTTACTTGCCTGTCAGCTCGAATCATCTCCCACACCCACCGCACAGATGCTTCTGTCGCAATCTGAAGATGACGACCAGGTCGATCTTCATCAGCACTTTTTTAGCGTCCTTGAGAAAATTCCTTCCCCCCCCCCCCCCTCCCAAAAAAAAAAAAACCGCACAACAGCACGCTGTTCTTCGGTCGTACACTCCACGAGCACGGTCGCCATTTTTATCTGACCTGGGCATGCGTATGCGACACCTAGCGTCTGCTACCTAAAGTAATCCACAAGCTGGGGTGTTGCTGCCACCTAATGACACCTTTAGAAACTACCAACTGTAATTTTCAGCTATCCCAGATCAGTTTGTGACCTACTTACTGACTTCCCCTCGTATATATATATATATATATATATATATATATATATATATATATATATATATATATATATATATATATATATATATATATATATATATATATATATAATCAAAAATCAATTTAAACCAGTTAAAGGTCATCAAAATTGTCCGATATATCAGCTGCGATTATAATATTACTAAAACTCGTCCACGAGGGACTTGTCTACTATTGCGGATAAAAATAGACTATGAGGATTGAGGTTATAAAATCTATTTTTGAAACAGATCAATTATGAAAGATGCGATCCTCACTCGTATTTGTGTGTGACGTCACATTTCTTTAACACCCACCCCCTCTTCCTATTATCACATTTCGTCACACAATTTTGGACACCCCTCCCCCCTCACTGCGAGACGTCATATGTGGACGAACCTTAATAGCAATAGAGGGTAACAGAAAGACCAAGTAAAATGGGGAAAACGGCGGGAGACATACTTCATAGGAATTTAAAAAAAAAAAACGGAATGCACAAACAATGAAACGACGAACCTAGGACAGAAAGGAGTGGCGTGAATTTGTTGAAGCAACGAATAACCTAAGACAGAAAGGAGTGAATTTGTTGAAGCAACGAATAACCTAAGACAGAAAGGGGTGGCGTGAATTTGTTGAAGCAACGAATAACCTAAGACAGAAAGGAGTGGCGTGAATTTGTTTAAGCAACGAATAACCTAAGACAGAAAGGAGTGGCGTGAATTTGTTGAAGCAACGAATAACCTAAGACAGAAAGGAGTGAATTTGTTGAAGCAACGAATAACCTAAGACAGAAAGGAGTGAATTTGTTGAAGCAACGAATAACCTAAGACAGAAAGGAGTGAATTTGTTGAAGCAACGAATAACCTAAGACAGAAAGGAGTGAATTTGTTGAAGCAGCGAATAACCTAAGACAGAAAGGAGTGAATTTGTTGAAGCAACGAATAACCTAAGACAGAAAGGAGTGGCGTGAATTTGTTGAAGCAACGAATAACCTAAGACAGAAAGGATTGGCGTGAATTTGTTGAAGCAACGAATAATCTAAGACAGAAAGGAGTGGTGTGAATTTGTTGAAGCAACGAATAACCTAAGACAGAAAGGAGTGGCGTGAATTTGTTTAAGCAACGAATAACCTAAGACAGAAAGGGGTGGCGTGAATTTGTTGAAGCAACGAATAACCTAAGACAGAAAGGGGTGGCGTGAATTTGTTGAAGCAACGAATAACCTAAGACAGAAAGGAGTGGCGTGAATTTGTTGAAGCAACGAATAATCTAAGACAGAAATGAGTGGCGTGAATTTGTTGGAACTCTGTGCTCGACGGGGACCTGAAGGATAGCGAATAAATAAATGATTGTTCACAATATAACCATTGACATTATTTAATTCTCAAACCCATACAGACCAATTTCATTGTATTTAACCACACAATGGTTCAAAATATCACTCCGATATCAGTATTTTTATCATCCCCGTCTATCAGTATTATCATCATCATCATCGTCATCACCATCTTACACGCTAAGTTCTCAGCGGAAGATAGGCATTGAAGATACAACTAAAAAGTTTCTTTTTAAAAAGGCAATAATGCCTATTTATTTACCCGGATGAAATAAAGATTTCGTTCGTCCGTTCAGTTCATTCGTCCGTTCGTTCATTATGTTCTGTACCACATGTTCAAGGACTTTTTATGTCTTTTTCCCACTTTAAATTCTAATTCTAATTCCCGGTCTCCGTGTATCACAAATCCCCTTCTATTCCCATGCGCCTAAGGGGTACCAGAAAAATCATAGCTTTATAATGCTATCAGATGGTTTGCACGATGTATGGTCTTTTCCTCAATCGCGTTTTACTAGAATTTGCTTAGTTATTTTTAAAGTGATTTTGTCAAACTATTGTAATCTTTCAACTCCGCCTCAAGCTGCCACTTAAGTAAGCCTCTTACTTCACTTTTCAGTGCAACATCTTAAATATCAACCGCAGCCGAATCATAGCCACGTGACATTCAAAGATGATCAGTCATCTGTAACTACAGGTAGCCAAAAATCACTAGCACACTTGACTGACGTCAGTGACACGATGTCGATGGTAT
Organism: Oreohelix idahoensis; assembly: GCA_024509875.1. Classification (NCBI taxonomy): domain Eukaryota; kingdom Metazoa; phylum Mollusca; class Gastropoda; order Stylommatophora; family Oreohelicidae; genus Oreohelix; species Oreohelix idahoensis. The sequence goes on from JAMPIV010010005.1 coordinate 1,725,612, forward strand.
GACATTTGGTAAAATTATTACGCAAACGTGACCTTTGACGTTGTTCCTATGACAGCTTCTATACGTGGCATCTATGTGGCAGTATTTTCTTTCTCCCAAATATCATTCTCTAATACTATGTGCCCGTATATGTATCACCTCGCCCCTCTGTCTGCCCTCCCAGCTATCAAATAGTCCTTTTTTCTCATTTTCTACTCATCGACTCGTCTATCTGTAGCGAGAGGAAAGATATAATGATGGTGATATTATCCTGGACAAATAGGTGTATCAGAGGATACCAGGATAGTGCCAGATAAAAGACTGGTCTTACAAGAAATACCCCATTCTCTGAAAAGAGTAATGGTGTATCGACATCAAAGGTATAGTCAAGCTGTGTAGGTTCCTAGATGAGATGGTAATGTACTATCTTAAGTTCCTATGGGCTCCTTGTCGTAAATTTAGATAGGTTTGAAAGATATTTATGGTCCCGCCTGAGTAGAGTGGATAGTGATAAGTACGTGAGAAATATAGGTGTGAGAAATAGATTTCACGAGTAAATAGTTTAAGAAAAAGATCTGTCTCTGGAATGAGAAGTTTCTCTAGTCCAGCCTATCTATACGACTGTCTTTTAGTACAAGACAATCTTGCCCCTCCTTATACCTAGAAATATAAGTTTAACTACACACACACATACACGATTATGTGACAACAAGACACACAGACGTGAAAACTATGGTTAATTGGGTATGGGTCTGACCAACACACAAAGTTAAGTTTTCTTTGTTGTTTATTATCATTAAACTTGACAACATCGAATATCTAAAGAAAGATCAAATAAAATCAGAATTACACACATAAGAAAGTATCAGAATACATGTGCCCTCCCCTTATTGAGAGAAAATAACCCAACAAGTTAATAACCCCAAAGGTCAAAGGTTAGCACTATGCTACAGTATAGACAGTAAGGTAAACAAAGTTCCTACTAAGTGCTACTCAGTAAAGTAAACAATTTTAAAAGCAAAATAGCCGGGGTGGTACAAGTTACCGTAACAAGATATATATTCACTCTCTCTATCATACGTGGCCACTCACTAGCTCCTTACCTACTATTGGTGATATTCCCTTGGACATATAATTATCTTGAATATATATATATATATATATATATATATATATATATATATATATATATATATATATATATGTATATGTATATATATATATATGTATATAATGTCAGTGTTCAGTGCCAAATTTGGCCCAAGTCCATCCTTGACCAAAAATTTAATAAGGTGGGCGCCAATTTTGGTGGTTTATTCCTGGATATACAAATGTCACCTCGAATAGTTGGTTTAGAAAACCCGAGATCTAGTGGTTCACAGTAAACAGAGAAAAATACTTCCAGTATTGGGAAACATCTGGTTGCAAGAACTGTTAGTATTTATAAATGTTGATGATGGTAAATCCTATCGGCTGGCTCTGTGGTGAGTGCCGATTTTGAAACAGCGTAACTTTCTGGATAAATCCACTAATACGACTGTCAAAAGTCAGAAGTGTTATTATTTTTCAACCTGCTGGGCTGATAAAATTTAACACATTTTTTTCTGGGATATACAAGTCTAGTTAAATTTACCATTTAAAATTTCAATTGTCTCTTTGGCCAACCCTGTTCACAAATGAACTTGGGAACGCGTAATCCAAGACGAAAGACAACATTAATCCAATCAGTAAATAAAGGAAAAAGACCAAAATAGACCGCTGGCCGCTCTAGATCAGGTCTGCTAGAAATAAATAGGACATTTATGAAAAACAAGGCTACTATTCTATATATATACACGGACGGGTACAAGTCGATCTCTTTCCCACTCCGTCAGTCCTGATTAAAGTTAAAAGGCACACGGTGACTTTAT
>JAMPIV010010005.1:1732500-1742500 GCA_024509875.1 Oreohelix idahoensis
CTATTGTGCCTTTGTTGGTATAATGTTTGAAATTTGGTACATCCATTCAATAAATGTGACACTGTTTCGTATGGGTGGTTACATATTTTGCACATTTTCGTGTATGTCTGTGGGTAATATAGATGTAAAAGACTTTCGCATTCCAGCAACTGTAACCTCGATCTCACAGCAAATGAAAGTATTTTATCACTTAATTTAACATTAGATAGAAAACTAGATGACAATGCATGGTTTACACATTTCATTTCGCGCACTATTCTCCCTTGTGATGATTTACTTTTTAGTTCACTTAGAATTAGGTTAAGTTTATGTGATTTAAATCCAGAATAAAAAGCATTTGCTGACTTGTATGTTAGACTCACATCTTCATCTACATCTAAATGTACAGTGTAATGGCCACTGTCATCCACTTTCACACTCACTCCTTCACGCGCGCATTCTTCATTCAGTTCTACCCAAAATGATTTTGGCCAATTCACTTTCGATCTTTTAGCTAGATGGTTTGTTTCATTTAACTCGTAACTTCCAAAGTTATTCCTATCATCATCTACTTGGTCTATTTTACGTTTTTTCATATGTCTATCTAACGAGTTTATCGCTGCAGTTTTTACAAGACTATCATCACAATTGAGCATACTGACAAGGAATGAAATATGTCGAGAGTGGTATAATATGAAGGGGTTTGGTATGCCAAGGCCACCGTTGGACCTGGGACAAAAGAAATAGCTCCTTGTGGATGATTCATTTAGCGCTAGCCATGTTCTAACGTGGTGTACAATTTCATCTTCAATTTCTTTAAGTTGTTTTTCTGTGAAGTGTATGTTAGAAAAATAAAACATGAGAGGACCGAAACACATCGGGTTACTTAATGAGATCTTTGCTGATGTTGGTAGTGGGGCACAGCTTAATTTGGTTAAATTTGATCTAAATTCTAATATAAGGCTGCTTGCTTGAAACTGGTCCGATGTATTATCAATTGTAATGTCATGTCCTAGGTATCTGTAGGAACGCTCTCGATCAGAAGAGGGGATTTCATGACCTTGGATATTAATGTCCACCTTACGAGTGTTGACCCAATTGTTTCCGCTTCGCTGACCGCTCAACACTGCACACTTTTGTGGCTTAACCTCCATCCCGCTGGTCTCCATAAATACTGTTGTCTTCTGTGCCATTGATTGTAGGTCGTGTATGTTGGTGGCGAAGAGACTTACGTCATCCACATACCCTTGAATGGGATTCGGTATGTGATGTATTTGATAACCTTGCTCAATCCACCGCAGCCATTTATCAATGCCTTGTTCAAATACAATGACACTCCATGGGCACCCCTGAATAATACCTTTCTTACGCTCGATCCGGTCTGTGATAGTACTGGCGTTTTTAACTTGATATGAGGAGCCACTGTATATATCTTTGGTGATGTTGACAAAGACGTCCGGGTAGCCTGATTCGCTTAGCTCCCTTATCATAAACTCGTGGTCAATGCTGCCAAATGCATCTTTAATATCAATAAAGCACAGATAGGCCTTTCCTGATGAATGTAGAAAGTCACTAACTGCTGTTTTTAAGGTGAAGACATGTTCTTGAAGACCATTTCTTGGCAATGATCCTTTTTGCCGAGGCGACAGTCGCTGGGTGTCAACAATCCACTGCATGTGTCGAGATTGAATTAATTTCATGAACAGCTTGTATGATGATAGCAGAAGAGAGATGGGTCTCCAGTCTTCGATAGTGCTTAAATTTCCATTTTTAGGCACAAGGGTAATTACACCGTGCTTCCAGTCTGGTGGCACCCGTTGGTTGGAAAGGCATGTGTTAAAAATAACCGTCAGGATTGGTGCGAGCTTGTTTGCTTGCTGCTTGATGGTATCATACGTCACACCGTCAGCTCCAGGTGATTTCCTACTCGGCAGTTTTTTGATACACGATATTACTTCGCCTACGGTAAATGGGTCAGTGACCGGTGTGTACTTCGGCTCTTGAATGACGATTTCTTCTTTCCATGGTGGGTCGCTTGCAAGTGTATTAAGTCTGCGCTGGCTGCGTTCCTTAAAATGTGTTTCTATGTCTTGTATGTCTATGTTACAGGTGGTGGTCGACAACTTGTTGTTGTGTTTTATTACATTGATGGCTTTACTCTGATCTGTTTCTAACAAGTAGAGTAGTTCCTCTCGTGTCACGCTTCCCGCATTGTGTGTGTTACCATTTTCTTTGTTTCGTTTGAAATTTGGGCAGATGTTATGCCTAATAAAAGATAGGTCCGCTTCAATAAAGTCATTCATACATACATACATACATACATACATACATACATACATACATACATACATACATACATACATACATACATACACACACACACACACACACACACACACACACACACACACACACATACATACATATCAGAATCTTTATTCTCCATAAAATACATTAATATGTACAGACATGATATAATAGATACAACATGGCATATAGGAGAATCATTAGAATTTACATAAAGTGTTGAAGACGTCTCAAGTAGTTATATGTGGGTGTTTTTACATCGAACCTTTGTGTTACACATACATAAAATTTTTTAAGCTTTCTAAAAGACATTGGCATATAATGATATGATATAACCTGCCAAAAAATGAGAATTATTGAAATTTACAAAATGTGTGTGGAATACCATTCAAGTTGAGCAATATGGTTGTTTTTACATGGGGGTTTTATCAGAATTTCTGTTTGCCATAAAAAACTTTGACAGCTAGTAAAGTGAGATATTAAATATAGCATCAAATACAATAGTCGTTTGGTATAGTAGACAGAGCACAATTGAGATTAGACGGTGGGGAAAACATTTCAGCAATTTAAAATGGGTGTTTTTTACATCGAAGTTTCCATATTCTGTAAGAACCTATAATTGCACTGATACTGACATATTTATATAAAACCTTTGCTTCAAATTTCCGCAACCCTAGCGACATTAATCCACTCACACACTTTGCATGTACATGACCCAAACTACCAATTATCAGTACGATTACATGCGTACGATAGCCTAGTTCGTTAATTTCTGCAGCCAATGGATAGTACTTATCAAATTTATGTTGGTAACATTTATCTAAATGGGCGTCATATGGTATTGCTGCCTCTACTATAAAAGCTGTTTTATTCTGTCGATTGATTATCGTTAAATCAGGTTTTACGGCATGTGTCTTAAATGAGGTGTTACTGCTGCCGAAAAGTGATGGTTTAACTATTATCTCTTTATTTATTGTTATGTCACTCTTATTATTGTATGAGGATTTCAGTTTCTCATAAATAATGTCTACAGCTCTATTGTGCCTTTGTTGGTATAATGTTTGAAATTTGGTACATCCATTCAATAAATGTGACACTGTTTCGTATGGGTGGTTACATATTTTGCACATTTTCGTGTATGTCTGTGGGTAATATAGATGTAAAAGACTTTCGCATTCCAGCAACTGTAACCTCGATCTCACAGCAAATGAAAGTATTTTATCACTTAATTTAACATTAGATAGAAAACTAGATGACAATGAATGGTTTACACATTTCATTTCGCGCACTATTCTCCCTTGTGATGATTTACTTTTTAGTTCACTTAGAATTAGGTTAAGTTTATGTGATTTAAATCCAGAATAAAAAGCATTTGCTGACTTGTATGTTAGACTCACATCTTCATCTACATCTAAATGTACAGTGTAATGGCCACTGTCATCCACTTTCACACTCACTCCTTCACGCGCGCATTCTTCATTCAGTTCTACCCAAAATGATTTTGGCCAATTCACTTTCGATCTTTTAGCTAGATGGTTTGTTTCATTTAACTCGTAACTTCCAAAGTTATTCCTATCATCATCTACTTGGTCTATTTTACGTTTTTTCATATGTCTATCTAACGAGTTTATCGCTGCAGTTTTTACAAGACTATCATCACAATTGAGCATACTGACAAGGAATGAAATATGTCGAGAGTGGTATAATATGAAGGGGTTTGGTATGCCAAGGCCACCCTTCGACCTGGGAAAAAAGAAATAGCTCCTTGTGGATGATTCATTTAGCGCTAGCCATGTTCTAACGTGGTGTACAATTTCATCTTCAATTTCTTTAAGTTGTTTTTCTGTGAAGTGTATGTTAGAAAAATAAAACATGAGAGGACCGAAACACATCGGGTTAATTAATGAGATCTTTGCTGATGTTGGTAGTGGGGCACAGCTTAATTTGGTTAAATTTGATCTAAATTCTAATATAAGGCTGCTTGCTTGAAACTGGTCCGATGTATTATCAATTGTAATGTCATGTCCTAGGTATCTGTAGGAACGCTCTCGATCAGAAGAGGGGATTTCATGACCTTGGATATTAATGTCCACCTTACGAGTGTTGACCCAATTGTTTCCGCTTCGCTGACCGCTGAACACTGCACACTTTTGTGGCTTAACCTCCATCCCGCTGGTCTCCATAAATACTGTTGTCTTCTGTGCCATTGATTGTAGGTCGTGTATGTTGGTGGCGAAAAGACTTACGTCATCCACATACCCTTGAATGGGATTCGGTATGTGATGTATTTGATAACCTTGCTCAATCCACCGCAGCCATTTATCAATGCCTTGTTCAAATACAATGACACTCCATGGGCACCCCTGAATAATACCTTTCGTACGCTCGATCCGGTCTGTGATAGTACTGGCGTTTTTAACTTGATATGAGGAGCCACTGTATATATCTTTGGTGATGTTGACAAAGACGTCCGGGTAGCCTGATTCGCTTAGCTCCCTTATCATAAACTCGTGGTCAATGCTGCCAAATGCATCTTTAATATCAATAAAGCACAGATAGGCCTTTCCTGATGAATGTAGAAAGTCACTAACTGCTGTTTTTAAGATGAAGACATGTTCTTGAAGACCATTTCTTGGCAATGATCCTTTTTGCCGAGGCGACAGTCGCTGGGTGTCAACAATCCACTGCATGTGTCGAGATTGAATTAATTTCATGAACAGCTTGTATGATGATAGCAGAAGAGAGATGGGTCTCCAGTCTTCGATAGTGCTTAAATTTCCATTTTTAGGCACAAGGGTAATTACACCGTGCTTCCAGTCTGGTGGCACCCGTTGGTTGGAAAGGCATGTGTTAAAAATAACCGTCAGGATTGGTGCGAGCTTGTTTGCTTGCTGCTTGATGGTATCATACGTCACACCGTCAGCTCCAGGTGATTTTCTACTCGGCAGTTTTTTGATACACGATATTACTTCGCCTACGGTAAATGGGTCAGTGACCGGTGTGTACTTCGGCTCTTGAATGACGATTTCTTCTTTCCATGGTGGGTCGCTTGCAAGTGTATTAAGTCTGCGCTGGCTGCGTTCCTTAAAATGTGTTTCTATGTCTTGTATGTCTATGTTACAGGTGGTGGTCGACAACTTGTTGTTGTGTTTTATTACATTGATGGCTTTACTCTGATCTGTTTCTAACAAGTAGAGTAGTTCCTCTCGTGTCACGCTTCCCGCATTGTGTGTGTTACCATTTTCTTTGTTTCGTTTGAAATTTGGGCAGATGTTATGCCTAATAAAAGATAGGGCCGCTTCAATAAAGTCATTCATACATACATACATACATACATACATACATACATACATACCTACCTACCTACCTACCTACCTACCTACCTACCTACCTACCTACCTACCTACCTACCTACCTACCTACCTACATACATACATACATACATACATACATACATACATACATACATACATACATACATACATACATACATACATACATACATACATACATACATACACACACACACACACACACACACACACACACTTACAGACATACATACAGACATACAGACATACAGACATACAGACATACAGACATACAGACATACATACATACATACATACATACATACATACATACATACATACATACATACATACATACATACATACATACATACATACATACATACATACACACATACACACATACACACATACACACATACACACATACACACATACACACATACACACATACACACATACACACATATACACATATACACATATACACATATACACATATATATATATATATATATATATATATATATATATATATATATATATATATATATATATATATATATATATATATATATATATCTTGTTGCGTGTCTTCTTTCTTTATAATGGTAATATTATATGACAGGATGGTTCCTGTAGGACAAGTTCACGACTAGGGTAGCAAACACATCAGACCCGCAAGCAGCCGACATAAAACAACCTTACTTGAGCCACAATGGACGATGTGGACAGTATACATAGTTATTCACAATGCTCCAAATTGAAATACATGTCATTTCAACACGCAAATGGCATATTAGATGCAGTCGTCGATAAAACTCTGTACAGTCTGTTCATATCTAGAACGCTGTATTTTCAATTTCAACATTATTTATTAATATCCATGCATACTCGACATTGAGAATCCATACTCCCGTTAAATGAAGATACTAAATGCACCTCATAGAAGATCTTGGTGTACTAGTGATGGAATAACATAGGGATGTACAATAATTATATATTTTTCAGGAGCTCAAACACATGCGTCCACTCGCCATGACACACAATCATAGAAGGCCCTGCAGACGATCTCTGCACATCTGCATTATTAGTTTCACGTCTACCAAAATAACCATAGAGGCATGACGTCACTTCCTGTATTAATAAATGACTCCGTATAAAATAAACAAACAAGGAGCCCTGTCGAGCTACCTAATGATATCGACACAATCGTTTTAATTTTAATCATAACATTACTCTCCTCCCGCAAAAATAATGGAAACAAAGTTTTCATTATTCCCGTGGTGTGAGTATAACATCACGAGAGTGAAATATGGTATCATCAAACTTCACTGTAAGTACGAAATAGCATAGCACCCAGGTTTCTGCCATAGAATAGGCAATTTAACTCTAAAAGTGTGGCTCAATGGTTAAAACTAGAGCCAAAGTCGACAATGAACAAAATCCTTTTTTAACAGCAGTGTGAGGTGGCCATAACTAAAAGTACCCAACATATTAAAAAATGATGGTAGCAATACATGCACTCACATACCTCACACCGTCCTATAACACCTATCAGTCAAGTTCAGTATCAGTTGACAAATAATTACTTATTGATCAACAGCAATAATGCAAAGCATTAAAGAATAAACAAATATGTAACAGCGTAAATAGATGAAATGAGAATGTGCGTGTGTTCGTCCATAAACCGAGTATGACCACTGTTAATAAGGTACAAGACATCCACGTAATGCGCCGAGTAAAAAGAATTACAACTCGAAATTGATGATATCAGCATTCATCATCATCAGGTGCCGATTGAACCGATTAATACCTGTATGTATTGTCAAAAGAGTCATTGAGAGATTTCCTTCAATTTCAGATGAGAAAATTCAAGTTAGTTTTCAGCGTTGGCATTCCTCACCGAATCACTGTACATTCTATCTTTGGACAGCAGCAATAAATCTGAAAATTCCCGTCAGCATCAGCACTGTCAGCCAAAAAAGTTCCAAAAGTGCAACACCTGACGAAGTCAGTCAATAGGTTAGCTGTAACCCCACAAGGTACCTGTATTTGCCATGTTGCTAGGTGACAGTGAGTCTTTTACACAACGTGACAATACATCCGCAACAACGTTTTGACTGCCCTTGATGGCACGAATGTCATATTCGTAGGTTTGGAGCGCAAGTGATGCTCTATCAGCCCTCTCATTACGAAACTTTGCCGTTTTCAGACAGGACAAAGCCCTCTGATGTGACATACAGAATTGGATGTAGACAATCATCGAATTCCTGCATAAGTGTACCACCGATTCCCGATCCAGAGACGTCGATTCTAATGATAAAAGGAAATCGAGTATCAGGCAATCTTAAAATTGGTGATTTGGAAAAGTTAGTCTTTAATAAATTTAAAGATGCATTGCAAGAATGGGACCAAACAATCTTATTTGGGGAGTTCTTTCTTAATAACGAAGACAGAACTGAAGTAATTTCTGAAACGTTAGGCAAGAATTTCCTATAGAATCCGACAAGACCTAAAAGACTGCGAACCTGTTTTTTTTTTTTTTTTTTTTTTTTTTTGTCTTGGTAATTTATAGATTCAAGATCCTAGATATAGAGGAATCTTCAGGCTTAAGAAAACCGCCTCCTACTTTATGACCAAGAAACGAAATTTCAGTGAATCCTATTTTAGTTTTCGAAGGTCTAGCAGTAAGATGATGGAGACGAAGAGTAGTTAATAAAGATTGAATTCCAAGAACATGTTCTTCCCAAGATTGATGGAAAAGGCAAATATCATCAATAGAGGTAATTATGTCATCACGATTAGAGAAAATTTTTCGCATCATACAAACAAAAATCGCAGGAGCGTTAACGAGACCAAAAGACATAATACTAAATTGGAACAAACCCAAAGGTATAGCGAAAGCAGTATAATGTTTTGCTCTGTCCGACAACAGGACTTGCTAATAACCTTTAGACAAATCAAATTTACTGAAAAAAATAGCTGTAGATAGTCTATCCAATAGAGAATCTAACAAAGGCAGATGTTCAGCATAGAAAATAGCATTCAAATAGTCTCATGATGTTGCATGCTACATAACAATGACCATTAAAATGTACAACATTCATCATGTGACGTATTCTTTCCAGAACGTTGTCTCCATTACAGCTGCTCTGAACGCATCACGATTCTGGGCAAGTCGACCTGCATCAGCCAAAGACAAGTTCAGACTCTCTGTGATGTTCTGGGTCCACCGTCGTCTAGGTCGACCACTTCCCCTTTTTCCAGGGACCATGCCTTCCATCACTGTTTTTTCCAGACTATTATGTCTTTTTATATGACCGAAAAATTTCAGCTTCCTTATTGCGATGGTATTTAGGAGCCAATGTTCCTGTACGTTTAGTGAGTGCAGTACTTCTCTGTTGGTCTTTTTTTCTGTCCAGGGTATTCTCAACATCCTTCTGTAGCATTTCATTTCGAATGATGTAATCTTTTTTGCAACTGTTTTATTGAGTGTCCAAGTCTCGCAGCCGTATGTTGCTACTGGGAATATACATGCTCTGATCAGTTGTAACTTTGTTTCTTTGCTTGTGCCTTGCCATAGGTTTTTCATCTGTATTAGCTTATGTGAAGCAATCGCAACATTATTAGCCTCATTATAAGTACCAATGGGAAACAAGACCTCCGATACATGATTAGTGGAAAGAAAACATTCACGGCCCTGTAAAGGAATAAGTATGAAGTTATTATGTTCTGTAAATGGTGTAACCCGACGTGTAGCACCTGAAGAAAGAAATAATATTGTCAAAACCAGTCACGGGGATAATTTTAGGGAATATCGCTGGTCTTCATAAATGCACTAATGATGATATTTTGAGGTGGGAACATAAACAACATGTCTATACTGCCAGGGTTGATACTACCAGAGCACAGGCTCTTAGGCATGTACATACACGATCACATGATCGGCCTCAGAGTGACACAGTTTTGAGTGATGGTGATGGTGATATTAAAAAATTTCTTCCTTCCATCACTGAGGAGTCCCTTGATGATTTCCACACTATTGAGGAATCATCAGATGTTTATTTTGACTCGAGTGAATCACTGGTTGCTGCTAATATGAGATAAACCACATCCATCATGGATGATGTGATACATAGCATTGTTAATGACAATGTTACTGATGTGGGACCAACCACATCCATCATTGATGATGTGATACCTGGCATTATTGATGCCGAGGTTAATAGGATGTCAATTTTAATTTGGTCGTATATTCTTCAGTCAAAACTGTATATTTGGCTGTTTGTTTTCTTTTTTTCCTTTGTCTTTTTACTATGTGGTTTTTCCTTTTCTTGTAGGAACTTCGTTGATATTAATATTACTTCATCTTTTCAATTTCAACATTATTTATTAATATC